>JARIHR010000023.1:1200000-1672012 GCA_029281495.1 Mycena filopes | reverse complement strand
GTCCACAATGCTGCTCGCACTGCCGAGAAACTCTAGGAAGCGCGGGAAATCCCTCCGTTTGGCCCAGTAAAGCGCGAGTATCTGATACACCTGAACCGCCGTCAACGGGTCCAGCGCATCGGGCGTGCTGTTGTTGAGCCGATCGAGGATGTGCAACCGGTGTTCCGCCTCCTTCTCCGTTTGCCCTCTGAGATGCGCCCAGCGCTCCGAAGTGAAGACGTCCGCGAGCAGGTGGCCCATTAGCTGGGAGAGAGGTATGAAAATCGAGGGAACGATGGCGCCTGAAGTGTCCCCGCAGGCGATTGCCTCCCGCTGTGCCAGGGTGAGATTGATGCCGCAGAACTGTAAAGAATAGTCCAGAAAGAGACTTCGACTTTGAAGGATTAGATTCCTTCGTGTGTTTTGGAGGGCAAACGGTCGCACAGTGAAGACAGCGCGGTGTCCAAAATGTGCCGGGGTACGCAGGTTGGTGCGACAAAGACCAGCGACGAAAACCTGGTGAATATGTTCAATACTCAGGCTGAAACTTCGAAAGAACCAGTTATATACGCACCAGAGTTGGTCGCCGCTGTGTCTAAGGGTCGGGAAGCAATGGTTACAAGAGTCTTGTGAGACAACCGCTCTCTTGTGCCATCAGCCACAGGCTCGCAATCGGACTGTATCCCAATTATTTACCTCGCTCACGACGCACAGCCTGTCGGCGATGACACTTATCGGACTGCGAGGTTTCCTTGCACGTCGAACAAGGGCTCTTCCCATCGCACCTCTTTCGAATTATTCATTTGGATTGTATCGCTCCAGAAGGATGACCAACCCACCCGTTTTCGTTGCCTGGTCTTGAAGTAAGAAACTTGAGACCAACACGGGCAAGGTAGATTATTCACCGGCAAGGAACACAGGCCAAGTTCTTTGGGAGGTACACCCGAGTGGTTCCCAGGGACAATTCCGGCGGGTATTCGCAGACGAACAACTTTCGTGCGCGCGAGCAGGACCCACACGGCGTTTCTCCATCGCATCGCTATCGAGGCTAAGAGCTCGCAAATCAACCGCCTATAGAGGACGCACAATTTTTCGCCTATGGCAGATTTTACAGCTCCGCTTAGGCTTTTCTGCCATGATGGTGGTTGGGAACAGGTTTGCTTTGCAATCATCAAAGAGTGGATCAAAATCACAGCCTCCCCTGTAACCCCGGTTGTGTGGAGCTGTAAAGGTCTGTTGTCTGAACAGTCCCGCATTCATGACTGTCACGGTGATTAATTCCAGTGTCAGCGGATGCAGCTCGAGATTACGCAAAAGGAGTTTTTTTGTATACGAAGGACGAGTCGACACCGCAAGAAATATTCGTATAACAAGCCTACCATACATCTGCCGAAAAATGAGGAGGTGTGAGGATGATAATAAGCGGAACATAGCACGCACCTCAGATGTCGTTCCCTTCTCAATTTGCATCTCAATTTCCATCCCATCGAGCACGAGCTCCTGCAACGCCGCAGCAGTACCTTCGGTCGAGTTGAAGTGATTCGAGATGAACCACTCGAAGGGATCGCAATCGCGGACGTCGAGCTTGAGCGTCCCCACATACTCTGCGACATTCACCAAGCCCGCGCGGATTGTGAGATTACGGAGGTTGAGGTAGCGGTCATTGAACAGATTCAAGTGTCGACAATCGCTCATGAACTCGAGGATTAGGTCGGTGAGGTGGGGGAGCATGGGGAGGGCCTCGAAACGCGACTCGTATGTGATCAGATGCAATGACCGTAGCACTGGGGAAGACCGCAACAAAAAGTCGCCAAGACGTTGGGATCAAGATCGTCGAAGTACGAAATGAAAAGAGTCTGAAGGGCGGGGAGCGTCAGATAGTGTAGAATGGTGGGAGTGTGGAAGATAGGGGGCGTGCTGTGGAACTCTGGCGTCCGAGGCGCAGGTGCTGAAGATGGTGATGTGTAAGTGCAAGTGTGTCGCGTGGTCGGTTACCGTCCGCGTATTGGGACCCGCAATTTCGCAATCTACGACGCAGGGAGCAGCGCGCAGTATCTCGAGGCAATCGAATGTCGAAAGGAGTGTGTGCGTGTCTCTCCAAATCTCGAGTTGGAGCCTCGTCAGCGACGGAAAGGGAAGGATCCGCAGCTCCGATCGGGACGCGAGGCGCAGGTCCAGGCTGCCAAACTCGATCCGCGTATTGTTCCACTGCGGAGAAACAACTGCAACGGGCCGTGAACAGAAACCGAGAGAGGTTGATTTTGGCGCGGCCCAACCAAAATCCGGAAATTTCGTTGAGTAAGCGCTCGAGGTGTGGGGCGTGCGCGGCAGCGCTCAGGTGGAGGGTGGTCCATAGAGAGGGAGTGGAAGATGCGATCTCGTTCCACAACTGGCAGACACGGAGGAAAGTGGTCGGCGAACTGTCGCAGCCGGGCCCAGGAGAGTCGGTCAGACATTGCCTGAATATTTCCGAGGATATTTCGAGTGGCAGTCGTGCCATTGGGTCGCGTATGGCATTGACCTCATGTAAAAGGCTGCTTCTGCGGGTTTCCAATCCCCTGAGGACGCGTTTCTGAAGTTCTATGGTCGAGGAAAGCTCGTCGATACGCGCATTCAACGCGTCGAGCAAGGACATGATGGTGAGAGGCAACCCGCTAAGCGGGTTCCTTTTTGGGCCTGGCCCACGATCGAAAACAGATTTGAAAACAAAAAAAAATCAACAAACGCAGTCCAAGTCGTCCTGATCTCATGGAATATATACATTTATTTTTACAGCGACACAGTATTCACAGCTCTCCGTAGATAGACTCATATCACATCGTGCAGCCCATCGCACTGAAAAGTTCGCCCGAAACTAGATCTTCTCTGCGTTCTGGTTGACACTGCTGGGGTCCTCCTGGTATGGAGGAATAAGCAAAATCTCAAAGGAGAAGGAAGGAAGGAGGTGTACGGATTCCTTCCTTCCGGCCGCGACGTCTTCCGATGTGTCGCGAACGGTCGCATCATCCTAGTATGGGTGGATAATGAGCACAGCGTGGAAAGGTGGGAAAACTTATACGCACGTAGGCGGCTTCAAAGTCTGTTGACGTACCAGCGGTTGTTATGACTGAACGGCGCACATCTGTCCCAACGCGTCAGTCGGGAGGTACGAGCTCAGCTATGAATCGACTCACGAACACCCCCGAAAAGGACCTGGCCATTTTCCGACGCAGGGTTCTTGTTTGACGACCATCCATGACTGGTCGGAACCGGGGCCGATTGGTGGCTCGGAAGGGTGAGGTTCGAGAGCAACGTGAAAAGATACAATGGGCCGAGAAGGCCGAAGAAGAAATCGTCGACTGAAGAAAGTAAGTTTCTGCTATGTTCCGGACAAGAACCCACTTTTAGTGGCGGGTGCAACGATGTGAGCGACCATGCCGCCAATTGACATAACACTCGTGGTACAGCCATTCTGGATGGAGACTGCGATAATGTGTTGAATGAGTCTTAAAAGTAGATAGCATCAATGCGAGGATGGACTTGATATAAAGAAAATGTGACGTACTGATTGGTACTTTTGAAGGACGTCTTCAATCCCCGAAGCGCCCAGACAAGGCAAGCTGCGATCCCAACGTCTATATAATCGTCAGCGCTCGAGAAATATCGTAGGATAGAAAGATACCTGTCACGACGTTGATGATACTCCCGATATCCGTCAAAGGAGCAAGTTTGTTGTCTAACTGTTGTACCAGCGGTCATCAACAGAGACTTGAAGAAACGGTCGTGTCCTAACCTCTGTCAAGCTGATTGCTCTCCCAACCCTGCTCGCGAAAAATTGCATGATGAGAAGACCCATGATCAACTGCCGATACGTTTATTAACGCGCCGAATCGCCGTGAACTCGGAGGAGAGTCCACTTACCGAGAACAAGTTGAGGAGGGTCAAAACGACCGTGACCCAGATATTTTTTGAACTTGGGGTATCTGTTTTAGCGACGAGGAATACGGGTTCTTGGCCTATTTACAGGCCATAGAATCGATGAATGAGAAACTGATCAACGATGAACCCGATGAAGGTGGTGCAGAAGATAGCGACCGAAGGCTGCAAGCGGATAACTAACTGCGCGCCACGAAAAAGGTTTGGCGGTACTCACAGGCCAGGTCTAGTACGAGAAGGTATCAAAAATCCCTCTGCTAATGAGGAGATGTCACTTACTACTATGGTGAACGCTGTCGGGTTCCCTGAAGACGATGTCAGTGGTTCATCCTTCAGCTGAGGAAACAGGACTGACCCCAGTCAGTCACAACTTGCTGTGCACCCGGCCATTAGGAAGATTTCCGAGCGAGCACAAAGTACCCACCGTGTACGAGTCCGCGCACTGCGCCGCCACCCCGAGAAAGAGGGAAAATAGGACCACGCCGACAAGAGCTTTTTTGATGAGGCTGTCGTTTGAGAACTTGGCGAAGTAGCGAACGGCCTGTGTAAGCCCGACTCCGGAGAGGAGGACACAAACCAGCTGGTGATTAGATCCACCCTGCGCCAGTCAAAAGCTGGCGAGATTCAATAGGTGACAAAACTAACCCAAATCCTTTGTCAAACGCGCCCATAGTCGTGAATGAGTCGTGAAGATTCCGCGAAGAAAGCTTGAACGGGCGGGGATGGACGAAGACCAGAGGTTTCGTGAGGTGGATGCGGTCCTTTACAACAGAGGAGAGTCTCAGGGCGGAAGTAAAAACGGATCAGTAACGTCCATTGGTTAACTTTTTTGATTGCTGAGTATGCAGCCTTGTAGGTTTGCGGGACGCACGAGAGGTACTTGACGCGTCTGAGCGGCTTGCAACCAGAGGTGATTCTGAAGCTTTTTGAACCGACTTGTGCGATGTGTGGCAAATCGAGTCGGCGCCCAGGCAGCTTCAATGCCAACAAGGACCTTCGGCCTCCCATACCGTCGAGGGCCCACAATTAGCTAGTTTTCGAGCAGGATGATGAGGGTTGCGATTAAAGAGCAGAGCAATGGCGATGCTAGTGATCGGACATTGCCGACTGAGCTCGGCTTTTATCGGCTTCAAGCCTCAACGTATGTTCTTTTCGGTCTGGTTTCACGTCCGAAGGAGGAGAGTCGGGTATCTCAGGTGCTGGAGTAAAATGACCAGCTAATTACGGATACATAGTTCAACCAAATTTGAACAGTTCAGGTCGAGGTTCAACTCCAATTCGACTTCCCTTCGAGGGTGGGATTATGATTGCAGACTGACGCTCCTTCGGGTTTGCGATGACTCGGGGACCTGTTTCTGAAGTGTTATTTTCGACGAGAGCTCCTCGACACCCGCATTCAACGTGGTAGGGAAGGTGCCAAAAAAACAATGCCATTTCAATAAGTACACTCTGCCTCTTAATTCGGTCCAATGAACTGGTACAAAATCCTGCGCACCAACCCCGACAAATGCTCCGGGTCGTTCTGGTATATACTCTACCCCCGTGCGTCATCAGCAAGACACACGCACCAAGACACGAAAAACACGCACCATAACCATCCCCATCGCCATCCCCGTCAGCACGCTCTCGCCCCAATTCCCGGTCCGGAAAACGAGCCCCCGTCCGCGCGCGGCGACCCACACGCTCTCGAGGCCCTTGGGCAGGACGTACATCGCGAGCTCGGCGCGACGGCGCTCCTCCTCGAGGAGCAGGGCAAGGCCCGCGAGGAAGCCGGGATCCAGAAGGAGGGCTTGGAGATGAGGAGGTGGTGTAGGGGCGCGGGGACGAGGCGGAGGAGGGTGGGCGAGGCGGCGATGCGCTCGTAGAGCTGCGATTTGAGGCAGTTGGTGGCTGGGGGAGCGTCAGCAGGCGGCAAAACAAAAGAGGGAAGAGCGCTCACACTGATAGATAACCACAAACGCGCCCAAAAATGCCGAACTCCTGGCACTCCCCAGCCCACTCCTTACAAGCACCCGCCCGGGATCCTTCTTGAATACCCCCCACCTGAGCAAAATCGGGGGCAAAAAGTGCAGCGCCGAGTAGATGGGGAGCATAAACTTGAACACGTCGAAGAAGCGGTCGAGCGGGACGGACCAGCACGACGTGAGCGCGGGGTGGATCGCGGAGCAGGGCCCAAAGGGCGCAAAGGGCACGGGGGCGCCCGCGCCGAGGAGGGAAACCGTGGGGACTGCGGGCGGGGCGGCGGAGGACGCGTAGGAGAGCCCCAGCGCGGGCGGGGGTGGCGTTGGGGAAGAGGTCGAGCCACGCGTCACGCAGGGCGCGCAGGATGCCGGCGTTGGCGGGGGTGGTGTCGCGCCGCGCGAGGATGGTGTTGATAGAGTTTACGTCGATCTTGTTCTCGCGCACGGCGTGGTAGTTGATCTTAAGGCCTTCGCCGGAGACGCGGGAGGCGCCGAGGATCCTGGGAGCGAGACGTTAGATAGACGCCGTGTACGTAGAGATACAGACGGGGACCCACCAGTTAATATACGACCGTGGCAGCGTATCCGGCCTCATCGTGAACGCATACAGAATCTGCCCGCACGCAATGGAGAACACCATGACCGAGCCATACGGGATGTGGAAGCCGGACTTTTCAGAGTACGAGTTGTACGTGCCCTGCAGGCCTCTGTAGAAGGGGCGTCAGTTCTCTGGAATATGCGCAACGGATCAGGCGTAACGAAACGACGGAGAACACCCAAAAAAAGAAACGCAAGCGCAGAAATACACGCACCGCACAAACATCTGCTGGGCAATAACCACCCTGCGCCCCCTCTTCTCCCAAAGTATAGCCAGGCCTCCCGCGATGGCGCCCGCGAGCGCTGCATGCCATCTGCGCGTGCGTTTACGTACCAGCACCATTTGGGCGTGCGCCGAGAGGGAAAGGCGCGCGGCGCGGCGCTGAGCTGCCGTGTCCGAGTTATTGTTAGGACCTGGGGTGGCTGGGTAGGAGACGGTGCGCGGGAGTAAGGGCGAGTCGTCCTCGTCGTCCTCGTCGTCAAAGGGCGAGTCTTCGAGATCTGCGTGGGCGAGGCGGGGCTTGATGGCGGGAATGAGGATGGGGAGGGCGTTGATGAGGAACTTGTACAGCGCCGCAAAGGTGCCCAGCATCGCTGCGAAACGCAGCGAGTCCGTGCCAAAGACGGCGTTGCGAATGACCGTGAGGCGGTTATCCCTAGTCGCATTAGCTTCATTTCTTTGGCGAAAAAACAGCTCCGGGCTTACCTGGGGGTCTTGTGAATCCTTATAAGCACCAGCACAAGATTGAGGGAGGCTCGCATATTGAACGCCAGCGTCGCAGATCCTGTTCCGCTTCAAAAATCGCGTCTTGGGGCAAAAAAAGACACGTACGGAACGCGCCCTTGCCAGCATGCTCCACACAGTCCCTCAGCGTCGGCAGATCGACGACAGGTTGCCCCCGGTCGCGCCAGACGATCTTGCGGGCGCCCTTGAGGCGCTCTTGGTAGTTTGCAAGCGCGACAAGATTCTCGAAGGACGCCATTGTTGGCCGGCGAGGCGTGAATTCGAGGTAATCCGGCTCGTGGCGGACGGGAGAAGTAGTCCGGGACTGGAAATATGGGGAGGACTCGGGCGAAGCTGTCTCAAGCCGATTCATTTCCTATATGTTTTGGGGAGGATCGGCGCTGGGGAGAATCGACCACATGCCCAAATAAGGATGCCGGTGAGCGTCCACGAGGGTGAATAGAGTTCCATGTGCACCGTGACGTTCACAAGCTCAAGTTGGAAGGAGGACTCTTGAAAGATATTCAGAAAAGTTTGGGAACGAAAATTTATTGCATGAAGCATAGCATAAGAGCATATATTTACAAGGTATAATACGAAGTATTAACAGGAAAGCAATGTCGAAAGCGATATCAGAGCGAGTGTTTTAAGCCAACTGGCGACCCCGAGCAATACGGCTGTTCCAGATCCGGTTCGCCGCCTCGCGCCTGCCCTTGTGCTGGGTATGCTCGTCGTCGTCAGACGGGGTGGAGGAGGCATGTGCGGCGGTCGAGGACGACGTTGTGGTGTGCGCGGTGGACGAGGTAGTAGGCCGTGCGGACGAGGGAGCAGTCGTAGAGCTCGAGTGCAGCGCCGTCGACGACGATGTTACGGGACGAGCCGACGAGCTGCTGCTGGGGCGAACGGAGGACGCGCTGGTGGAGTGCGCAGCGGACGAGGACGCCGAGCTGCTAGGACGAACCGATGAAACGACACTGCTCGCGTGAACACTTGAAGAGGTGGCGCGTGTAGAAGATGAGGTCGCGCTGCTGGATCGAGCCGCGGAAGAAGCACTGTTCGAGTGTGCGGCGGAAAAGCTGGCGTGCGCCGACGATGAGGAGTGGGTGGCGGTCGAAGAAGCCGCGCCAGTAGAGTGGTTCGAGGAGCTGGTGCGAGCAGCAGATGTTGAGCTGCTAGGACGAACACTCGAGGAGCTCGAGTGGACAGAAGACGAAGGGCGAGCCGATGATGATGCCGCGCTCGTAGGGTGAACACTCGAGGAGCTGGAGTGCGCCGAGGAGCTAGATCGAGCAGCCGAGGATGAAACTGGGCTGCTGGAGTGTGCGCTGGAGGAGCTGGCGCGGCCCGACGAAGAACTCGAGTGGACTGCGGAGGACGAGGAGCTTGGCCGGGCGCTTGAAGAGCGAGCGGATGAGGAGCGAGCCGCGGAGGACGCGCTGCTGGGACGAGCGCTTGAAGAGCTCAGGTGGGCGGATGATGACGAACGAGCCCCGGAGGATGCAGCACTACTGGGGTGCGCGCTGGAAGAACTGGTGTGCGCAAACGACGAGGAGTGAATGCTCGAAGAGCTGCCGATGTGTTGCGAGGACGAGCCAGCGCGGGCGCTGGAGGAGCTCAAGTGAACAGAAGATGCGATGCTCGAGTGAGTCGTCGAAGAACTGGTGTGTGCTGACGACGAGCTAGGACGGGCACTCGAAGAGCTCAAGTGCACCGAAGATGAAGAGTGAACAGAGGACGCGCTGCTGGAGTGAGCGTTTGAAGAGCTGTAGTGCACCGACGAGCTTGGACGAACGCTCGAGGAGCTGGAGTGCGCCGAGGACGAAGACCGAGCTGCCGAGGAGCTGATGTGTGCCGACGACGAGCTAGGACGGGCACTGGAAGAACTCGAGTGCACCGACGATGAAGAGCGAGCGGAGGGTGCGCTGCTGGAGTGAGCAGTCGAAGAGCTGGTGTGTGCTGACGATGAACTAGGGCGAACGCTCGACGCCGAGGACGACGGGGAGCTGGTGTGTGCCGGCGACGAGCTAGGCCGGGCACTGGCAGAGCTCAGGTGCACCGACGATGAAGAGTGAACAGAGGATGCGCTGCTGGAGTGAGCGGTCGAAGAGCTGGAGTGCACCGACGAGCTAGGACGAACGCTCGAGGAGCTGGAGTGCGCCGAGGACGAAGACCGAGCTGCCGAGGAGCTGATGTGTGCCGACGACGAGCTAGGACGGGCACTCGAAGAGCTCAAGTGCACCGACGATGAAGCAGAGTGAACAGAGGACGCGCTGCTGGAGTGAGCGGTCGAAGAGCTGGAGTGCACCGACGAGCTAGGACGAGCGCTCGAGGAGCTGGAGTGCGTCGAGGACGAAGACCGGGCTGCCGAGGAGCTGATGTGTGCCGACGACGAGCTAGGACGGGCACTGGAAGAACTCGAGTGCACCGACGATGAAGAGCGAGCGGAGGATGCGCTGCTGGAGTGAGCAGTCGAAGAGCTGGAGTGCGCCGAGGATGAAGACCGGGCTGCCGAGGAGCTGATGTGTGCCGACGACGAGCTAGGACGGGCACTGGAAGAGCTCGAATGCACCGACGACGAAGAGCGAGCGGAGGATGCGCTGCTGGAGTGAGCAGTCGAGGAGCTAGAATGCACCGACGAGCTGGGGTGGGCGGACGAAGAGCTTGAGCGAGCCGCAGACGAAGCCGAGCTTGCATGAGTCGACGAGTGGGAGGCACTTGCGCTCGAAAGCGGCGCTGAACAAGGATAAATACATGAGATCGACAACGTTGAAGGGAACGCACCACTCGAACAATCAATCCCAATGGTGTCGAACAAAGTCTTGCAGCATTTAAGCGGCTTTTTGATGCCAGAGCTGGGAGCAATGAGTTAGAAAACAAAGAAATGCGATTAGAGGAAGAGCATACCAGGACTGAGGTCCGTTCGCGGCCGTGGTGACGGGCACGCAGGCAATACCGATGTTGTCTCCAACATGGAGCGAAGACGAGATACCGGCAGAGGCCAAACAGCTGCTGCCGTACGGGCTGGTGGGGAGCTCGATGCTGTCGCAGCAGAAGGTCGTTTGCGAGGCGCAAGAAACTGAACCAGAGGCCGAAGCCGAGGCGGCGCTTGAGCTGGCCGTGCGCGAAACTGAGCTCAGGTGAACTGATGAGCTGGGGTGCGCGGAGGCAGAGCTGAGGTGAGCAGCGCTGGAAGACGCCGAGTGGGGAACCGAAGAGGAGCTTGGGCGGGCGCTCGAAGAAGCGGAGGTGCTGATGCGAGAGCTGGATGCATGCGAGGAGGAAGGCGACGCGGAACTGCTGCGGATGCTCGAGGAAGCGGCATGGGAGGAAGAGCTGCTGTGAACACTGCTGGAGGGTCCCGGGTGGGAGGCCGAGCTGCTGGAGTGAGCGCTCGATGAAGCGCGCGAAGCAGACGCAGACGCGGAGCTGACGCGTGAGCTAGAGGCATGCGAGGAAGGCAAAGCCGAGGTACTACATGTACGAGCAATGCTGGAGGATGCGGAGTGCGAGGAGCTGGTGACGTGAGAAACCGACGACGCGCTGCTGGAATGGACGGCAGAGCTGCTGTGAGCACTGGAAGAGGCCGAGTGCGACGCTGAGGTGCTGCTGCCGGGGTGGGAGACCGACGACACGCTGCTATGAGCACCCGAAGAAGCAGGCCGGGATGCAGATGAGCTGCTGCCGTGCGACGAGGAGGACGAGCGGGCGGCCGACGATGAGGAGCTCGGGTGAGTACTCGAAGAAGCGCGGGAGGCGGAGGAGGAGCCGTGCGAAACCGAGGAGCTCGACGGTGCGGCACGCGATGAAGCCGAGCTGCTGGCGCGGGATGCAGACGAGCTGCTGGAGCGGGCAACCGAGGCAGAGCTCGAACGGGAAACCGAAGCGCTGGAAGATGCCGATGCGTGGGAAGCCGACGTTGATGCAGATGCCGACCGAGATGCCGAACTCAAAGCGCTCGAACGCTGGGCGGAGCTTGACCCGACGTTGGAGTGCGATGCAGAGCTGCTAGCACGGGAGGAAGACACCGAAGAATGCGACGAGGCCGACGCAGACGCGCTCGAGTGCGATGCAGAGGCAGTCGATGAAGACCGGGGAACCGATGCAGAGTTGCTAGACCGGGAGATCGAGGATGAAGCAGGCGCGGGGCTGCTGGAGTGAGCCGACGACGACGCCCGTGCGCTGCTGGAGTGGGCGGCCGATGAAGCCGAGGAGCTGCTTGCATGCGATGCCGAGGATGCGCGGGACGAGGACGCGGAGCTGCTCGAACGGGGGATCGAAGCAGACGACGAGCGAGGCGCAGAGGAAGAGCCGGCCGACAAAGACGGGTGCGCTGCCGAGGAAGAGGCTGCAGGGTGCGAAGCCGACGCAGACGAGGCGCGCGAGGCAGAGCTGCTGTGCGAAGTGCCCGAGGAAGACGCGGAGCGCGAAGCCGGTGTTGACGATGAGCGAGCCGCAGAGGAGGACGCGGAGCTCGAACGAGCGACGGAAGACGAAGCGTGCGATGCGGAAGACGCAGAACGCGACGCGGCGACCGAGCTGCTCACCCGGGAGGAAGAGACAGCACTGCGCGATGCCGAAGACGACACTAAAGCGAGATATAAGTGAGAACAAGATCAAGAAAAGCAGACAAATTAGACTGACCGGTCGAGCTGTGAACGGAGGAGGAGCTGCGAGCGCTGGACGAGGCCGACGACGAGCGAGGGACGGATGCGGAACTGCTCGTGTGGACGATCGAAGACGAGCTGCGTACGCTAGAAGCGGACGACGGCGTCGGGTGCGAGGCGGAGCTGCTCGAGCGCGCAGACGACGCCGAGCTGCTCACAGGCGAAACCGAAGACGCGCTGCGTGCGCTGGACGCAGAGGCAGACGAGCGAGCAACCGATGCGGAGCTTGCATGCGAGGCGGAGGAAGAGCTGCGTGCGCTAGAGGCAGAGGCAGACGAGCGCGAGATTGACGCGGAGCTGCTCGAGCGCGCAGACGACGCCGAGCTGCGTGCACTGGATGCAGAGGAAGAAGAGCGAGGGACGGAGGAAGAGCTGCGTGCGGAGGCCGAAGAAGACGAAGGGTGGGCGACCGATGACGAAGAGCGAGGGGTCGAGGACGAGCTGCTGGCATGCGAGGCGGAGCTGCTCGAACGGACGGGCGACGAGGACGAAGAGCGGGCAGTGGCCGAGCTGGCGTGCGACGCGGAGGATGACGCACGCGAAGAGAACGACGTCGGCGCAGAATGCCGAGAAGAGGTGGAAGGGGTGACTGTAAGAAGCCGTCAGAATATGAACTCCAATGAAGGATTAGTGAAGTGACTCACCTGGAGTGCAGTCGATCCCAACCTTGGACCCGACAAGATTGCCGCAACATTTGGCAAGTTTGCCGGAGCTAAAGAACGAAAGTAAGAACCCGTCCTCGAAGAAGGAAAGCGCTTAACGCACCAAGTGTTGTCGGAATTGGCAGTGCAGCTCGTGCCGATTTGTTCCCCGCAGCTGCTGGCACTGATGCCTAGGCCGCTGAGGATAGTATGGGCGGCCGAGCTGTCGGCGGACTCGAGACTTGAGCAACAGAAAGTTTGCTTGGTGGCGCAATTGAACGGTGTCGACGAGGGCGTAGACCGCTTGGGGCCTGAAGGGAACGCTGAGTATGATGAAGATGAGGGAGGAAGAAGCCAGCTCACCTGAATAGCGACGTCTGGGAGGAAGGGGAGGAAGACCACGAGCGAGACGCTGAGCGTTGGAGTCGCTGCGAGTAGCTTGAACGGCGGAAATGGCGAACGAAAGAGCACAGAAAGTAATAGCGGTCTTCATGTTGAATGTTGAATGTTGGTGTAATAATGTTGGAGATGGAAAATAGCGCTGGGCTTTATAGGAATTCGGGAGAGAGTCGAGACCGGTTCAGGAGGCGGAAGAAAAAAGTGAGACATGCGGGTAGAAATTTGCTTCCGCGGGTCGAATTGCTCAATTTGCTGACATTTCTCGCTCGAAACCTCCAGGAGAGGATGTAGCTGGTCAGCGACGATATCAGGGCTTTTTCCGCGAGGGAAAAGATGCGGTATATCCCGAGATATGGCGAAATTGCCTGAAAACCAAGTGAGACAGGCGCGGTCCAGACGGTGCGGAAGGTTCAGACCTCTAAGGCGTGCGCTGAGACACGGAAGGCCAGACCAGCCTAGTTCAGGCTGGTTCTCGGGGACATCGGGCAGCACTGAGACGACAGTAAGAGAGAGAGAGAGAGAAGGCAAATTCTAAAGAATCAGTACTCACCGTGTCTTGAGGCGCTGTCCTTTCTGAGGACTCGAAGTCACTGGCGGATCGGTGTGGTTCTCGTCATGAAGAGAGATGGCCAAGGAAAACTGCCCATAACGCGCCAACCACGTCTTGAACGGGGCACTCAATATGCGTCGCGTCGCGCGGCACAACGAGACGCGCCGACAAACGAGGAGGAGGTTTAGTCACAGTGCAAGGAATGAGTACCCTGGGTTACAAAGGGAGGTCAGAGAGCATATTGTACACAGATTTGGCTGAGCACAACGAATGGAGAGAAGGAACAGCCAGACTACGGTCCAAGGAAGTCGTCTTGCAAGCGTTTTGATATAATTGGCACGTTTTCACTCGCGCGACGATCCTTAGGTTGAGCTGTAAGCAAGCATGGGACTTTCCGAGCTCTGCAGCTGGTCTCCCAACGAAAAAGGTCGAAATCTGGGATGTTGCTCTGGTCAAGTTCGGGTCGCAAACAACCACCAACGCAGGTTGGACCAAAACGACAACAGTCTCTGCCCTCGAAAACTCTTGCCTCTTGACGCCGGCCAGGTGCAATGCCTCACAAAATGCTCTTATACTCCGAGTCGGAACGAAGAATGGTCGCGAAAGAATGGTCGCGAAAGAAAAATCGACCGAAATACGAGCTAAGATTGCACAATACCCGCACCGAGCAGCCTCGAATATCTGCCGGATGTCGCCCCCAGCCTCGAGCGAAGCTGGTCCTCACTGGCACAGGAGATCACCCTGCTGTGGCACTGAATAGCTCACTGGATCTTCACCCTGAACATTATTGCCACCGCTTTCGCGCTCTTGCTATAACCTCTTGCTGCACGGACAATTCAAATCTCACCGAAGGCCGCCCCATAAGATCCACTCAGATTAAGACTTTCTTCCTTCTGCAGAGCCGCCGTCGACCGGTGAACCCCCGTTACACTTCAAGTTCGTTCTCTTCCCTCTCCAATCTGACCTGGACCCCGCCCGCACTGGCCCTTCCCGCTTCTACTGACGATCGCGAGGTCTCACCGCCGTATCGAGTGAGTCTCATCCCCAGGACCCAGCACAGGAAGATTAACGTCGTGAAGTATTGAGTGGGTGGGTATTAATACAAATGCAATAAATTAGAACGCGTCTTCAAACCGCCAACGACACCGGGAGCGCTTCCACTGTATGTCTCGTCGCGATCGATTGTTGCTGCTGTCCCCTCCAGCTCGCCGCATCCATAAACTTCGACGCCGCCACGTTTCTCCGCGAGTTGTTGTTGTTGCTGCCGCCCATACGCTCCGCGGCGCGCCCGACAGTTCTGCGCCGCAGCGCCACCACCACGACCGTGCTCGGTTTGTTCTCCTTGGACTCCCCGACGCGTTCGTTGTTGCGCTGTTGCTGCAGATACTCGCGCGAGCGCTGCTGGCGCCGGCTCAGCGCAATCGCCGCAAGGTCCTCCCGCGCATGCAGCGCGGCGTGCGTCGTCCCCGATGCGCGCCGCACGAGGGGCGACTGCGCCAGCTGCAGCAGCTCTGCTGGGGTGTAGATCGGCACTGAACCAGGTGTGAGTGAGGTGGCACCGATTGAAGGAGGAATAGACGTACGGGTCCGTACTGCGACCTCGGCGGAGCGGATGCGTTTGTGCACAGGCACGTATACCCCGGACTTGGAGCTCGATGAGGATGAGGAGCCTGTAGGCGAGGACGCGGCGGACGAGGCGCGCGATGTCGATGCCGCGGCGGGGATGGTAATGTTAAGAGGCATCGAGGGCGACATCAGGCAGAGAGCTCAAGGTGGGTGGGTGGGTTGGTGTTGAGAGGTGGAGAGGCGGGTGGCTGCTGAACTCTGCATCGGAGAGGCGCAGTATTTATACAACACCGACTGCGCGCTTTGGTCAAGGAGGCCATAGCCATGATCGCCTAATGGGGGTCTGACTCAGACGGGTCGAGAATGTTCGGAGACTTTCCAGGTCAGCAAAACGTGTCAGCCTCGTCATCCCCTGCCGAGGTCAGCGTCGGACACTGCCAGGCCGCTGACCGAGGTCGCCAAGATTCCCCGAGGTTGCTGAGGCTTCAAAACCACTGCCCGAGATGTTACAAATAAAATTCAAATCTATATGGTTGGTGTTACAATTGGTCTGTCTACCTGGTAGTCTGTGTCCGCGTACAAGGTAGTACTGTAGTTGTAGTAATATGTGCATGTACAATTAAAAATAATAAAGATATCACCGTACTTTTCCCCTCCTCCCTCAGTTACATGAACAGCCGGTTAAACCGCGGAATGCACGACTGCTGGCGGAAGTCTGGCCCACCCCAGGTCAGTAAATGATATGATATGTAAAGAACACGGTCAAAGGACGCACCAATCGACTCGTCGCGATCGCAGGTACAGTGATGCCGCTTGTAGTCGGCGTCGGCCTGCGGGCAGTGCTCAAACGGCTGGTGGCGGTACCCGACGTCGGTGAAAAAGTGTAGCTGGTCCCGGGGCGCGAAGAGCGCCGCGGCGATGCTGTGGACCGGCGCGTCTCCCCATCGCTATTCGGGATTCAGCAAACGTGGTACAGCCATATAATAAGGTAACGCACCTCGTAGTAGAACCCGCCTTTGCCCTCCAAAAAGTCGAAGAAGGCTTGGTACGCCTCCCCGCGCCAAAAGTCCATGTCCGCGATCTCAAAGTTGCTCCAGACTGCGAGACAGGGTAAGCACGCCGGACGAGGACGGTGAAGGCAAAGAACATACAGTGGCAGAGGTTATAGGTCTCGCCGCCGTCGTCCGACAGGTAATCCATGGCGTTGTTCTCCGCGACGTATTGTGGGTGCTTGGCGATGAATTCTGCGAGACATCGTGAGTGACCGACAGGAGGCCGGGTGTGCCCACACACGCACCCTTAACACTGCTCCAGAGGGTAGGAATCGTCGGCTCCCATTCATAGAAAGATATCGTGAATCCTGAGAAGCGCGGAGTGAGTGGCGGAGATCGGAATGTACAGGGAACGACGGACCATAGATCTTATTGTTATCCACCATGTAATGGAAGGGGTCGTACGGCATGTCGCAGAAGTACTGAATGTCTGGTCTAGAAAGGATTGGTCGTGGCGCGCATAATACCTTAGGGAACAACATACTCGACTCTGCAATGAGATCAGCGAAGGATATAACATACAGCGAGACCACTGACCGCCAGTAATATCGGTATCGTTGGAGTAGGGTGTGCTTGAAGAAGAACTGTTGAAGGGTCAGCGGGCATAGAGTTGGTAGACTTCGGTGACGAACGCCCGAGTTAAATCTGTCGGGATGACGGAGTTAGTCGCGAGAACAGAGTAGATTGAAGTGAGGACTGGGCACCTGCACATATTGCGATACCTTAACCAGAATGAGATCCAAGGCGACGATGACAACGGAATGCACGCACGGAACACTCTCCGCATAGATAATATCCTGCGCGACCATCTTGTCGCGCCCCTCGCGCGCCAGGTCCTCGTCGATCCACGCCGGCTGAAACCAGTGCTCCCTCGGTACCAGCCCAAAGGACACGGACCCGTTCGTGAGCTTGGTCATCTCCCTGTAACCAAGCTTCAGTATCGAGCCAAAGATGTAAAAGATGTTTGGACGCACCGCTTGAAGTCCGCCGTGAACGGCTCTTCGTTGAGGAACACCCACGGGTAGTTGCAGTGCCTGTTGAACCTGTCCTCCACCTGAGAGACACTAGACATGGCACCAGAGAGATCGCTGTTGCGCGCGAGCATGAGGAGCGTGGCGTTGGCGCGTTCGCGGCCAAGGCAAGCGTGATCGGGCTCGGGCTCGGGTTCGGCGGGGGCGGGGGCTTCGACTGCGGCTTGCTTTTCCGCTTCTTCTTGCGGCGGCTGGGATACGCCGGCGTCCGCGACGGGGACGGTGCGAACGGCATTGCGGAGGGTAACTTCGAGGAAATAAAAGAGTGATAGCTGCGAGGTGTGATCAGCGTGAAGCTCGCCGAGCGAGATATAGCGCGTACGACGACGACGAGGAGGACTATGAGGCGCCGCCGCGAAACGAGTGGAACGAACATGGTGGGAGGAGGAGAGTGGGAGAGTTAAGGCAGTGGAGATATTTCATTGTGGCCATGATGAGCTCCATAAATAGCACTGACGTTTTTGGAGATCTAGATTCGGCGGGTTTCAAGTTTGTTGCTTAACGGCGCTCTTTTCAGGTTCAGGGAGTCTTCGAGTGGTTCAAGTCTCTTCCCTGAAGGTATGAGGGTTGTTGGTGTATTTTTCGCGCCTCGCAAGGGATTTTCTTGCAAGTCCTGTAGAATGATAACCATTTTTCGCGCGCTCTTGAGCGGCTCCACCATCCTGTATTTTTGTACAGGCTGCCAGCGAATGGCAGCGTTAAAAAAGGGCCTTAGGGCATGCATCCCTCGCAACGCGCGGAACCGTGCGGTGAGGGTGTCAATCCGCAGTCGTATCGACAGATCGCGGTCTAATTTGGCCGGATATATTCCAGAGGACCTTAATAACGCGTTAACGGTTAACGAGGAGCGGGTTGTAAAGACGAGCAGCTTGAGGTTGTGCGATGGTGGAGGAAGTTGCGGGAAAGCTGTGACGGTCACGCTGTGACACGACGCGTTCCGCTACTTTTTCTCCGCTTTCCCTTGTTTTCCCTTCTTGTCTCTCTTGTCTTGTCTGTGGGCGTACATTCGTGATTGGGTACCTGACGCGTCAGCCTTGTCGAGCCGGAGATCACGCCAAAGATGTTCGGCGTCTTCATCCCGCCATCTAAAAAGAACGACTCGTCCAGTCTGAGCCAGTCCCTGGTGTTCTCCACGCTCCCAACCACACCTCAAACTCGAACTATGGTTGCTTTGGCAGTCAACCTGACGCAAGCTATGCGCCCCTATCGCCAAGGACTGGATGATGGATCCTGATGCTGTGATCGTCGCCTATTGTCGCTCCAAGAGCACTTGCTGATCACGCAAGCCCCAAAGGGAGATCTTCTTCTCTTCCTCCACCACTGTCACTGTTCTTGTTCTTAATGGGGGGCTGCCATCTGCGGCTATTTTTCGCCCAAAGTCTGCTCTTGCTCCTGGCCGGTTCATCGACGGCGCAGACGATCACCGGGACGCTCTTCAATGTAGCATACCCCACCGCCATCGTACAGTTCACAAATGGCGCGTACGACTTTCCGGGGCCTGTGCTGTTCATAGGGAACCATCCGGTACGCTCCCTTCCTTACATTATGGGCTTTGTCTGAGCCACACTGGCAGCAAATCGACATCCTCGGCGTCGGCGCCGGCGGCCAGACGACCTTTTCCTACCGCGACATTATCACCCAAAACGTCGGCGGCCCCAAAGGTGCCGCCCCGGTTACGGTTACCCAGGATGGTGAGCTAGAATCCTACCTCCATCGTTGACTGTGTAACTGACAGCCTCAGGCATATTGGTCCAGAATGCCGGTGGGATGTTCTTCTCCGAGCCCCCAACAGCCCCTATCATCCCCGTCGTTCAGACGTGCGCGTTCGATCCGACGGGCGCTGCCATCTGTGAATTCTACAACGACGGGAATGCGGCGGACGTGTTCACCGTAACGGGCACCAAGGAACCATTCTTCACTTTCATTGCGGCGCTCCCCACCCCAACCTCCCCGGTGAGCGGATCGAGCGTCGCGACAAGTCCGCCGACATCCAAGTCTGGGAACGACTCTTCGCGCGCCAAGTCGACCAAGTCCCCGACATCGTCCCCAACAGGTAGCGTGGCACCAGTCCCATCCCCACACAAAGTTCCTGTCGGCGCCATTGTTGGGGCTGTAATTGGCGGTGTCGTCCTCATCGGTGCCGCCATTGCCGTCCTCCTGCTCTGCCGGCGCCGCCGCCGCAACGCCTACCCGCGCGAGAAGGTCGAGTTTGACCCCGAGCCAGGTACGCCTCCCTTTCTGCGCCCATTTTATCCTACTACCGCTCACAGCCATCACAGCGCACACGCCCGCCATCCCGCTCAACCCCTTCACCCAACAACACCACCCCTCCACCTCCGACACGCCGCTCCTCCTCTCTTCATCGGGGGCCACGTCGGGGGCGGCCACCTCAGCCTCCTCCGCGCCCGAGACGCGCCGCGAGCGGCGGCGGCGGCTGAAGCAGATGCAGGATACGGTGCAACAGCTGCAGCGGAACCTCAGCGTGCAGATGCCCGAGTCCGAGTCCGGGTCCGAGCCCCAGGTCGCGTCGCAGCAGCGGCAGATCGCCGTTCTGCTGAGTGAGGTCGAGCGGCTGCGCGCTATCGTTGCGCGGGACGAGGCGTTGCCCGCGTATGAGGAATAGGAATAGGGTGGGTATGCTCGTGTATTTATTTATGTAGACCAATTGTATTATACTGCATTTCTTCTGACTGGCTAGGGAACACGATGCACCAGCTTTTGTATGCACTGTGCGGCTGGGTTACTGGAGGCTGTCGCCCGTTAAACTTATAGCAAGTCCACTTCCATAAGCAGAATCGGAAATCACCGCCAAATGCAGTCCTCCTCCCTCCTCCACCCCGAAAGCTTCCACCCCGTCTTCAGCACACGAATCACCGCCCCAGCCCACTCCTTCCTGAACTGCTCCCTCCACCTGCACTATGCCCTCCCCCGCATGCTCTTCGTCGACCCCTTCGAGCTAACCAACCGCGCCGCCGAATACTCCTTCATATACGCTGGGCCGTCGAATCTAGAGCTCCCCGTCGCCGCGCTCGACGAGGACGAGGACGATGCTGCCCTTCTCCTCACTGTCGCGCAGCCGCTGCCTGCTGACGGCGGCGTTCTAGAGGTAGAGGTCCCGCTTCACGTACGCTACGGCCCCGCCGCGCCCCACACGTCCTTCGCGCTCACCGAGCTCCCCTGGCCCGCCGTATTCCTCGCCTGCGCCTCCGAATCCCGTCAGTCCCACCATCTTCCTCATCCTTGAGCAAATTTTCGCTGACTTGGCTCTATGTTCTAGCCGAATCCGAATCCACCGCGCCCCTCCCCCCAATGCCACACGCCTTCACCCTCCCCTTCGCCGGCAAGCGCATCACACACATACCGCCCCCGCCCGACGCGGTGCCCACGGAGCTCATCCGCACCCCGGTAGGCGACACGGCGGACGTCGCCCGCGTCGAGCTCGGGACGGCGCTTGTCGTGCTGCTCGCGTTCGTCTACCTGGTGCGCGCGACGCGGCGGACGGTGGCGCGGAGGGGCGCTGTTCCCTTGTCGGTGGAGAAGGAGGAGTGAGCAGTGAATGCATATTTTCAGATATCTTCAGTTTTGGGCCACATTTTTCGAGCGTGCACCGCGACCGACTGCATATCACGAAGCGACGACCGCGCCTTTTGGTAACGCCCTGCACTGGGGGCAGGCTCGGCGGTTCACCCTGCTCCTGCCATTCGTCTTCGTCTGTCGAGATTCCACCAACTTGCTACTTCCTCGCGAATCACACTCGCCGTATGGGTAGCGAATGAAGTCACTTCACCGTCGCCGATTCATTCATTCATCCGTCCATATCAAGACATCTCGAAGCGACGAATGCGCCTTTTTGGCAAGATGCCTTTGGCTCCTACGCGTGCATGTGTCTTCGTCTGTCGAGAAGGGAGGAGGGATGCGCGTTCCCGAGCAGAACTTGCTGCCATCGCGCGCGCAAGGGAGGGCGGCTGGAGAATACTGAATCCTCGAGAGTCGCTCCGCGAAGTGAATGCATCCAGCAATTCATTCATTCTAACTAAACACTCCTCTCACTCCAACCAACTCAAGTAAAAATGTAATAGCGTAGTCTGTCTGTAAGTAGATACACAACACATAAAACGAGCGTCGCACGCGCAATCGCGCATTGGGTATCTGCTGTATGTACGCACGTACGTATAGGTAACATCGAATTAAATCGTCGCAAAGCGCCAGTCCAATCGTCCGCCCAACACGAAGACTCAGAGCACCAGCGCAGCACCAAGCACCACGAGCCCAAGCGTGAGCCCCGAGACGCGCAGCGCGACGCCCGCGCCAGTGCCTGCGCCGCCCGTCGATTGGCTGCCTGACGCGGAGCCAGAGCCAGAGCCGCCAGAGCCACCCGAGCCACCAGCGCCCGCGGAGCCAGAGGGCGAGGCACCGCCTGCGCGTGCGGCGACGTCTGCAAAAAAGAAACGAGTCGTCGTCGTCAGCCTCGATATGGCGGTGATAGTAGGAGAGGGAAAGGACGCACATGCAGCAAACGCCGGCATCGTGTAGTTGCTCTCCACGTACGGCTGCGTCTTGTTCAGCGAGACGCCCACGGGGACGATGTGCTATTCATCCGGTGAAGTTAGTAGCCGTCGTAGGGTGAGGGAGGAGGGAAGGAAACGCACATCAAACGCCGCAGCGAGCTTGGGGTAGTTATCCACCGCCGTCTGCATCGTGTAGTTGTTCAGCTCGTGCGTCAGCATGATCGCGCCCGCCTACATCGCGCGCCATGTTAGCGGGGAAAAAAACTCCAAGAATCATTGGAAACGCACACTATTAAACGTCCCACTATTCGCCGCCGCAATGAGCGCGTCGTAGTTCGCCTGCACCGTCGCCGGCGTCACCCCATTCGTGCCCGACTCCCAGTCGTTCGAGTTGTACTTCCACAGCACGTTCTCGAGCCCCATCGACTGCGCGATGAACCGGATGCGGTCGTCGACGTCGCCGAGGGGGGGCCGCCAGCATGTGGGCGTGTATCCGGTGACGAGCTTGATGGCCTGCATCGAGTACCAGAGCTCGCCGAACGCTTGCTCGTTCGTGAACGCCGTCATGGAGCGGTGGGACCAGGAGTCTGAGGGGCGGGATCGTCAGTGTTTGCTCGTCCATTTACATGTCGGAGAAGGAAGTGCGTCTGGGGAGAGTAGTGGCGACCGATGTCAAGGACTGGGGCGCTGCGAAGAGAGTCCAATGGGGACTTGTCCAGCACACCGGGAAGGAAGCATTCGAATGGGCGCGACCTGGAAACCGCACAGGCGGCGAGCGCCAGCTCAACCTCCGCTTTCGACAATGGGCCCCGGGACTCGACCTCCCCGCCAATGACGAGGTCCCCAGTGCCTTCCGTCTGGGTTCGCCTCAGCGGATGCATCCCGAACTCCCAAGAGAAACGGAGTTTTAAGCAAGTTGAGTGGCCCAGGGCCGACAACGCGTGCGAACGCGAACAAATGCCTGGGAGTGGGAAGCGAAGCACTGGCAGTGGCAGGGAGCGAAGAAGGGAGACGCGGTCTCATGACAAGCGCGACACGTCTCCCGCGCCAATTACGTCTCCCGCGATGCCAAGAGGGCAGGCAAGCAATAATGAATAAGACTCACGGACACAAATCTCATGCCCGTCCGCAACCGCACGCTGGGCCTGCAGTGGCCAGTCCAGGACGTTGGAGCCCTACACGTCGTCGAATCAGTCGAAGGCCTACGCGCAGGGAGTAGTAGTACGCACGATATAGAACATGGCTGCGAAAGACGCGTTAGTCGGCGAACAAAACAATGAGGGCAAGGAGCGGTACTCACTAGCCTTCTGGTTCTTCTCTACGAGGTAGTCGTAGAACGCGTTGTGGGAGCAGTTGGGGCCGTCGTCAAAGCCGTAGCCGAGGGTGCGGGCCTGGTTAAGAATTAGGTTAATTGGGGCATTTGGGAGAGGAAATTCACGCACTTCTGGTGCGGCGGCGATATCGCCCTTGACACCGGAGGCTTTGGGGGTGATGCATTGGGTGACTGTCCACCAGCAGTCTGGGTCGGAGGGGTTGTATCCGTCTGTGATGGTCTCGTCGGGAACGCCGAGGGTGCCCTAGGGAGAAGAAATGTTAGCTGTAGTCTCCGCGAGAAATGGAGCGTCGGGCAAAGCGCAAACAGGCGATATCAGCGGGATCCGGAGACCACGCCGACTCCGGTGGAGTGGCGTCCACTCGACACAAGAACGAGAAAATAATGGCTCACCTTGGGCGCGATATTCGGGATGCTGGCATTGATTGAGAGGAACTTGGTGTACCCCCGCGTCGGTCTTGGAGACCATGGCCGACACCGGCGTCCAGATGGGCGGGAATTGGGCCAACGCAGCGGCGACAGGGGCATACGAGTACGCGGTGCATTCGGCGGTGGCGTCTATGAGGAAATGCAGCCAGGTCAGCGGGGAATAGAAGGAGAAAAGGCCAGCGAGGACGGTAGACGCACCTGTGAGGGCAGCCTCATCCGATTCCGTGCTCACTGCGGCGCGCACGCCCAGCAGCATGAGCGAGGGTCGCGACTATTGACTTCATTTTTTGCCTTCCTTGGGATTTGGCGGGAAGGGCGAGGAGGAGATGAGGGATGCGGGCAAGTCGGGAAGGGGTTTGGGAGCAAACTATATTGCGAAAATCTGTAACGCCAGAAACGCGAATGTCATCACTGATCCTGGCCTGCCGCCATGCGCCGTTGTCGAAGCTATAATTGTACAACACCTATAATTATCTGACCTTATCCTCCTCCTCCATTCTCCTCTAGGTGGATGAGGAGGAGTAAGATAAATTTATTGCGAAGAAATTCAAGTTCTCCGTCCCTCGTATGATTTTTTACAGTCAAATTACGAAGAAAACCGTTAAATCCCCCTCAGTTCATGAATTATTTTAAGCCGACGGCGAATTATAGCCGCCAACTCCATTTTGTCCCCTATGGCTAGGAGGCGCCGAAAATCAACTGACTGACAATCGTCGAGAACGTCAATTTTCTCTAATACATAAGTTTTGGAAGTTCTTGCTCCGGTGAGAAGAAGGAAGATAGCCACCAGCACCTACCAGCACCTACACTGAGGCTATAGTCGTGCAGGAGGAGTGCCCGCACGGCACGCACGCTGACGAACAGGATTTACAGCGGGCGACATGCCGACTCCGCCGAAATCATTCAGATCTTCCCACGGTTGCACTTTCGCTATTCTTGTACAAACGCCGACGCCGCAGAAAGCCGACCGTTAAATACGGCGGCGGAGAATCTGGACGGGTCCCGGCATTGCACACTAATATGACATCTTCCAAAAGTAGACGTTAACGGTCCGATTTGACGAAAGGGGAGAAAATCAAAGGACGAAACCAATTACTGGTGAACACTAAACGGAGGGAGATTTCGTCGGCGGATGCAACGCCTTCCGAGTACTAGTATAAAGCCCCTCCATGATGCGGCTCTTGGGTCGCCTGCTCAACCGAGTCGACAGCCCGACTAAATATAAATATAGGCGAGGAGATACGTACCGCTATATTTTGAGCGCAAGCTACGGCAAGGCAACAAATACATATGAGGCATGTATGGGTCGCGACGAGGGAATCGAGGAAGCTCGCTCACCCCTTCACCTAGTCAGTCAGCCGCAATGAGAAACGTCAACAAATCCGCAGTCGAACAACGCAATTATCCTCGGGCCGTGCAGCCCTCATTCGTATGTATATCACCGCCGCTGCACCCAGCGTCCCGGGGTGACGACGATTTCGGTCTCATAGTATCTGGAACGCCGCACCAAAACCCGACTGGCGATGGATGAACAGGGTTTGATCTTGCATTACTTACTTGGTTAGGCTTCGCAAATCCCCTGGTCCGCTGTTATCGTAGGTATTTTATTTTTGATGCCTACTGAATCACCACTCACTGAGGTGAACTTTGGCGTCCATGATTTCAGAAGTAAAGGGAACCTGGGTGTCGATTTGATGAAAAAATGAATGAAGGAGCAACCGCCCTATGCAGATTGAACACCCAGAGCCCATGGGATTGGTAAAAGGTCTGGCGTTGTCAACCCGAAGAAAGGAAGTTGTTCACCGGGGAGGACTCGGAGGAATAATTGTCGCATGTCAGAACCTAAAGACCTCGCCCAACACTCACTGGTTTAATTTCCTGCCGGTGGGAAGAGCGCGGTGTAAATGGACCGACTCAGAGTGAGGTTCAAAATTGAGTTGCATGTAGGCTTGGTGGAGTGGTTAGTACCAATCGCGGGGAAGGTCGGCGGATTCAACAGCTTCGTCCCAAGGGCCTGGTTGAGCTGTCTAAGCTCCCGCGTTAACTTGACTGCACTGTGGAGGTTGAGGAACGTGCTAGGGCAAACATCTTAGTAAGAACTCAAACCCACGTTTTACTCATAGGCTTCACGACAGCTCGGGACAGACATGCTGCAAGGAGAGAGGAGACGCGCACCGGCATCTATCCCGAGTCAAAGGGGAAATGTATCCGCCGTGGGCACGAACGAACGGAAGGAGGGAGGGAACACAATCAGCGACATGCGACTCGGCACATCTTCCCACGGTTGTACTTTCCTATTCTGCAAACACCAGGAAAAGCCGAGACTGAATACGGCGGCAAATTCATACTAGGTCGGGACACCGATGGCATCGTCCAGAAAAAGTAAACTTCAACCAAAATTCGGGTTCAAGAAAGGGTTGAAAAAATTTGCTGATCAGCGGATTATCTTCCGCAACGCCCTCCTGAGCTCCTCCATCGGTCCTTCTAACGCCTATGGAAACACCTGAAATGAGCCGAAAGTACAACTAAATATAGGCGCGAGGACGTACCACTCCGGGAGCTACTTTGAGCGCAAGCTGCGACAACAGATAACCGAGCCCAGCACCTTTCAACCAACCGCCCATTAATGGCGAGGCAACTGAGGAAACGAACACACCTTCGCACCGATCCTCCGTCACACCCGACCTCACCTCCGTCTTCTCCTCAGTCGCGCGGCGCATGGGCTTCGTTAGCAGCTTGGGGACATACTAACAACATCATCACAAGTTATCAGCGCAACACCCGCGAAACAAATACGGGGGGACGTAGCACGCACGCAATTATCCTCGGCCCTCGCAGCCCTCATCTGGCATATGAGCGCCGCCTTACAAGCAGCGTCACAGGGCGCGACGTTTGCGCCTCGCGTGACGATCTCGTTGTAGCGCTGGAACGCTGTGTCGTCCGCCTCGAACGCCTCCGTCACGGCGTGCCAAAATGAGGCGTTGAGCGGCGCTGTGGGGGGCCAGTCTGAGTTAAGAAGCGGGGCGTATTGGGCGCGTGCGCTGTAGTAGAGGCTCCATTCGGCTAGGGGAGATGAGCCGGCGGTTGGTATGGACGGATAGATGAATGAACAGGACGAGTTGAAACTCACGTTTGGTTTGGTAGTTGGGATTTGCCAGGTCCGCTATCATCGTACACACTCACCACAGGCATTTGATTGGAGAAGACCCGGACTCACTGAAGTAGACTTTAGCGTCCATGATCTCGTAGGTGTCCGGATCGACGTCGTATACTTTGAAGCCCGGGTTCCCACCTGCGCGAAGCAACGCGTAAATTCACAACGAATGCGTGTTTGGGGGAAAGTTTACTTCGCGGCGTCAGCGCCGGCGCGATCCAGGCTACGCTCACCGCCGTCTCCCTACTGCGGTCCCCATAATCCGAGTACGCCACTTCGAATTCGTCCTGTTGAGGTTGAACTTGTTGTAGCTAGTGCGTTGGCAAGACACCTACGCGATGCGTGTGCCCGAAGAACTGGGCCGCTATGGTGTCTTTATACCGCTGGACGATTTGGTCGTAGTAATTCGACTATGAAGCAGTCGCAAGTAGTCAACATCAACCTTGCAATTGTTATGAAAACGACGGCAGCACGGACCTGGTCGTTGAGAGTATCGACCGACCCAGGCGGCATGTGCCCGATAATCCACGCGCGTTGGGAGGCGTCTTCCGCTGCCTGCAGTTGAGTTACCAAGAACGCGAGAATACCACGGGGATCGGGTCTGCGCAATTATGATGCAAAGCAATCAAATCGAATCGTGGTTCAAAAATGGGAATGAGCATACTCAGGCGTGTCCGAATCGTACAACCAAAAACTTGGAAAACCGCCGATGAGTACAGGAAGACTCAATTCACCACAACTCACTTCAGCTTGTACCAGTAGACGGTATTGAGGGAGATGATCCGTAGGTTGGTTCCTGGGGCGGTGACGGCGTAGCTTCCCGAGAAGTGCGTTTCCTCGTCCGCGGCCGTGCTGTTCGTCCATTGCTAAGGAAGATAGAGAAGAAGTATGTAGGAATGTTGGATTTCGAGGAGTAAACCAACCGCCCATTGCTTGCCCTCCAAGTCGAACACCCACTGCGCATTGAAGGATCCGACGTTATCTTCCCGGGGGGAGTTGTTTACTGGGGCGGAATCGCTGGATGATATCATTATTTCATGTCCGAAGCTGAAGACATCACTCACTGATTTCCTGCCGTTGTGAAGGTATCAATGCGTAAATGAAACGAGCGAGATTGAGAGTAAGGAGGCTTAGATACCGATGGCGGGGAACACCGGCGCATCCAACATTTCCCCAAGCTCCTCGTTGAACTGCTCGAGGTCGTTCGTAACTCCACTGCGGAGGTTGAGAAACTCGAGAGGGTAAAGAATGAGAATTCGAGCCCACGTTTTATTCACGAGCCACACGGCAGCTGGCGAATATCAGAGGTTGTAGCTGTTGTGCATGCAAGGCACGGGCCATACCTGCGGGAACGTCGCCTGTGAAGATACTAAACGCAGCCTGCGCAAAGACAGAGGTTTCTTGCAGCATGGATTTGGCTAGAGCCACTGTATGTCGGTTTGTGAGTCTCACCGCCCACAGCAGGGATACCCGACCAACCTGGGCTATCGCAGCTGTGGCTACCGAATGGTCCAGCCGGTTGACTCGGCGGCACGGTACTGTCTACAAAATTCCGACAACAGATCGGCTTTTTGCAATTCGCATCCGACCCGGCCTATATGTTTTTTCATTGTCAGGGATGTGCCAGCCCAGCAAGTCCGATTCCACACGTACGAGATATTCACGGTCGATGTGGACGTCGCTGAAGTGTACGACTTGGAACGGTGTCCGCCCAGACGACGAAATTGGTACCGCAGCGCGCTTGCGTTCGGGGAGGGGGAAATCATATTGGTTGACTGCGGGGGACTGGCACAGTCCCAATGTGCCCGCGCACAGCTTCGTGGCGGTCTGCCCGAAGGGCGAGATCGACCGCAAGTCATGCGCGAGGATGGGGCCCTGCTCGTTGATGGCGCCGGTGCAGACGTCGTCGTCTTCCAACTTTGTTGTCGTTCAGCGGAAGTACTCTATCACTAGGCGAGAGAGGAAACCCGCACTTTGAAGACTTTGCAAGCCGTGATGAGTGCAGGCACGAATGCCGCGTCTCCCAGTTCGGCCAGCAACTTCAGAGGGACAAGTAAGGCGTGGCACGAAGCACAGTCCACGGCATTTTTGAAACCGTTGATAAGGTCGTCGATGAGGTCTTCTGGGTGGGGAAGCCTGGTGGCGAGGACGAGTGGGAGGAGGATGACAAGACGGAGGAGCTGCATTCTCAATGATAGGCGTCTGCGGACGGTAGACTCTTATATGCGACCTCCTCCGAACGCTGACAGCCTGACGGATCCTTGCGATAAGTGGAGGAAGGACGCCGAATCGGTCTCAAAGCAGCAAGAAACCTGCGAGGCCCGGTCTAGGGGGCGAATTAGAACCAGATATGGGATTCGGAGGGCATTTTAGGCTGTCGGTCGTTCAAAAACCCGGGTTGTAGACTGACAGTATGGCGGTTAAGAAGGGGGGAAGAGGAAAGCACTGCTCACAAATTGCTTCATCCACCGGAGACTGGCAACTGGTGCACCCGATCCGTCGTTTAATATTTATGTACCGCAGTGGTCACCGCACAATTGAGGTTGCACCATTGCGGGTTTTGAAGGCACCAAGTGGGAGTCGGCATCGTCTTCAACGATCTCCGACCATATTTCGAAGAGGACCCCGGATTAAAAAGTGGTGCGAGCTTCACCGATAGACCAATTATTGCCGTTTTCAGAATAGTTGGCGGCAGTGACTTCCGTGACCTTTTCACGCTTTTGCCGTCAAAACTTCGGCGGCCCATATCTCGACGACGACTGAACCAAATCGCAAATCTCCTATACCGTCGGAATCGCCTCGTCGAGCTCTACAGCGCCCCGTGCACCATGCACCCTATTTTCTCCCCCACAAGATTGTCTTTTTGGGCACCGCAAAAACTGGTCGGCGAGCCGTAGCTCAGTAAATACCGCATGTATAGCTACCAAATTTCAATATGTTGTTCTTCTACATGTCCTTGAGGGTGCCCCATGTCGAAGAGCCCAAACGTCGATGTGCAATGCTTGCAATATGTGATCGGCCTCGACTCGGCTAACACAGCACTTCCCTCTTGCTGCCATCTCCGTTTCGCGATGACTCGCGGCAAAGCGCTGTCGGATGACCTCCGGGGCGTGCTTCTGAACATGGCCCGCAGCATGGATATCCCTGCAATCTGCCGCCAAACTGGATGCAAGAGGCGCACTGTTGAACGAGTTATGGAAGACTACCGCAAGAAAGGAACGGTCATGCGAGAACACCTGCGTCTGGAGATGCGTGGGGCGAAGCGTAGTATGGCCACTGCAGATATAAGGGTACGTTCTGAGCTCTCTATACCTGGCATAGTTACAGATTTGAGCAGTTTCTTACCGGGGTCGTTCGCCATAGCCCTGATGTCTATCTGGATGAGCTGCGCGAGCTTCTCGAGGAAAAGCGTGGATGCGAAGTCAGCGAGGCGACAATCTGGAGGAGCTTGAAGCGGTGCGGCTTCACTATGAAGAAGGTGTGAATAAGTTGTTGAACTGCCGCTGCAGTGCCGCATAATAGTATGATTCTGGGTCTTCTTTCATTGAAGGACCGCTAAGTTGCTGATTGAAGCGTTTTCAGCGGCCCCATTGACCTTGCTGTCGAGACAAGCAGGTTGCAGAGTCATGGGAAAAGGAGGGAGAAGGATTCAAGGAAAGCTGAAGACGGTGATTGCATCAGTGATGCAGCGATGCGCTTCTGTTCTCGACATTCATGTACAAAAATTCGATCCGGCCAATACCTTTGCCACTCTCAGACGTCGACGTCTTGTATTAGGACCGTCAAGGACAGACTTTGTACCTACTACCCGCTGCTGCGCTGCAGATCCCCGCAGCTCAATTCATTCGACATGTAAGCGATATAGGTCATTCGGGTGTCCATCCGGGTCTCCAACCGCAAATTACCCGTTTGTTACCGTTTTTTTCGACGCGACGAGCCGCGAACGCGTTAAACTCGCTGCGTTATAGCTGGTATAAAGATGGGTCTCATTGGTGAGTCTTTCTTCACTACCTTTCTCGCAACAACTCAAACCAAATGTCTCAGCCCTCAGTTTTAATCGTCAGTAAACCGCGCTGGTCTTCGCAAGGATACATCTAACGCGTTTACCGTAGGCTGGTGCAGGTCCTGCGGGCCTCATTCTCGCCATTGTACTCCTAAAGAATGGCGTGTCTGTGCGAATCATCGACACAGAGCCAAAACACCGAATCGGCTCACGAGGCGCTGGAATTCAGGTTTGCTCTCTTACTGAATCGCTTTCAATCAGAATCTTGAACCGACGTTTCGCAGCCCCGCACCCTTGAGCTCTACGACATCCTCGACATCCTTCCTGAATTCCTCAAGGTGGCGAGTACAACCTTGCCCATGAAGCGGATGTACGAGCTTCCCGGCGGCACCAAGGTCGTCAAGGAGCTCCCTGTGGCCGAATTCGTAGCGCCCACACCAGGAACCCCTCATGTGTGTCCCCGCAGATTTTTTTTTGCCAGTGTATTCACAGCATTCCAGACAAACCCCGTCTCCCTCAACCAGGATCTCCACGAGCAGGTGCTGCGCAGGTATCTCACCGCGCTCGGCGGTACAATCGAGCTCGGCACCACACTCCGCACCTTTGAGCAGTTCCCCGACCGCGTTATTGCCCAAATCGTCAAGACCGGTGCCGATGGCGCGGCACTCGAAGTCGAAACGCGCAAGTTCGATTGGCTGGTCGGGACGGACGGCGTTCACAGCGTCGTGCGGAAGCAGCTCGGGCTAAGCTTCCTTGGCGAAACGAAAGAGGAGCAGCACGTTCTTGTAGGCGATATCGTCGTCCAGTCGGGTCTCGATCAGGGGGTGAGTAGTATATTACATGTTTCCTACTCACTGCTGATACTGCGCCCAGTTCTGGCACTATTGGGTCCCGAAATCGCAAATGTAAGGCGGCCCGCTCGCCCCCTTTCTGATCTTTGCTCATCTCCTCCTGCAGGATGGTTCTTCGCCCTGGTGTTGGGACGAGCTATCGATTTGCGTACACAGGCGGTCCGGAGAGTTGGAAGCAGCAAGTTCCCACCCGCGACGAGTTTGTCGAGGAGTTTTACAAAATCACTGACCGGCGCGACGTCAAGTTCGGCGCCGTTACCTGGATATCCAGCTTCAAGTGAGTATCATTCCTCCCAGAAATGACCGTTCTTTTGACACCAGTCCATAGACCGAGTATGCGAATGGTGGACAAATTCGGCGTGGGTCGTGTCTTTGTCGCCGGTGGTAAGACATTCCTCACTCTACATCCCCTCACACAACTAACACTCCCCCAGATGCCGCCCACTGCCACAGCCCCACCGGTGGCCAGGGCCTCAACTCCAGCGTGCAAGACGCCGCGAACCTAGGCTGGAAGCTCGCACTCGTCGCCACTCGCCGCGCGCCCGCCACGCTCCTCGACAGCTACTCCGCGGAGCGCCTCCCCGTCATCGCGGAGATGCTCAAGCTCACGACCGCGCTGCACGAAAAGACCGTTGCGCACGTCGCCTCCGGGACGACCACAGACGCCGCCGCGTGGGTGCAGGCCTCCGCGCGCGGAGGGGCGCTGGGCATGCTCGGTGTGAATACGCAGGGGAGTGCGATTGTACTCGCCGACGGGGACCACGCGGGGGGCAGCAGTGCGTATGCGGCGGCCGCTGGGCCGGGGCGCGTACGGGCGGGATACCGCGCGCCCGACGCACCGGGCCTCGTCGGCGCGAATAAGACGCCGACGCGCCTCTTCAATATCTTCGGGCCCGCCACGCACACGGTGCTCGTCTTTGGCGGGGACGCGGTGGTGCATGCAGCTGTCGCGGCTGCACTGAAGACCTGGCCGCGGGGTACCCATCGCGCGCTCTTGGTTCGTCGTGCGTGGCAGAGTGTCGATAGCGCGGAGTTCGAGGAGGTGGTGAAGGACTCGAAGGGACACGCGTATGCGGAGTATGCCAGTGGAGCGGCGGAGACGGAGATGTCCGTCGTGATTGTGCGCCCGGATGGGATGGTCGGTGCGGTGGTGCAGGACGCGGAGGGTTTGCAGCGTTATCGCAGTCTGATTTTCGTGTAGTCTCAAGTTTCCGACTCCCGAGTCTGTATTTTCCGAAGCTAATATTGTTACTTTGTAGTTCATATCATCTAATTATTAACCATACACCTCTTCTGTTTAATTGCCTTGCGCATTCAAAAGTCGACAGTAGGCTCACTACATCTCGACGCCGAGGAGAGACCGACCCAGATTGTTCTTTTCTGTGACCCAGGCCTAAAAAGGAAACCCGCTAAGCGGGTTGCCTCTCACCATCATGTCCTTGCTCGACGCTTTGAATGCGCGTATCGAGGAGCTCTCCTCGACCATAGAACTCCAGAAACGAGCCCTCAAGGCTTTGGAAACCCGCAGGAGTAACCTTTTGCGTGAGGTTAATGCCATACGCGACCCAATGGCACGACTGCCACTCGAAATTTCCTCGGAAATATTCATGCAATGTCTTACCGACTCTCCTGGGCCCGGCTGCGACAGTTCACCGACCACGTTCCTCCGTGTCTGCCAGCTGTGGAACGAGATCGCATCTTCCACTCCCTCTCTATGGACCACCCTCCACCTGAGTGCTGCCGCGCACGCCCCACACCTCGAGCGCTTACAGGCGACGGAGATCAACAAAATTTCCGGATTTTGGTTTGGCCGCGCCAAAAATCAACCTCTTTCGGTTTCTGTTCACGGCTCGTTGCAGCTGCTCTCTGCGGTGGAACAATACGCGGATCGAATTGGTAGCCTGGACCTGCGCCTCGCGTCCCGATCGGAGCTGCGCATCCTCCCGTTCCCGTCGCTGACGAGGCTCAAGCTCGAGATTTTGGAGAGACACGCACACACTCCTTTTGACATCGATTGCCTCGAGATACTGCGCGCTGCTCCCTGCGTCGTAGATTGCGAAATTGCCGGTCCCAATACGCGGCCGGTAGTCGACAACGCGACACCACTTGCACTTACACATCACCATCTTCAGCACCTGCGCCTGGGACGCCAGAGTTTCCACGGCACACCCCATATATTACACACTCCTACCATTTTACACTATCTGACGCTCCCCGCCCTTCAGACTCTTTTCATTTCGTACTTCGACGATCTTGATCCCAATGTCTTTGGCGACTTTTTGTTGCGGTCTTCCCCAGTGCTACGGTCATTGCATCTGATCACATACGAGTCGCGTTTCGAGGACCTCCCCATGCTCCCCCACCTCACCGACCTAACCCTCGAGTTCATGAACGATGTCAACACTTTGAATCTGTTCAATGACCGCTACCTCAACCTTCGTAATCTCACAATCCGCGCGGGCTTGGTGAACGTCGCAGAGTATGTGGGGACGCTCCAAACTCGACGCCCGCGATTGCGATCCCTTCGAGTCGTCCATCTCGAATCACTCAAACTCGACGAAGTTACTGCTGCGGCGTTGCAGGAGCTCGTGCTCGATGGGATGCAAATTTAGATTCAAAATGAGGAAGGGAACGACATCTGAGGTACGTGCTATGTTCCACTTATTATCGTCGTCGCACTCTCTGATTTTTCTGGTAGATGTCTGGCAGCCGTTTGTTATACGGATATTTCTTGCAGCGTTTCGACTCGTACTTTGTATAAAAAACTCCTTTCACGCAATCTCCAGCTGCGTAACAAGACTCCTCTGTCATCGAAATCGACCATCGCGAGGTATTCAATAATGAGTGCGGGACTATTTGGGTACTGTTTGACAGTGTTCAGCAATCATTCTTCCAGACCAAGGAGACAGCGAATGAGTAAAAGGGGCAGACTGTTTACCTTCTAACCCTCGGGGATGCCTGTTCCCAACCACCATGGCAGAAAAGCCCAAGCCCACTTAATCTGCCATAGGCAGACAATCGTGCGTACCCTATAGAAGTCACTTACGAAAGTGTGCAGGTAAGTAGGACTGCGCATCCGAGGTATGTGTACTTTCCGTCAGACCGAGTTTCAGGCCGAGTGCAATTGGTTAATATAGCAATATCTTCCCAGGGTTGATTTTGTTTGGCAATTGCAGTATTCTTCAGACGGCTCCAGCGACACGGGAGCACAGTTTGAAATGACTAGCTAGTACTAGGTCAACCAGGTTGAACTAGGTTTGTTCCTGATATCTACCCGCTATACCTTCATTCTTGGAAAAATCAGCAAACTTCAAGGTGGATGTAGGATGGTTGAGTGAAACTAGCATGCTCGACGACATATATATCCTGGATTCCTGCGGAGGAGGAGGAGGAGGAGGAGGAGGATGGTATTAACTGGAAGGCTTGAAAGTCTGCCCGATGCTCAATGGAGAGTGTAAGCAGAAGACACGAGTCTCCAGAGGTCAGAAATCGGACCCAAGGTCCCCAGTCGATACAGAAGAACTTACCCAAAAACAATTAAGGTTCCATGTATGGAGATAGAACGAAGTCGTGGCTGATTTCTCTTGCATTAGGGACATGCACTTGGTTTAATCGAAGACATTTGGCGGTCTCAGGGATTTATCACAGGGCCGAACTGAGATCCATCAACTTGGTTTTTAAACCCCAGCTGTCTCAATAAATTATGACCGATGATGGACAAACCTGGTCCTGAACACAGAACACACTTTACACCTTCAGAAGTCAGTTTTCCTTTTTTGTAAGTGTTTTCCAGACGAACGACGTCAAATGTCTTTGCATCATTCTGTTTTTTCGATTGACTTTGGCCAGCTGTTGATACACTTCAAGGACCGTCATCTCTGGTCCTTGACTGGAAGCTGCAAAATTGTTTCTCTTGGTAAATCATTGTGCTTTGCAGACAGACACTCACGGGATATGTTATCATCCGAGTCGGCCGCCGATAGCATGAATAGATGCATAAGCTTTGGGCTTGAGTTGGGTTGCAAACGTGGGCGCCCGGCTGGTCCAGGAGAGCGGCTTCTGCTCAAACATAGGACCATCTGTAAGTCGGCCAGGGCCAAGGTGTGGCGCGGAGGACGTCGGTTCAGTTGGAAACAAGTCACATACTTTTTTTTCCTTTTTCTCTTGTGAGACTCATTCACCATACATAGAGAGACAGTAAAGCCGTTGGAGTTCTGCTTGGTCAAACGAGGAATTTGCGGGATTTTGAGACGAGAGAGCTAATTTCGGACCCAGGTGACAGTGTATCCAGAAAGTTGGACCCAAAGATCGGCGCGGTGACGTTGGCTTTGTCTGGGCAAGAGTCGAGGCCTTTGAAGGGATTTGAAGTGACTTTCCGCCTTCTCCCAGATGTGGACCGCGATTGACTTTGTGGACGACAACCAGGAGCAAGTGAAACCCGCGGCCAACATTTTTTTCTGGGGTGATTGATGACGTCTGTGTGGAGTCGCTCGCTATTCGATGGAGGAGACCACAACCTCCTCGCCGCCGACAACAGCGACGAACACCCCTTCCTCACCGCCATCCACGTCCTCGGGCTCGGGCTCGTCCCCGCCACCACCGCCAACAGACGATGCCATCGAGGCCGTCATCCAGATGGCCACCGCCGCCGCCCAAAATTCCTCGTCCTCCTCCCCGACGTTCCCCCTCCGCGACACGCGCACCCAGCTCTTCGTCGCGAACCTCCCCTACCGCGTGCGCTGGCAGGACCTCAAGGACCTCTTCCGCCGCGCGGGCACCGTCCTGCGCGCCGACGTCTCCCTCGGCCCGGATAACCGCTCCCGAGGCTATGGCACCGTCCTCCTCGCCACCGCAGAGGACGCCGGCCGCGCAGTCGACATGTTCAGCGGCTACTCGTGGCAGGGCCGCGTCCTCGAGGTCCGCGCGGATCGTGTCCGTGACTTTGACCAGCCGTTTGCAAACGAGGAGGTCGAGGAGAGCATGTACGCGCCTCCCATGGGCAGGAATTTGTTTGTGGGCAATGTCAGTGTCCTCTCTGTTCATTTCTTTTACTTTGAAACTAAGACTACGCGCTCGCAGCTCCCATTCCACGTCCAGTGGCAAGACCTGAAGGACTTGTTCCGCCAGGCGGGCACTATCGTCCGTGCAGACGTCGCACTCGGCCCCGACGGCCGCTCTCGTGGATTCGGTACTGTCGTGTTTGCTACGGAAAAGGACGCGAGGAGAGCGGTTGGGATGTTTTCTGGGTGCGTCCCGTTTCTCTACTTTTTTTTTCACTCTCTCTTTCCCCATTACCGCGTTACCCTGCCCTCCTCCTGCGCCGTTGGCGTCGTTACTCGCTACTACTACAGCCCCGGGTGCCGCGGCCACATCTTCCCACCAGAGTGGAGCTCGAAGACACGCGAGCCGTGGTCGCTGTGGAGCAAGATGTGTTCGACAGCCGATGCTCCTCCGGGCTTCTATTCAATTTCGGCCGCCATCCCATGCCCTGGTCCCATGTCCGCCATTAGGATTAACCCCGCGTTAATTCGGCGCTGGCTATCGGGCGCGGGTTACGTGCTATGCGCGCGTTTTATTCGACTTTCTATTTTTTATTTTTTATTCTCTTGTGTGTTCCCTTCACCTTTCCTCCCGCGACGCGAGCCGGCTCGTGCTATGGGCCACGGTCACGGCTGCGGCGTTCCTTTCGCGAGGGATGCCCGGGTACATCCTTGTCCTTTTTTTTCTTCCCGTGTTTCGATTCTTGATCACCGCTCTCCCGACTAATCTATATTTCGCAGCTACGAATACAACGGCCGCACCCTCAAGGTGCATTACGACAAGTTCTCGCAGGGGCTCGGGCTCCCGTTCGACCTCGCCAGTAACCCCGGGTCGCCGTTTGATAGCAGTATGGGCATGCTCGGCGGAATGTCGTCGATGGGGAGCATGTCCTCCATGTCGTCCTCCTTAGGGAGCATGGCGGCGTCGCCAGCGATGGGTTTCGCGGGCACGCAGGCGTTTGATTTGGACGGCGCGGACGCATTTTCGGTGCAGCTTCGACAACAACAGCAGCAGCGGGCGTTCGATGCGGTTAATGGCAGCAACAATTCCAGCAATAATAATAACAACAATGCGAACTTCGATGCGTTCGACTTGCAGCGGCGGCAACAGCAACAACAGCAGCAGGCGTTTGACTTTGACGAGCCGCCGATAGGGATGGGGATGGGGATGGGGGTCGGGATGGGGCAGCAACAGCAACAGCAACTCCGGCATGCGCGCTCGCAGCAGCAGCTGTTTGCGCATTCGCCGCTGTTGGGGTACGCGACGCCGCCGCCGTTACAGCAGCAGCAGCAGACGCATGTGCAGCAGGTGCAGGCCCAGGTGCAGCAGCAGGTGCTTGCGGCGCAACAGCAACAACAGGCTCAGCTGGTACAACAGCAGGTGCAGCAAGCCCAGCAGGCTCAAGCGCAGGCTCAGGCTCAGGCTCAGCAGCAGCTCCAGATGCAGCACCAGTTTGCGGCGATGGGGATGGTGGAGGCGGAGTCAGGGTCGGGGTCTGGGTCGCGTTTGGGCGGAGCGCAGGGTCAGGGGCAGGGGCAGGTTGGGCAGCAACAGCAAGTGGCGCCGGAGACGACGCTGCCGAGTCCGCCGAGTAGTGCGGGGCTGGCGGCGGGGGCGGCGTCGGCGGTGGCGCCGGTGAGTTATGCGAGCGTCGCGTCTGCGGGTGCGGCGGCGAGTTCGAGTTCTGGGTCCACAGGCGGAAGTGGGAGTGCTGGGCTAGCTGCGGGAGCAGGCGGGGGACCGAGGCCGACGAGTGCGGGTACGGGGACGTCGGCGGCGAGTAAGAGGAAGAGTCCGACGTCGCCCCATCAGCACCCGCACCACCCCGGACCGATCTCGCTTCCGCCCCCGCCGTTGTCTGCGCTCCCGAACGCCGCTGCGTCTGGCTCTACCGCAGGCGCCGCTTCTTCCTCCGCAAACAGCGGCAGCAACAACAACAATAACAGCAACAACCCCGCGAACGCGAATGTGAACGGCTACGGAGTGCACCCGGCGTTCGCGCCTCCGGCGTACGCGCTGACGCCGCTCGGGCTACCGCCCATCACGCCGAGCATGCCGCCGTTTTCGTTCCTCCCCATGCCCTCGCCGGGGGGCACGTACGGGATGCCGATGGGGATGCCTATGGGGATGGGGATGCCGTCGCCGCATTTGCTGGCGGGCGCGGGGGGGCAGCAGGGGTATTTCGGGATGGGGGTGGGGACGCCGACGGGGGGTGAGTGCTTTTCTTCCTTCCCTTCTTTTGTTTGAGAATTGGATTACTGACGAAGATGTAAAGCGCACTTCTTGAACATGACGCCGCTGGCGACGCCGACGTCGCCGCACTTTCCTGCGTACGTCCTCGCGCACCCGCTGCCCAACGCCAACGGCAACAATGGCAATGGCAACAACAACAACAACCCCAACAACGGCGGCGGGGGCGGGGGCGTTAACGGGATGGGCGGCGGCGCGATGCACCACATGGGGCACATGGGGATGGCGATGGGAATGGGGCCGCCGTCTGCGCTGTCGCCTGGAGCGTTTTGGGGCCGGGCGGGCGAGGGGAATGTTTACGGCGCGCCTGTGGGGCAGCCGCCGCAGCCGCACCCGCACTCGCCGTATGCGGTCTATGGCGGGGGGAGCCCGGGGTTCTTTGGGATGCATGCGGTGCAGCCGCAGCAGGCGATGGAGGAGCCGAAGGGGTATTTTGACTTCCCGTTGGCGTATGGGTCTGGGGGAGGGGGTGCGGCGGCTGCGAGTGGGGTGGAGAAGGAGATTATGCGGGAGAGGCCTGCGGAGGCGGGACCTAGTGCACGGGGGGAGGAGCAAGCGCAAACGCAAACGCAGGGGAAGGGGAAGGAGGTAGACAGGGAAACGGAACGGGAAAGGGAAAGGGAGGCGGAGGCGGAGGAGGACTTGGTGACGCCTGAGCAGGAGAAGCCCGGGGCGGAGCGCGCGAGGCGGCACTCGTCGGATCCGCCGCCTGCGCCGCTGACGCCCCTGCGTGAGGGCAAGAGGCCACCGCCGCCGCCGTTGAGGCTCCCGTCGAATGTGAGCACGGGGTCTGGTTAGGCGCGGGTCGGTTGGGCTGGCTGGGTCGGGTGGGGTTGGACGACCGTCTTGCAGTGGACGCGACCATCGCCGGACGACGGATCGCCTCCGCATTGACTCTCGCCTCGGGCGTTGCGCGCTGCCGACGCCGCCGGCGCGAATTTTATTTTGACTCCGCGTCGTGAAGATGCGGAAGGATGTATAACAGGAAGAAGAGAAGAAAAGAGGAGGAGGGAGGGGGAAACAAACAACGCATTGGGCGGATTTGCTTAGTTCTGGGGGTGCTGTTGCTCTTGGTTTCGGTATTGGTTTCGTTTTATTCCCCGCATTGCTTTCCCCTCCCCGTTTTTCGTCGTAATATCAATACATTCATCATCATAGTTACTTTCCTACTTACAGCAAGCAAGCAAGCATTACGGTGAACGTACATACAGCTAGGTACAGTAGTATTAATTTATGGAACGTAAAGATAGATCGGAGAATGGGACTTTGCTCAACTCCGTTGTATTATCTTAGTGTGCGATCGGCTACAGTTTAATGTCCCTGCGCGGGGCGTAATCGAGGACGAGTGCTGCCCAGATTGCACGCGCGAGCTCGTCTGGTTTTTCCTGCGTGATCTGCTCCCAAAATGAGTCGATGTCAAGATCGAGAATGCAGGAGAGACGCACGAGGTGACCTGCGCCGGGGACCCTCGCCACGGACCTCATGCCCCGGTCCTCTCCCGGGTCGCAGAGTGCGTTCTGTTGTTCGACCGAGCTATAGGCGCGTTAAATATTGCAGATGAGACATCGAATCACGCACATCAAGTCGTTCTCGGCGCCGAATATACAGTGGACGGGGATGCGGGGACAGAGGAGCGCGAGTTGCTTGGTCGCGGCGACGCCGTTGTCCTCATACATGTAGCCGGCGGTCTCTTGGACGCGAGTGCAGGCGAGGGTGACGGCGTGTGTGAGGGCTGGGTACGTTGCAGTGGGCAGGTCTCGCAGGCCGTGCTTCTGTACAGGCGGGGAAGTTCTTACGCGCAGGAGATGATCGATGATTACTAGTTTATACGGACCACGAACAAAGCAAGACAACGCGCATCCCAACGCTTCCACGGCAGTCGGGCGCGGAACCACGCGTGTGCGGCCTCGCGCGACTCCCAGGTGTATTTGCGCTTTGCGACGGCGGCTGTGACGCGCTTCATGGCCGCGGCTGAGGTGGGCTGGGCGAGCCAGCGGATGTAGGCTTCCCGCGTCATCATTGTGGGCTCGATGAGGATTATGGACGTGTAGGGGAGGGCGTCGAGGGGATAATTCGTCGTGGAGAGCGGTCTGTTGCAGTGAGGAGTGAGGGGGATAGAGGCGAAGCAGACCGTGAGCTTACACGATGCAGGCCCCCGCGGAATGACCGATTGCGACGACGTTGGCGGAGGGGATGATAAGGTTGGATTTGAGGAGGGTTTGGATGCCACGAGCGCATTCGTATCCCGCTGTACACACGCCTCAATGCCCCAGTACTCTCCTCCGGGTGAAGATAACTTACAAAAACCACGCGGCCGCTCGTGAAGAGCTGTCTCGTTAATCCTCGCAGCTTCCCCGTGGTTGGGTAAATCCCCCGACCAGATTTCTGCTATTGAAACGCCAGAGGGAGCTTTACACTGGAGCTCAAATAGATTTTCGACGACGGGGGTCCCAGGTCTCTTTGTCTGAAATAAAATAAGACGTCGCTCGAAGTGATAGAAACCAGCGAAAGACGGGTTCCAACAGAGTGCGCCAGGACAAGTACGAGTGGCATTTTTGAGGCATCGGAATGCAGGGTGCGAGGCCTGTATCGTTGAAAGGTGAGAGTAACGTCGCCGAGGTTGTCTTGACGCCTTCCGGGTAATGTATAGCTTGTAACCTCCATCTAGCGAGAGGCGGACAAAGCAGAGGGATACCAGCACAACTTGAAGAAGCCGTCGACAGAGGCGGTTGTGGGCTCGACTTGGAAGGGACATCAATATCGCCGCTGTCGCACAGGACCCTCGCAACTCCAAGATCTCCGAGTCCGTGATGGGAGCCTGCGACGGTTGAGGTAGAGGTATATGCAATTGCGTTTTGTGCCCACTACAAAAGCACGAAAAAAAGGAAACCGAGGTGAGAGCGGGAATTCTATCCGATCAAAATTGAACGGGTCAATACAAACCACAACTCACAATTCCACCAACCACTATTTTCTACGCTCTCCACGCCGCAGTCGACCTCCATGGCCCGCAGCATCCTGCGAAGACCACGAGGTTATAGCTGGTCAGATATAGACGAACCTCAGGCGAGTCCAGCTGGCAAATGCCGGAGCGCCACTTCTCGAAGGGCCCGTGTGAAGCCACGCGCCTCTGAGGAGGAGCAGGCAGGCTTTCAGCGTGGTATATGAGCCCTGAATAGTGCGGCTGAACACATTGGAGGAGCGTTTTCCAGCCGCAAGTCACCCAAAGATAATTGAAGCCAAAGTTCACCTTTTTGGAGGAGTTACTATACCTTCTGTCAAGACTTGTGTCAGTCACTCACCAATTTCGACGACAGCCTCCGCGAATTGTCATCGATCGTTCCGACTGCCGCAAAGATATCCTGAGCAGATATATAACTCGAGACATGCCACTTTACCTCAACGATCCCACTCTTGGACCGTCCGACTCGGAGCGCGGGCCATTTGGATCTCTTGGTCGCTAGCGGCGAGGACGTTGAGTGACTAAACCTACCCTTAAACTTGACCCAACGACAACTGCTATTTGAATCTGAAAAAAAAAAACAGAGATCGAGAAATTTCGGATAATACGCGCGTCCCAGAACGCTGTGAGCTCTCTCGTCGCAGTCGTTCCACGCCGCAACATAGGCGTACCCTGCGCGGATCGACATCATGTCCCAGTGGATTTCTAGCATAGGATACAACTTCAAGCCGGATTTTCCGGCCCTGGCCGTCAAACGCTACCCAAGCTTAACACTCGCCCTCGGGCACAATTATCCGGGCGTGCGGATCTCCCCCGTCCCAGTCAATGAAGAGGCTGAGGGTGTCTCGGATCATGGTGCACCGCGGTCTCAGCCATCGACTGGGCGCGTAGCTATCTGGTCGTTCGAGACCCCAGGTCGTACTGAAATTGTGCTCGCCGTTCCGACCCGCGAGGAAAATTTCTCCGACAGAACGCCCCCGGTTTCCGACGCCAGTCGCAGTTCCATCTTGGGCAGCTCTTTTCCCAGGTGAGCACCCGCTCGATAAAGGTTGCGCTGCTTAATTTGCTCTGAATCCAGATCGGTGCACCTGCGTCAAGCTCACCCGAGGAACATGCCAGAGATCCTGGATGTGGAAGATTTCTCGGAGGGCGACTCATTCATTCCCGTGTTCGCGGAATCTTCCTTTGCGCAGGTATTTGAAGAGGGCTGACCCAACCATCCTACTTAGACGTACTACAAGTCCCATGAAAATCGAGAGCGAAGAGCCTGGACCACTCGGCCCTCCGACAGGCGACTCAGCACTACCGCTCTCCGATGTTGAAAAGGCCATTGACGCGCTCAGGACCAGGCGGCGCAGAGTGCACCGATGCTCTGCGTGCTTGACCTCGTTTACTGTGTGAGCGTGGGACACCGCTCAACTGACATGCTGAACTAACGCTGCTCAGACTTTCCGACCTATGCAAGCATGAAAGCACACACGACCATGATCCCGAGCTCGTCCATCGGCCATCGATCCCGCCGCCCAAAGTACTGCGTTTCGTTGCCGATTCTCCTGGCTGCACGAAACATTCTGGTCAGTGACTGCGACGGTATCACCCGAATTCCAAATTTCTGAAGCGATGCGCTCATGCTTAGGCTTCCGGGCCAACCTCACGCGGAATCAGGAAGGCAAGCTAGTAGGAGTCAAAAAAGCCCGTAAGAGCCGCCCATCGTCCGGCACCCCGGCCTACGCTGTGAAGTTCGTGGAACCATATATTGCGTCACCAGTTCAGTCGGACACTACCCCGATGCCGGTTGGGGTCATCTGGGACGCCGATGGCCCCTTGGCCTACCGACCTCACCCCTCCGTCGCGCCCCAGGTCGGTGGTCTTCGCGCCATTTACTAGCGCATCTTCCGCTAAAAAACTCGTCGTAGGTGCCGCCAAGCGGAGACAACTTGTAGGCGAACTAATCTCGCGTTGTGTGCAGCGTCCATGATGCACCTGGACAGGCAATATACTTCTGATTCGCACACCTAAAACTGTATCGTATATGTGACACCCATTATGCAAGTCTGTTCTCAGAGTTTCGAGTTTATAAGTATCGGGCCGGACATCGAGAGGAATACTCCGAAATGAGTTCAACATCCGAGAAAATGACGGCGAAGGGTAAATATGTGCATTTATAGACAGTGAATCATTCGAAGATAATCCTCGAGGAAAAACGCAACCGTGGGAAGATATGACCATAAAAACAAATTGTGCAATTTCGCCTGAGTCCTCGAATTCAGCGTGTCGCTCTAGTGGTGTAAGACTCTCCCGGGAGTATCAGACTGTTAGTTCTCACCAGGTCAGTGGATTATGGTCTTTCCGAGGAGACCCCGTTATTCAACATCGCCGAGATCCCCGAGAATGGTCAAGGTGCAACCGTAAGGGCCTTTCGTGAATACCCTCGCGTTATAACACATTCTGGGAGGTGATAAGGTGCATGCACATTCACGTCATTTACACAGGTCCCATATCCGATTGCTGGTACTCTAAAGGTCCAACGTGCTTGAATGCAGACACTAAGTCCATCGCAGCACTTTCCCGATCATTCGTCTACTTCCTCCCAGACCTCTGCTGGCAGCTGGTTGCCCAAAAGCATGGCTGCGCGAGGAGATTGCCAACAGAACGACGTACACCGCGTAGCCGTTGAGCAGGTTCTTTTCGACAGAGAGTGAGAAAAGAGAGGTTGCGAGCGCAGGGCCGAATGCCTTGGCCGCAGAAACCGCCGTTTGCGCCAGTCCATTCACCGTCCCGCGGCTGCTGGTCGGTGCGGCGACGGTTAGAAACATGAATATCGCACCTACCGCGTTGAACCGTCAACACGTTGCAATTCCACCGAAGGGAAGATCACGTACCAAACGCAGTGTCCAACAGCGCACCCAGGCCAAGTACACATCCAACCAAGACCCACACCAGAGGCGTCAACTCCCCCTGCCCCTTCGCAATGACGCTCATGACTGGAAACAACGCAAAAATTGGCAAGCAGGTGCTGATACCCCCGATGAACACCCGTGTCGCGCCGAATCGGTTAATGAGCCGCGCGCAAAAGAGGACCTGGAACAACGCCGTCGAAGCGCTGTAAACGGAGAGCACGAGTCCGATCTTGGCTGGGGGAAGGCCGAGGCCGCCGATGGGGATGGGCATGGCGAGGAAGAGGGGGAGGAGCGCGGAGAGGGTAATGTAGAGGAAGGCGACGCCAACATAGTTGCCAATGGAGATGAGGACGGGGAAGGTGAGAAGCGCGCGAACCGGGAGGGGTTCATTTCGCAAACGGGATGGGCTGCGTGGACTTTGGTTGTCGGGCGATGCGGCGCGGGCCTTTCCTTTTGTGTTGTGGAGTGGCTGCAGGTGAGCATGTTAGCAACTAAAAGTCCACCTTCAGGGGTAAATTACCTCTTTGAAGAAAGCCAGCACTACGAAGCAGGTCAGAAGGACGAAGCCCCCGGTCGCGAGGCATGGCAGGAAGTAAGGGAATTCACGCCAGAACGTCCCAGAGAACGAAATAGGGAAACGATCTTGCGGGCGCGCCAGGAAGCCGCCTACCAGGGGACCCAAAGCGGCCTGCTAAGTTTTTAGAACGGTTGCTTCTTTATGTAGGAACTTGAGAAACGGAAACCGACCCCTGCATCCCAGACCACTTCGCGGTAATATTAGTCGCAGCGAAAGGAGAATAGCATGCGTGGCCGCACCAGGAATATAAGCGAAACCCTCCGCCCGATTGGATGGGTCGGTCATATCTCCCATGGCGCTTTTCATCACACCTAGAATAGGCAGTGAGCTGTCACTGTTCCCACTTTGCGCATATACAGACCAATATTTCCGTTCAAAAGCCCGGTCAGACATCGACTACGAGATGAATTTAGTGAATGCCAACAGTGGGTGCAAAAATGTGAACCTTGCCACTAAAGCCCAGAACGTGCGCGAGAGTCCGAACAGGAGCATTGAAATGGAGGTTCCCAGGAGTCCGAGCAGCAGAATCGGCTTCCGCCCGACGCGGTCGGATGCTCTGCTCCAATGCAGTACCGTCAGGGCCTCCGTCGCAAAGAAAAGAGATTCCTGCGCGCTGTTTGTCAGTTTTTCGGGACGGGAATTGGACGATGTAGTGACTCAACGATCTGTGAAAGAAAGCCTGGTTTGACGTTTGTTATTCGGGAACCAAGAGAATTGCTCACCAAGCCGCTGTGTGGCGTTGAATATGTAGATGCCAGTCAGAACTCGGGGAAGGCTTTTGGTCGGATTGACTCACGCATAATATCCTACTTTCTTCTCGTCGCCGCCAGTGATGTCCAGTTCGCTCACGAGCTAAGTGACACATGGTAAATCATGGTAAATAAACTGACCTTGAAGCAAGTAAAATTCACCGACCTGGTTGATGTAGGGATAAATGGACTGGCTCGCGAGCGGCTCGCAAACCTGTACCAGCATGATAATCGCAAGTTGAAACTTCGGCAAGGGTGTCCGAGCTGGAGGGTTTGGAGTATCTGGTTTGGCAAGTAGAGCTGCACGTTCGTCGGCGGTGCTTTCCATGGGGGCCACGATTTCGAGGGGGAAAGGAGCGAAGACAAGCAAGTGGGTACTCTAGGTCCGAATGGCATCCCCGAGAGATATAAATGAGCCCGTTCGTCCATTTGATCCTGCCATTCATTCCAGGGTTGCGATCTTCTATCCCATAATGGCGTGAATGGCCGAAGAGTGGCCGAGATCCGCGCCTTCTCGCATCGTGGCCGGTCCTTTGGGTGCTACTAGTAGACGGGTTGCTGGCCAGCGAAATTCGCATGCCAGCATCATTCGATTATGCTTTTTGAGCTGCCACGTACATGGTTTCTCCTAACGCCTTGACCGTACAGTGATCGTTAAATTTGAGTTGAAGCTGGGAGCAACCCAATTTTGGCTGAGGAGGAAGTTGCGCAACTTTGCTGTTCTGGCCTTTGACACCGAGGAACCGAGGAGGAATGCAATAAGTGTCCAGCTGGGGAAAGCGGAGGAGCTCAACAGACTGTCATCTCGGGTATGGAGCAAAAGAGAATTCAAGGTGGAAGCAAGGTGGGAGAACGGAATAGCATCATGATCGCGCCATTGCCGGCCGGCGCGCACTGAGTTTGAACCTCAACCGAACCATCGAAAGCGTGTCCCCGACGTTGGCTGGGTCTCGAGCGCCATTAATTCCGCGGGGCAAAGTAGCGGCGCCCTCGATATTCAGTCTGAATGATCCTCCCGACGAAACCTGATTGCCCGGGCCCCACCTCACTTCGGTGGACTAATATTACCAGAACCCGAGAGGTTATTCCACTTTGAACCTCTTCGCCACCGAACCATCAAATCGTGTCCCCACGTTCGCTAGGCATCGAGTGCCACTAATTCCGCGGTGCAAAGTAGCGGCGCCATCGGCGACTCGAGTTTCGAGCGTCTTGAACGTCTAACATTCTGGAAATCCAACGGAGAACCGAGCAGGGATCTTTATAAATACCGACGATGTATGGCCCAATTGTCAAACCTCTCCCCCCACTATGATTGACTCCAGTCCAGCGAACGAATCAAAAGCAGAAAAACAAGGATCCAGCGTGGACTCTGATCCGCACGCCGCGTTCAAGGAGGCACTTGCAATCACCAATCGCCACAAAGGCGTGAGTCAAATTCACCTTCATCGCTTTCAACACTCATCCCCAGCTTCAACAGAGAAGTAATTTCTGGGGCGGCCTCGCCATCCTCAGCAACTACGCGGTGATTTTCAGCTGCATCGCATTCTCCGAATATGCCTGCCTTCGTCTCCAGCCGAAGGTCGGGTGGGCCGTTTACAGCTTGATGGCTCTTGTCATCTCCTCTCGCCTGCGCGCATTTGAGCATCTTGTACACGAGGCCAGCCACAACAATATATTCACAAACCCGCGCGCCCACGAATGGTTCGAATTCACCTACGCGTTCCCGGTGTTTCGGCTGCTGAAGGTACGTCCTTGAAACTCGGCCACCGTTGCTGTAGTTCATTTACTCCCCAGGTCTTCCGCACGTTACACCTCGAGCACCACAAATACCTCGGCGACCCCGTCCGTGACGCGGACGTGGTCCGGTTCATCGACTACGGCTTCATTGCGGACGTGCAGATGTCCGCGGGTCGTAAAACGTGGCTCATGTTCGGCCTCCCGTTCACGGGGTGGTTCCACTACGAATACATTAACACGCTCTTCGCCGAGTTCTGGATGCATCCCAGCTGCTACCCATCGAAACTTGTCTACTGGATCTTCGTGCTCGCCTCGGTGCACTTCTCCGACAGCTGGGCGGCGTTCGGGTGGTACTACGTCGTTCCCTGGCTGGGGATCCTTCCCATCACTCGATGGTGGGCCGAGCTGGGCGAACACCTCGGCATGGACATGACGGGCTCTTTCGGAAACTCGCGCACCAACGACGGGTTCTGGCAGAGGTGGTGGATTCATCCACTTAACGACGGGCTCCATGCGGCGCACCACCTCAATAGTCAGGTGCCATTTCATCGACTGAGGAAGGCGCAGACGGAGTTGCTCGCTGAGAGCAAGGCGTTCAAGGAAAAGAACACATTCGTGAATGGCATGTGGGAGACCTTCGCCCAGATCTACACACGCGACACCGTTATTCGGGAGCGAGTCGGAGGAGTTTGCGCCGAGTGGAATAACGGCCTTCAGATGTGGGCGAAGACGGATTGAGTGTTGGCGTGGAAATCGGTATCCCGTCGGCTCGACTCTGTTGATCAAAAGTTGCCTTGTTAGTGCGTAAAGTGGCGGACTTGGTAGTAAAAGCTATACTCTTCGGATTTTGTTACTCTGGCGTCGATTTTCTCTTAACGATCCGACCGATGTACCCGAATTTCGTTCGCACATCAGTTTTGAATGTGACGACTGACGCTGCAACAAATGGCTCGTAGAGCTCCCCAGTCGCTGTTACTCATACGCCGTATCGATGCGCAATCGCTCAGCGAGCGTCAAACCTTTTCAAATGAGAAATCAGACGGCGGTCAAAATTCAACCGTGGGAAAGGCTCAGAAGTTCTTTTGATGGTAAGCGGCTACTGTACCTACATACATGAAGCCCTGCAGATGTATGCTACAGAACCACACTCATAACGAACCAAAACTTGATTCCACTCCTCGAACATTACACCTATGAAAGAAGAGAAGATACGGCCAACATCGAGAGTGGGCCGAGCCACAACATGGAGGGCGCCAGCTGCTGCAGGGCACCACTCAGAACATGCCCACTACTGTCCGCCGTTCCGTTGAGAATCCTAACCAGTTCAAGAGGGGCGACCTCTGGAGGCATACCAGCCATAAGCGCAGACCGCACAGAAGCAAAGTCGCTCCCGGCCTTCGTCACGTCTGTAGTTGAAAGCATTTGAACAAAAGGCAAGCTGCCCTTTGTATTACTGCCGGCGGTTGCGAAGTCGAACACGGTGTATGCGTTGCGGAGGAAGACGTCGCCAAACAGGGCGTCAGTGTTGACGCCGATGACCGCGCTCGTGAAGGTGCCGAAACAGGCCGTGAAATTGCGTTTCCCGTCCCGGGATGTGACGATCTGCGTGAAGGTAGGGTCCAAAACTTGCATCTCGGAAACGTTTAACGAACCTGCATGTCCGTGACATCCAAGGGATGGATCGGGAAATCTTGGCCACTATGGGAGGTGCATGAGATGAGGGAACTCTCCGCGCGCCAATGCAGCAAGTTACATACCCAAACGAGACCGCGACGTCGATCGAGGCATTGCAGGGTACGACCCAAACGTCGGATTGGCTTCCGAACTGGGTCTTGATGCTTGTGTGCGAGACGACGGCACTAGGAATTGACGAGTAAATGGCCTTGGTGGGGGCATAATCAGTTTCTCCAAAATTTGACAGGGAAATTGGGCGCGCACTGCAACATGCGCGACGGGCATCACGATATTGGGCGTGCTAAATATGAACAAAAAATGAGTCTTTGGAGATTTCTGAGCACAGGTAGTACTCGCACCCAAGATCCAACTGGATTATCTTGTATCCCGCTCCGGCAGGCACGTCCAGTACTGTCGAGTTCCAATCAATCGTCTTCCCGCCCACCTTCAAGCCATCCAGATGAATGGTCCAGAAGCCACGGTTTAAGAGGCTGATGGGCAGCTGCGGGGCGTTTGCGACTGCTGCGTACTCAGCCTCGTACTCCGCTATCGTGAGTGCACCATGCGCCGTCCCTACCTCGTCGCCAACGCGCGATAGCGAAATCCCGATAAAGTCCGACGCCGTTTGATTCAGCGCGAATATACTGGCGAGGGTGTTCTGCCCCCAAGTGGCGTTACCATAAACGTCCTGAACCTTCTGGTTGATCCGCGAAGTGGAAGGGTCGTTCGAGCCGAACCCAATTCCCCAGGAACCGAAAATTCCGCTTGCGAAGGAGGCCTTCTGGACGTCTGTGGCCTTGATAGTACAGATTGATGTTGTTGAGCCAGATGTGACTGTATGCTCAAGAATTGAACGCACAGTGTCAACCCACAGGAACGCTATAGAAACATTATAAGATGGACGACGCCGATTTGCGTGGCGGCTCATCAACGCACCTTGCCGGGGCACCACCGTATCCTCCCCGAGCGCAAACTCCCCTACACCGATGGACCCACTGACAGCACCGTTGCCCGCGTATTCAATTTGAAGATTGAGCTTCGTGTCGTTGAACGAAGGGATGGCGTCTGGCGGCATCACCCTACCGAAAAAGATGCTGAACCTCGAAGCGACCGCGTGTTTTAAGCACACGCATATTTACCACAAGTCGGTGTCCTGCCAGTCCAGAGCCACGTTCACCGCTGCATCACGGTTTGTATAAGCCAGGCGCGATTTAGCGGGTTTAAACTTGCCTAGACCATTAAGCGTGATGTTGGCCGTATACTGCGAAGCCCAGGTCGTTACTCATGCATAGGTGGGCCATGAAGCCGGAGAAAGAACCACGAACGCGTTGATTGTTCGTATTAATGAGGGTGTCGTTGGTTGACGCCCTCGGAGCCAGCGGAGACTCGGATGCCAGTAGAATTTGTCGTGGTTGGTGCTGGATCGCAAGCTTCAGTGCCGACGATTCGTACAGAAAGAGTAACAGCGAGAGCGAAACCAGGAGAGGAACAGCGCCTCGCATTGTGAAACGGGGCAAAGCAAGATCGTGGTGGACGGCTTTTTAAACATGGACTCGAGCCGGACAACAAGGGTAACCTGAAAACTGAATCACTCGGTGCTTTCGACAGTACCACACGTTCACCCGCTTCTTGCTGTCCGACCATCGCCTGGCGGTGGGGGGCTTGTCCCACGGTACCCCGGCCAGATGCGACCTCTGGTGACAATTTCCGATGCAAGGTTCCTGGTTGCAGAGCACTGGTCCTATACCAGAGCCTTTGTTTTGCAGGGATCCTGGGGGACTTGTCTGAAGTATGTATACGTCTGGGCGGTCGTTATCCCGACGAGCACGGCGCAAACCGCGATGGCGATCCTTGAAGGGACTGCGAGAGATTATTATTTAAACGCCAAGAAACCATTTGCTGGTAACGTCTGCTCGCCCGAAGGTGTTGAATCGAACAATATAGCGCTCAGCGCTTGAGGTGCAAGGTGACTCGAAGAGGACATACATATATAGTACCGTGCATTATTCTTGGTTGAATAATAATCGCTACAATCAAACCTCGAACGAGCTCTCTGTACCATACAGAGAGGGGAACAGACTTTGAACTGAGGAATCACTGATAATCCACCAACATAATTCTCTTGCAGGTTACGAAGAACCCCCGCCCGCAGAGAAGAAGAGTATGCGTGATCACTGGTTGTGGCACACGGCGGGCCAGGGTATGCAATTTAGCCTTTCTAGAAGGAGCGATTTACATAAATCCCAGGCTCGGATGAGACCGCCCGGAACTGAGCGCTAAACAAGCATGTCCGCGAACTGCCGGAAATTGTAAATTGAATTGGTCACAGGAACCGGGGCTCATTCTTGTCTCACTCCATGGCCACTGGCAGCGATATTCAAGTCGTCCCTGCGTTCGTCGTCCATTCTACCCTCTTTCTAAGGCTCACTCCCCGCTAATGGCAGTCCATGGAAACTTAAAGGCCGTAACTGGATATTCTTGGTGTCGCCGTTGTCTGTAACAAGCAGTTTTCCTGCTGGATGGAGTAGCGCCAGCCAGGCAGAAGCAATGTCTTCCGGAGGGGAATTTATTGGTGGCCTCGGTCTTGTCCAGGTCGGTCGGACCGCCACTGAATCGCAGAAACTTGACTATATGACCAGGTCATTTCGTATGCTGAGTCTCCTGTCGGTGAGTTGAATAGATAGCTACTTGTGATTACAACGTTCCTCACAAGCTCGCCAGGTCCATGTAATTTCCTTCCTCCTAATTCGCTGTTCACGCCGAAGCTCAATCTCGCACAGACGACGAGTTGATCTACACGCCCGGACGATGGAAATATTCGGACGGCAGAAAGGCGTTTCGTATCACCCAAATCTATGTCTCGACTAAAGAGTCGACCCTGAATGGTATTTCATTCGTCAATACCGTCTGAGGCAGTTCTAATCCGTCCGCAGGGCGAAAGAACTGGAACATTCCCAGTAGGCCGTGTTCCCCAGTCGCTGGCGCAAATGCTGAATCCCAACAGAGCTCCGTGCAGACTTCGACATTAAGACCAACCCAGATGGAACGACAGATATCTCCGTCACCCACCCGAATGCGTCCTCGCCATTTTTCAAGGCATCAGTCAAACCGATCCCCGTACTTTCATCCATCTCCATCCCTTCGAGCAGCTGGATCATGGGGAAATACTATGGCTTGATGCAACCCCCCCTCCCGGCCGGGGAGAACCCCGAAGAAGTCGCAACTCACCAATGGATCTCCCTTATACCTTCTCTCGTCGGTTCGACGTCGTTCAGGAAGCTGCTGCCAGGCCTCGACGGCAAGGTCGGAGATGGTGTGGGGTTCCCTGCCATCGCACCCTGGTCTCTGGGATTCGCCGTGGACAACGCGGTGCTCGAGTTTGGAATACCTGCAACGCATGATACGGTCTAATTTCTGCATCTGTTTCCCCACACCGTGGTATGGTTGATTTCTTGTGAAAAGACATTGTTGAACAATTTGAACTATGTTTTCCCTACGCAAAATCATCGTTTGTTTCTGGCTAATAATGAGCGAACCGCGGTCCGGACGCAAACAAAACCAACCTGAGTCGAAATAACTGTCGCCAGTTTGATTTGCGTCCTTCGAATCGTGGCAGACGATGTGCAGAGACCCGAGGCCAGAGAGCCCGGTCGTCGAGATGCGATCGGACGACGCCCGATATGAGCTGCGCATGTTCAGAAGAAGGCGGCCTGCGGAGGTAGAGGGCACGACGAGTGACCAGCTGTTGGCAACTGTGGCGAGGCCTTGGGGTCCAAATCGCCACAGTAGGGTGGTACCTTGTGGAATCTCAGCGCGGTCTGAGGAACTACGAGTATCCTGTGTACCCAAGAATACGACAACGTTGCTGGAATATTTGTAAACGCAACCTCAGAGACGTGCCAGCGTCAGACGAACCATAGAAAGTAGAGCACAGAGTCGCGGACAAGGACAGTCACGAGTCCGGTGCTCGACCAGGATTTATCCGGCAGGGTGTGGTAGTGATGGAAAGCTTTTCGGACGACAAGGAGGAGGACGATTGTGTCGAATATCATGAAAGCAATCCTGGACAGCAGTCGACATGAGAAGATAGGAAAAATGCAGCGAAAGGGCACAAGAACCAGTATGGGTAGAAATGATTGGGAATGACGTTGTTGCAGAACGGTAAAGTCCAAGGTGCGTTGGGCACTTCGGCCAACCCGGCTATACAGTGGTTAGTGTGTGTTCAGAAAATTTGCGACGAGGATGGCACCGAAGGCGGTTGGAAATCTGTCGAAAGGAAGGACTGAGTTTGGTTCGGGGTTTATTCTGCTTGGGTTGAATACATACCTTGCGAGCGACAACGAAGCCATGCTCATCAACTCCCCAACGCAAAGGATGGAAACCACAAATATAAGTCTTTTATCTACGCCGGATTGGTAGGAGGTCAAGTCGTACACACACAAAACCTTACTGTGGCCATACAGCGCGTGCAGTCGGACTTGCATGATAACTGTGAGACTTTCAGTCTGAAACTTCTCTGTCCGCATTCGTATTTACCTTCGACAATGAATGCACAGAAGAGAGCTGGACGAATCTGAGGCACGAATGGGCGGCCTGAATACAAACTGACCACGCACCAGAGAAGACTTCGAACTTCGCCCATATAAGACCTAGTTGAATCAGAGTCGACGCCTCTCGAGGCGTGTGAGGCTCGACGTACAGCTGTGGAGAAAAATAAGTGAATGTTCAAAAGCGATAAGGCCCACGTACGTCTCGGTATCCGGGTTCGGGTAAAGATCGACTTCAGCGATACATCAGCACCATTGAGTCGAATCTAACGGATGAACTCACAAAAAACCGTGAAACCGACCAGGACCAGCGTGAAATACCGATTCTGCGAGGGTCGTTAATGTGCTTTAGACAGCTCGGGGAAATAATTCACCAAGAAGAAGAGGCACTTGACCAGGGACCAGCGAGAACCCTGTCCGACTCGGAGTTAGTGGTTGGAACGTCTTGAGGAGAATGAGGTAAGACTCACCCAGAAATACTGAACCTTCGGACCAGAAACTGGTAGTTAAAATACATCATGGTGAACGGTGGAGAACACAAACCTCTTGAGGGAATGTAAGAACTGGCAGAAGATTGTCAAGGGCACAACGACGCCGAAAATAAAACGCCGCACCATAATCCCACAAGAAAAGACAGAGTGCGCTAACTTCGGAGACGTTAACGGTCAGTGAAGCACAGGACGGAGCGAAACAAATACCGTTGGCGGAGCGATCCATCCTGTTCTCCCATCGCATAACGTTCGTCTCCTCGACTGCGTCCATATGGTCAGTTGCTTCACTTGAGTCGCCCTGGCCGTCGGCCTTTGTAGACCCAGGCAAGCGAAGACCCGAATCGGAGGCGATCCGGGTGCTAAGGCTTCTAGGAGCCGATGTTGAACGAGTACGTGGATACGCCGTGCCTCACAAGACTGGCGAGTCGATTCCTCGAAGTACACCGACGGGTCGGGTCAATTTGACATGGTCCCCGCGTATCGGACGTCAGGATGCAAGAATGAGATTTAGTATTTGCGGGAGCGAAGATTCCGAGTGCATAGGTAACAGGAACCAGAGGGAAGCCCTGGTCCTTGATGTTCGTCCTGCCAGCGCTGAAAGGGACTAGAAAGTTGTTCCAAACAGTGCGCGGAAGGACTTCAAAACTCCGACAACTGTGTCGCCGACTTTTTCGTTCCCTTCCCGGGCTGGTATCGGAGTTTCATACAAAGCCGCTCCTTGCGTGGGTCCCGCACGTCCTGGAGCTTGATATCACCAGAGAAACCATAAGACGCAGTGTCCAAATGTATTATACACTTCCCATGTTACACGCTCACATTAGTTTGAGCAAGTCGCCGAGTACACCCATGGCTGTGACAGCCGCCCCCGCCCCAGCGCCCTGCACAATCAGCGGCCGCGCTCCATACCGCTCCGTGTGGAACATGATAATGTTGTCCGAGCCCCCGAGCGACGTCGCGAACGGGTGCGTCGTCGGATACCTGCGTCGCGATGAGCCAGTGTACGTCTGCAATAAATAAAGTGCGCACTTCTCCAGCCCCGCGCGAACCTGGCCGTTGGCGACGTCGACGACACCGACGAAGCGGAGCACCTGGCCCGCGGCGCTCGCGGCGGCGCGCATCTCCGCAAAGTGGGCATCGAATTCGGGGAGGCGCGCGATGAACTCGTCGCCCGTGGGGATGTTTTCTAGCGCGGGCGGGATGAGCGAGGCCGTGTCGACGGAGGCGAAGGATCGCAGCTTTGGAAGGGCCGGAGACGATACGATGCGGGAGAGGATGGTGAGCTTGCGCGCGACGTCGAAGCCGTTGAGGTCGTCTGCTGGGTGCGGTTCCTGGGACCTGTAAGTATTTGCTGGCGGGGCAGGTAAGTCGGGCGCACTGTGTATCCCTTTTCCCGCGCGATTTTGACGACCGAGGAGAACGTCGGCCCCTCGGCCTTTCCCGTGGAGAATTCGTTGAAGATGTAGCTCATAGTCCCGGAAAATACACCTTCGATTTTAACGATCTACTCTGTGTGAGTTATTATGCGGGAAGAATATCCAGTCGCACCTTGTCCCCTGTGGCAACCAGATCCTTGAGCGTGCCAACGACTGGTAAACCAGCGCCAACGGTGGCCTCGTTCAAAAAACGACCTCCAGTCTTGCTCGCGGCCACGATTTGCTCGTAGAGCGCGATATCACCGGAAAAGGCCTTTTTGTTGGGAGTAATGACGCTGATCCCAGCGCTCAACCAGGTCGGATACAGGGCTGCGACCTCTTCTGACGACGTGTTGTCGATCAACGCGACTTTTTGGGTCGGCGACACCAACGCGGAGAGTTGTTGGGTGAGTTTTGGGAGATCCGGGCGATCCGCGGCGGCTGCGAGGTCGGATTTCCACGAGGATGAGATGGGATTGCTGTGGTTAAAGAGGGTTCGAGATGTCGAGGTGAGGGAGACGAAATGGAACGGAGAACTGGGAATCGACCCGAGCTGGTTTATGAATTCGGAGCCAACAAGCCCGACACCGACAACTGCAACATATATTTTCGGGGTAGAGGCCATCGTTGTATGGAGGAAACGAGCTGGAGGTCGAAACTTCAGCGCGTTTCGCGTGAAGGTCAGAGTGAAGCCAAAGGACATAGAAAGTCACAAAACCAAGCAAAGGCGCGAATCAGAATGTTCCGTAAGTTCCGATGTTCCGAGCTGTTCCGAGCCATTGTCTACACTCTTGTTACACCCGCCTCATCGCGCCTCCCTTCCCTCATCACGCGCCGTCTGACTCCTGCGCATCCTTTGGCCCGCAACTCGTTCTCTACCTCAACTTGAACGCAACATTCCAAAACCTCCACCAAAACCTCCAAGAATACCTTCCTCTAGACCTTGTCTAGACCGCATCCGTCATTCTCTCGTTTCCCTTTCTGTTCGTTAAGTACCACTCCGAAGATCTCGATCATCTGGGACTTTCTGGGGTCTCGCTCACTCCGACAATGACACTCCATTTGCGTTGATCCACGACCATATAATCCAGAACGGCCAACTAAAATCTGAAACGGCGTAACCGCAGCGATGTTTTCGTCCTGTCACATCCGTTCCTTCGTGGGTAGTTTCGTCTCATTTCTCTATCCCACGCCTTTTGCTTTGACTGACCAGCATCTAATTCAGAACGGCCAACTAAAATTTGAATCGGCGTGACTGTATCAATATTCCCGTCTTGAAGGCGAAAGCAAACTATCCGTGGTTCACGCCGTCTTCCGACACATTCGGTCTACACACTACCAGTTTGGGCTGCCATATGTATCAATACAAGGCGCGGCGCATCCTGTCAGTCCTATCAGTTTAGCGGAGTTGAATGGTCGTTGTATGGGTAAACACCGCGCCCACAGCATGTCGCCGAAACGGATCTTATAAGGTACTGTGATGGTCTGAGCACTGAGGCCAACTTCGGTGCCCATGACCTCTCGTGCACCAGCTGCCTCCGCCATGCCATCGACGTCGGATATTCTCGTCGTGGTGACAGTCTCGGGTGTAACGACTCTCAATGTCAGTATTGTTTGATTTCTACTGGACAGAACGGCGTCGAAATCATGCCCACAGATGTTTTTATCTGGTGCATTGACGATCGCCCTTCCAACTGTTGGGAAAGATCTCCAACTGAGTGAGGTTAGCAAGTGTGTTATATTCACATAGTACTGATACTGACATGTACTCAACCGAAGGCCGATCTCCAATGGCCATTGACTGTCTTCTCGTGCGTCCCGACACTTCTGTGTTGAACCCGCCTATATCATCGACAGACTGTCCTACGGATGTACTTTACTCCTCTTCGGTCGGATCGGAGATATTATCGGTGGTCGCTTCATGTTCCTCGCTGGTTCCGCGTGGTTTTCAGTGTGGTGAGCGCTCTGGTGTTTGATCTTCATTATCGTACCTTCAACATTGATTCTGCTCGGTTGCAGGAGTATCGGGGCAGCACTGGCTCCGAACCTGGCATCCCTGACCTGTTTCATGGCCATGCTGGGTTTGGGTGCAGCTGCTAATACTCCCGCCGGAGTCGGTATACTCATGGCACATTTTCCACCTGGTCCTCGCCAAAATAACGCGTTTGGTGTTCTGGGTGCCGGCTAACCACTCGGCTTCATTCTCGGTCTTGTGCTAGGCAAGATAATTGACCGTTTGGCGAGGGATAAAAGCTGATCTACTATCTCAAAGGGGGATTATTCTGTCAGAGTCGCGCAACCTGGCGAGGTATTTTTTATTGTCAGGCCGGGATGGGAGTCCTCTTCGTGTGTTTGGGATATCTTTGTCTTGAAGCAGAGCCTGTCGGGAGTATCCGACGTTACGCTAAAGGATTGGACTGGGGCGGCGCGTTTCTGAGTACCGCTGGCATTGGTCTGTTGACCTACGCTCTTGCGTAGGTCGCCACCTGTTTTCCTTGAACGTGCCTGAAATATTGATTTTACAGAGCTGCCCCATCCGCCCCTCGTGGGTGGGGATCCCCACATATCATCGGCTCACTATGCGCCTCAGTCGTCTTGCTTCTCATCTTCTGGTTTTACGAAAGATGGCGAGAGCAAATCTCAGCCTCCGTCCTCATGCCACCCAGCATTTGGACTCAGGCTAGCGCCCGGATGCCGGCGACCATTTCGGTGGTCTTTTTTGCTTGGTCCGTCTGTGAAGCTCATACAAGTTCGTTCATAGGCTGATTGAATCTACACAGGTGGAATTTTGATGCCCTTCTATATCTTTGCGCGCTTTAGTATGTCACAAACTGCGGAAATGGCCGGAACTGAATTGACTCTTTTTAGCTTCCAACAAGTCAATGGCCTCTCCCCCCTCCAGACTTCTGTCCGTTTCATTCCCTCTATTTTATTCGGCATTTCTACCAATCTTGTCGGCGGATGGCTCTTGAACCGTGTGCCTGGATTGCCCTTAATCCTTGCGGCTGTTTCCATGAATCTAGTAAGTTGCTTGGCTTCCATTGCTCTCTAAATTCGCGCTGACTTGAATTGGATCAGGTCGCGGCCATTATTTTTGCTCTCTTGGATATTCATGCCTCGTTTTGGAAAGCCGCCTTTTGGGTGATGATATTGCTCGGTATCAATCCGTCTCACACGCCTTCCTCGTATAAACTGAATGTTCTACCAGCGGGGTCTGATTTGGTTTATCCTGCGGGCACCCTCCTGGTATTGTCGGCATTCAGTGACGATTCAAAGTCCCTGGCAGGTGCGATATTCACTGTTGCGACACGAGTGAGTCGGCTGCATGCCAACTCGAGCTAAATTAACATTCGAACCTCGAGTTGGGCCTATCAATCGGCGTGGCGGTCACCTCCTCGATAGATACAGCGGTATCGCAAAAATATCATTCGGCGCACCATGACCTTGCGGAAAACAGCCCCGAGGTCCTTATGGCTGGATTTAGAGTGGGAGCATGGTCCCTTTGTGGCGCCGCTGGGTTGAGCTTCGCCATTGCTTTATTCGGTTTGCGTGGAATAGGGATAATTGGACAACAAGCTGCTGAGTCTGAGACGGAGAAAACCACTTTAGATATAGCTGGTCAGATTGCCCCCACGATTCAGAGTGTAGAATAATCAGGTCGTAGCCATAATGTGTGAAGTTACATCCGTATCGACGGCTTCGGAAGCTTGGCCAATATCAGAAGCGCAACCAAAACGCAACTTACCGCAAGTTCAACCAAAAGTGCCAACTCAATGGGGGAGAGACGGGCAGAATTTCTGGGAGTAGACCTGATCCCCCTCGCCCGATCTATTCAGGCTACCGTCTGTGTGATAACAGGTTCAATTCAGTGATAATTGCGACTCCAACCAAACTTGAACACGGCGCTGGGCGGAATTCCCCTGTGATTGAGCGACAAGTCGGAAATCGAGGTTTGGCACCTATACATATGCGACGGAGTTTTGAGATGGGATTCTGCCAATGCTTCGAGTTTCGGCGACCTTCAGTCAAAATGTCGCGCGATGCCTCGCACGGCATAAAATGTGACCGATTCTGGACGTTCAATCAGTCACAGTTGAAACGATCTCTCCGATTCTCTCCAACGTGGTATTTTCAAAAACCGACTCCGTTACTGTTTACGGTAGCCCGCTCAAGCCAGAATTCGAGATTTTGACTCGAATACACGGCAAATACATATGGCGCCTCAGTACCCCGACCACCCAGGCGACGGCGATCGACTTCCGTTTCTTCCTGGGTTCACGACCATTCCTCGACCGACATAAATACTGTAATGTGCATGTTCCAGATGAACCAGCAAACTCTAATGCTCGTCTCCCTCGCCTCCAGTACTTTCACGCTGTACAGCGCCGTTGCGGGAGCGGTCTCGCTGATTCTCGTGCTGCGTCTCGCGTCTCGTCCCCTGAGCCGGATTCCAGGACCTTTCGTTGCTCGATGGACCAATCTATGGCTAGCGTGTCACGCTTATCAAGGCCGTCGATATAAAGCTGTTGACGAAGCCCACCAGGTGGATAGCATACTACATCTGCCCGAGTATTTCCACGAGCTTACTTTCTTTTACGACAGCGCTACGGTGTGGTCGTTCGCATCGGCCCTAATCACTTCTCCGTTGCTTCCTCCGAGGCTCTGTCCATTATATATGGCCAGGGCCCCAACGCGCCTCCCAAATCTGTCTTCTACGACGCGTTTGTGACCAACACAAATACTTCTATCTTCTCCACGAGGGACCGGAAATCACACTCGACCAAACGCCGGGCAATATCGCACGCATTCTCGAGCTCAGCCTTGCAGGAATTTATCCCCTTCATTGAAGTGACCCTCGACCAATTTACACAAAGGATGGATGAGTTCTGCGACACAAATGAATTCTTCGATGCATTGCTTTGGTTCAATTACCTTGCCTTCGACATCTTGTCTGATTTAGCTTTTGGGGAGCGCATTGGAATGCTGAAACAGGTAAGAGCCCGGCGGTCTTACGACATTGTATTCATCAGTTTCTTCAATAGGGCTCCGACATTGTTGCTATCCGGCGGCAAGACGACTCGTGGGTCAGCGAGAATGCGATCACACTTGTGGACGAGGTGCGGCACTCGTACTTATTCAGAATAATCACTAACGGCAACAAACCAGCGGGAACACTTTGCAGCCGTTGCTGGAATCCACCCTTTTTTGAAATGGATTGCCAGGCTTGTACCTTCTCTCAGCGGAAGCCGCGCAACGTCAGGTTTAGAGGAACTTGCGCGGCCCCAAGTCTTGAAACGCCTTGCATGCCATACCAGCCGCAACGATATTCTGGGGAAGCTCATCAAGGCTCGCGGATATGACGCTCGATCTCCCACTGCCGATGAGATTGCTGATCTCACAGCTGAGAGTGTAACGCTTCTGTGAGTTCCAGTCTCCTTAACCGAGTTACCAAAGTTGATCGGAGGTTCACAGGATTGCAGGAAGCGACACTACCTCTAATTCCATTGCGGTAATCCTTCACTTTATCATTGGTCACCCTCGGGTCTACGAAAAACTGCTCGGATTGCTCCTTGACGCCACGTCGGACCAGCAAAGAGTGACCTACATGTACGAGCAAATCAGGGACATCCCTTACCTCCAAGCCACGATCAACGAAGGGTAAGCTGTTCTTTCTTACTCTTGGAACACGTCTGAAATACGAACAATAGCCTGCGTCTACACTCTACGACCGCTATCGGCCTTCCCCGGGTGGCGCCTGCCGGCGGCTTATTTTGTGAGGGGCATTATTTCCCTGCAGGGGTCCGTTTCTCTTGCTCCGCGTCTCCGACCTTCATTGATGGCTTTCAGACTGAGCTCTCTGTCCCTGGATGGACCATCGGCCACGACCCTGAGATATGGGGTGATGCAATGCACTTTCGGCCGGAAAGATGGCTGGAACAGAAGGACCTTCGCCGGTATCTCCTGGCGTTCGGCAAGGGTCCCCGAGCATGCGTAAGAGATTTCGTTTCCTGACTCTCGTGTTGTTTGAGCTTATGTTGTTCATCAGGTGGGTCAAAAGTGAGACAAACGGCTCCTCGTAGAACACTCTAACCAAGTCTCACAGCATGGCGTACATCGAGATGAGCTCGGTCATCGCCACGATGCTCCTGAGATACAAGCTTGAAGCGCGGTCGAAAGACCTCAAGACGACTGAAGGTTTCATCCACAAACCGGTGAATTTTTACATGAAGTTAAGCCGCAGATAAAGTGTGGCGACTCAACTTTAGATAGAGTGTTGTCCGTCCTCTTTTTCTTCTGATATGACCAATCCAGTATATTTCACTTCGACTTGTCGAACCTTGGACGAAGGTGTATTGACCTGATAATAAAAGGGTCGGTCAAAGTCACAATGAATACAACACGACGACGCACCTCGAATTGAACCAGTACCAAAACCCAGTCCAACCGCTCCAAGGTAGAGAAATCCGCGTAGGCGCCGAAAAAAATTGCATCGGCTCCGGGTCGCCGTGCAGAGGTCCGACGAACCCGGGTGGGTCGGGATAATGGCGGGGTGCTCGGTGAAATCGGAAACCATAGGCGGGAGTGCTAAAAATGATCAGAGAGAAGATGATCGGGTCGAGTCGGATAACACACCAAAGCCGCCTCAAATCCAATGAAGAGGCGCTGTTGGGGGTAGCGGGGACATCGGGGAGACGAGTGCGAACGTTCAGGATCAAAATGTACGCGAATTCGGCGAGATGGTTGAGTTTCTGTTTGCCGCTAAGTGGCGCGGCGCGGTCGGGGTCTTCAACGGGCGTCGGGAGCGGCGGCGTCGGGTGGGTTGGTGAAAAAAAAAAGGTCTGATAGTCGGTCAAATAAGTCAAAGGGAGTATAGAGAGGTGCATACCGAGTCGAATGAGCGCTACGAGTCAGTACTAGTCCACATGTAAGGTGAGCGGCGTGCGGAGTGCTTGTACGATGGAGGCGAACGCGGTCGGGCCTGATCTGACAAAGTATCGACAGGCCATCCTTCTGGTATCGCCAGAGAGGTCGCGCCATAGGCATTGAGCAGCACCCGGCCACGAGCGAGCACGAGCGGCATCTGATCATTATTTGTTTTGAGGATATATTAAACCCAGGACCAAGAAACGATAGCTAGACGTCTAGGCTTGAACAGTTTGAGTACGCGTAAGTGCATCCCGTCTACTGTGCGCTTTGAAAGCCAACGGCGAGGTCGAAATCTGGTCAAGAATCTGGTCCAAGTTGGTTGCCGGCAAGTTGCCGGAGAGCTCTTCCGAGTCGTTGCGCCTTGTTTGGCTGCGGTCTGTCCACTTGAACCACCTTCCGCAACGGCCGGCCGCCGCACCCATCCCCCACCCTCGGTATACATGGAAATTTTCCTGCAGACCGACATAAACCGGCTGAAAACTCCCCATCTTTGTACAGATTCATTCTCGATGGATCCCGCCGAACCTCTTTCGTCAGTTGCAGAAACAGTCGAGGCTAACTTGAAGCACTGTCCAGCCCGTCAGACGGCATTCAACGGCTGGTATGGATACTACTAAGCCTGGTCTCGAAATCGACCACACTTCTGCCGAAAAATACCTGCTGAACCGAGTACTGTGGTCTCAGTAAAACCTCGCACGCGGACACAACTGGACACAACGGGATACGAGGACCAGCAGCCCTCCATCTCGCCGGCGGTCGCCGCTCGGGGTCTATCCCCAATGTACGTCGCCACCGGAAGCCACGCTCTCCCACCAATTCTTCATTTCCTTCCAACTGCAGTCGTCGTTATTGAGGGCGTGTTCCCCGTGGCATCTCGATGGAACAAGGCGGCGGGCCCCGCCACGTGAGTTTTTTTGGTCTTTGTACTTCGATGGCAATTTCCTCTCAGCGATTTTGATCCCCGTCCTCCTCCTTAGGTCCGGCCTCGAAACCTCTAGGCGAACGAAGTAATTGTCGCGCGCACGGAAAATATCATTTCAATTTCTCAGGTCACCGGCGAGAAGCTTCGAATCGTTTCGGAACAAGCGTCGGGGAGGAGGATCTCTCACTCTAAAAAGCTTCAGCCTTCTCGTTTCACGCAGGGAATCGAAAAATAAATGGCCTTGAAAAGGAAAGGAAACCGCTGGTTTGGTTGACTGGGTGATAGCATTGTCTTTCGCTCCTCGCCCGTTGATCTCTTTACTGCGCGCATGGCGACAGAATCTGGACCCCTCCCCGCTTCTTGACATGGGCATCCTCGGGGTCGCCTATCAGTCGTCGAATTTCTTTGAAGGCCGAAAGACAACAACTCCTGCTCTGGAATCTTACCCTTACTGTGCTTCGAATACATCTTCCAAAGAATCACCGACACCCGCTTCGCCCGGCGCCGGACACGATATTGCAAAAACAAAGCCCGACGGGCCCCGGAAGAAACAATGCGGTCATTGCGAACATGCTCGACCGTTCGTGGCTGCCCATCCGCGAACATCTATCTCTGTCCGTCTATCGTTTCGCCGTCGGCTTGTTTAGCCGTCTCGCACAGTAGCTGAGTAAGTCTGCTTGGCATAGCTTCTTAACTAACCGACTTTTCTTTCTCTCTCACAGACATCGGGCCCACTTTCATCCCCGTATGCAATATTTGGACCTCGACGGACGCGATATGTAGCATGAGGCATGCAGGTTTCTGAACTTCTTCTGGGGCTTCCTGATGCGCAGGACGGCCGCCTTCAAGTTCTTAGCTCGGCACTCGGTTTCTGCACGCCGCGGGGTGAGTATGCTGACCCCCACTGACCTCCGTCAATATTGCTCTCACCATGAAACTTCAAGGTGACCTCCCCGGAGAGCTTACCCAGTACCGAAGAAATTGACTGCCTTCTGAGGGTCCAAGTGGGCGAGGGGCAGCCAACCGCTCCCTTTTCGTTTCTGGAGCCTCGGGGCCGTGGGCCGAACCCTCCTGCTCAAGAACAGTCTCATCGGTATTAGAGGGCCTGGGCGCGGGATCGACAAGGAGGAGCTTAACGGCAATGCTGCAAAGGGACTTGACGGCACAAAGGTAAGCTCAGTACTACACCTTTTGTCTTGCAGTATAACTAGTATAACTCCGCGCCGGTGCGCTCGCGAATTGAACCTGTTTGCCCGATCTCCCGCATCCAAGTGCTTGCGATTACCTGCGCGGAATTCGAAGTGAGAGAAAGATTGGAAAACAGACACAAGCTCCGGTCGGGATGAGTAGTCACCACGCGGAGGGAGTCCAAATTCGAACAACAGCCCAGGGACCGAACCTAGGGCTCCTGGATCGTCGCCAACGTCGAAGGACGCACGCGAAAAACGGTATCGGCGTGACAGACGGACACAGCGGCGTCAGAGCCTTGACCGGCGGCCAGTGGATAAGGGCCAGTGGAAATAGACAGAATCGCCGACCAGTTTCAAGTTCAGCTGTTCAGCTGGCGGGACTTCTGGATTTCAGGATGGAATGCATGCAACTGCCAGGCTTGTTATCGTCGACAACTTCGACGATTAGCCTTAAGTTGAATCAAGGGATCGTATCACAAGAGCCTGAGATTCTGTGAGACCGCGCCCAGGGAGGAGGTAATGTGCAGAGGGCGCGGCTCTGAGCAGTCCCATTTGGTCAGTCACTCCAGCCAAGAGCAGAAGTCCGTCATATTAGGTATATACGTACATCGGCTTTTGTACATACCACTATGGAAGTAAGTACTGCACTATAGACCGCGCCTGAAAAGGGATGGGATAATATAATATCAGAACGAAGAGCACAAAGTACGAGTCCGAATCACAGAGTCCCGCGCTAAATTACAGCGCTCCGAGCGTCCACACCAACGCGCCAAACACACATCCAACCATCGCCGTCACCCCCATCAGCGCCTGTCCGTTGACAAGCGACACCGCGCCGCTGCCGCTGCCCTTCGACCCGCTGCCCGAGCCCGAACCAGACCCGGACCCGGACGACGACCCGCCGGAGCTGCTGGCAGGAGCCGCGCCCGAGGGCGCGGTGGGCGTGAACACCGCACTGGGACTCGCGAGACACCCGGAGAGAGCGGCGGCGAGCGTGGTGGTAGCGGCGGCGTTGATCGTCGCGTTCCCGCTAAAGTCGCAAGCAGTCGCCTGCTTGGAGTTGAGCTCGTAGTACTGGCTGAAAGCATACGACAGCTTGGTGACTGAAAGAGGGTGTCAGCGTCGGGGGGCATACAAGACCGAAGGATCGCTTACTAGGATCACACATGGCGACAGTGCCATAGGTGCCAGTCGTCCCGTTGGCCGAGATATCAGCGCAGCTCGACTGCTGATTCGCCAGCAGTCCACAAACTTGACCGGTCAGAGTTCCGACCACTGCGGTAAAGTCGCTCGTCTTGGGTGTGAACGTGCAGCTCAGCTTGCTGGCCAAGCATGCACACGCGCTGTCATTCGGCGTGGGCGGCAGTTGAGACGCTGCCTCCAAGTTTGCGCCTTCGGTCGGGCACGCACTGAAGGTAGACGCCGCCGCGGCAGACTTGGTGGGGGTGTTAACAAAGGTAACTTTGCCAAACTGCGACACGAGGTTATCGAAATCAGTGTTGGTCGTTACTGTCTTGTTGTCCGTCGAGAGCGTGGCCATGCCGAATTCGTGCCCGGCGCTCGCAGCCGGGAAATAGCTGAACGCAAGCCCGCCAGACCACACATCAGTCATCGGCGACGCAAAGAGCGTGTCAGTTTCAGTCCAGACACGGACGGAGGGGCTGCAGTTCTCCGACCCGAACTCGGAGCTGGACAAATCCGGATGTTAGCGGCGAGTGGGGTGAAGATTGAAGAAAATGGTGAGCGCACAAGTAAGCGACGACGTTGTAATCCTTAAACTCGGCGTTGATACCGTCGTAGGTGGTCTTTGCGGCATCACCGCACCATTCGCTAGAGAACATTGAATATTGCGGCACCTGAAGCTGAAGACTTGACATACTAGTTGTTGAGCCCGAAAATGTCGATGGACGTGCTGCCAGAATTGGCCCCAGAGGGGTCGCAGGAAAGGTAGGTCGCAACGTTGTCCCGGAAGGCTGCCGCTCCGTCAATATCGGCGTACCCGACGAGCGCAGTGGACGAAATGGAAGTGCTAAAAATGGGGGTCCTCAGTACGACCATTCCCGCATCAAAAGGCAAGGCAACGCACAGGTATGCCTTGATGTCACGAGCAGCGGCCTTCAGGAAGGGTGCGGCGTTGGTAGCCTCCGCGGTAAGAACCTCATTCCCGATGTTGTACGCGAGAACATTATCATACTTGGAGAATACGTTGATCGTTTTGATGTACTGGCAGGACCCTTAGTGTTTGCAAGACCCCTGAGGAGCTCAGGGCGCATACCTGGTCGAGGACGTTGGTGTCCCACGCAGGCTGGGTAGTGTCAATAGATCCGTTCAAAGCTGCGAAGAATAAGACGGCGTCCTTTGCACAAAAGCAATGCCCTTACGTAAAGTCAAATCCAAGCTGGACCACGCATAAGTAACGAGGAAATCGCGCAGCCAGAGCATTGCACGCACATGACATAGATCCCGGCCCCGCTCAGTGCGCTCATGCACGAGTCGTGGTTGAGCGACGAGTCAACGGAATAGGCGCGGATCGCATTGACCCCCAACTTTTGCAGGTTCGGCAGGTCGCGAGTACAGCCAGCGCTATCGGCGAGATTGTCGACGACTAGAGGAGTCAGCAGAAGTTGAAAAAGAGCGGCAAGGACATACATGTAGAGGGCTGGTTCAGGGGATTGTCCGGGCCAGGGATGACAAGGCCTTGTGTCTGGTATGCAATTCCCTTTATGAAGAACCGGTTGCCGTCGTCGGTGTAAAGGTATCGACCTGGAGGTGCATCCACGGTGGTCAGTCCGCGAAACGACCAAGTCAGCAAAAAGCTAACCCGTCCGGGAAACTTTAGCGATGGCTGCGGCGGAGGTGGCGAATGCCAGCAGGCTAGACGCGGCGAGAACATTAAACTTCATGAGCAACTTTTGGAGCGAGTGTGGAGAAAGGGCGAGCCCGACAAAGGAGGTGAATGAGAAGGGAAAGCTTCAATTAATGAAGGCGGCAAGTCAGCGCCGTGATGGGCCTCGGCGTCTCGGCATCTTGCGCCCGGGAATTCCTGTGTTGCAAAAAAAAACATCAAAGTCCAGTGTTCGAGCGCCTTCAGCTTCAACGTTCAAGATACAAAGCCCTTGGTGTGTTTCAGGCTTTCTTTCCATAGAAAACAAAGTAACTTTTTTTTGGGGGCATTCAAAATTCAAAACGGCGACTCCGCAGATGGGTGTCGTTCGATGGCAGTGCGTCGCGGTCGACGACGGGAAAAACAGGCCGAAAAATGAATTGGGCGGTGAACGGGATTTTCACCTATGCAGGGCGCTAACATCCGAAAGAAAATTGCAGTGTGTCTATCACAAAAGTGGTCTGTGTGGCACTGTCTGTGTCGAATGGTTATATTACGGTGTGTCCAGGGTTGCACGAGGGTGTGAGGGAGCGCTGAGCGCTGAGCAGCAAGGACGCCGGCAGTGATAGTCGTGGGTCATAAAGCGAACGAGAAGAGAAGTGAGAGAAGTAAAAAGGGGCTCTATTTTCTCGCGATGCTTCAGGAGTCGGCAAACCGGCGTTGAACTCCCTAATTTTGAGAGGGCGGCGTGTTTGGTACAAACAGAAGCGTGGAGTACTTACGAGATCCCGTCGTCCTCGAGCCAATGGAGCGGCAGGCCGGGCTGCGGGGAGAAACGCCTGGCGAAGAACTCAAAAGGTGGGCGCTGACGAGCAGCACGTGCACCGCGTCCGTCAGGGAGCCTACCGGCGGCGAGAAGGCGGGCGAGGGCAGCAGCGTCTCGACGGAGTACGCAAAGGCGCAGTACGGGAGCGCTCAGGCGAGGAAGTCGCATGCGATGAGGATGTGGAGCTTCCGCGGGATGCCGGCCGCTTCGCAGACGGCGCTTTGCAAACCAGAGTAGAATAATCCATTTTGACGTCCACATTTCGACACTGATAGACAAAGTTGGCGCGGGATTGACACGCAGGTCGGAGGGGGTGCTGTGAAGGCTAGGTGATACGGCTGAGCCTGTTGATTTGCTACGTTCACGGAGGGAAGCCCGCTAGAAGCTTGAGACCCTCACGTGTAGACTTGGAAAGAGTGGGTCGATGATGGTTTTGGTTGACGTCCGGGATTCGGTGAACGTCAGTTTCCCGAAATATTACATGCCTACTCCAAGTCCGCTCAGCTGCGACCTGTCGACGGTGGCGGCCCAGTAGAGAGTAGTAGCCGTCTGCAGAGGAGAGTCGTGGTCGGCGGGGCATAAATGGAGGAGACGAGTTTGCGAGGGCGCCGTCGCGGAAACAAGCAGTATTGACTGAACAATTGCACCGTTAACCAATTGCAAGGTGTGACAGCAAGAATGGATCGACGAATCGAAGCGGCTCTAAATTATTCAGCCAGTTGCTCAGCCCTATTTGAGCTGAACGGGTGCGCCTGGAGAGGGTAGAGGGCGAGCCAGGCAGCTCCAGAAGTTCGAAAAGGAACGAGCGCGAGGACCAGGCCGGGGTCCGGGTTATACAGGAATTTTGGCCCCACTTGGACGGTCCCGGCTGTCGGGCAACTAGCAAAATATTCCTGGGTCCCCGCCGGCCAGTTCAAGTTGCATGAAAGGCACAACACACGGATTTTTTGGGAAGGAATTAGAATGGCCATGGCAAGACAAACGAGAGAGGGTAAAGTTAGAAATTGTCTCCGTTTGGCATGACCGTTAAATTGCCTCTGTTTGGCAGAACCTTGAAACTGCTCCCGGCTCAGCCAAGCTGATGCCAACCACATCGCAAAGGCTTGTCTGCGAAATCGATCTTTGTAGGTCCAGCCATCGCGTTGTGGCGTTCCCTTCATCGTTGAACGCTTTATTTTTTACCTGTACCGTAGGTCTGGCCCTGCGCCCGATGCGGATTCTAGGATCCCCAGTTTGGAATAAACTGAATCCAACCACCGCGCCAGCTTTGACTCCGAGACGCTTCTTCTATCTTTACATCGCCGTGAATCGTCTACGTTAAACGCCCCGAAACTCAAGACAGAGCCCTCACGGCTTTCGGAACCACGTCGCAAATTTGGAGTCTTTACGGCCACCTTGTCTGCCAGTGAACCTTCATCCTCAGCATTGACTTCGCGGACTTAATTACTGGGGCCTTGGCCAATTTAATGGCACTCAAATGGGTAGCCATCCGAGGTTGTTAACGTTCCCCAGTGTAAGTGATTTTTTGCCAGAATGCTTGGCTCGAATAAATAACAACTGCGCGAAAGCAGTCGCCGCCCACTGTTGTCACTGACATCAGTGGCGTCGTGTCCTCGTACGAATGTCGAGAACACCCCCGCGCGGAACCTCTCGACGGAGCGTACCCAACATCTGGGTATCAAATAAGAGCTCTTGGAAGTCCGCTGTGGCAGGACTTGGCCCGGATACGGCCTCCATCGAAACTTCCTGTTTGATGCTATCCCCGGGCCTGTGCATTCTTAGACTCTACGGCATTTGTTTGGAGCGATATCACAGTCCAGTGAGTATCATGGCCACGCCGGCGGAACGGGTTACAAGACGAATCACCGAGTGGGAGTCCTATCTACAAGGGTTCGTCCCTGATTTTATTTAACAACATACACGATGAAAACGTTCTGAGCGGAGTTGTGACAGGCTGTGGTGGAGATTCACATCTGCGCTACCCACTGTTCGTCGTAAATCCGAGGATCGCGCGTCAAGCAGTTCTCTCAGCCGCACAAGATGTCGTGCCCGGAGGAATGGATTCGTCAATAGACAGCAAAGATGCAGAACACCAACGTCGCATTCGCCCGCCCCGATCGTCCGTTCCAAGACTTCTCTGCGATTTTTGTGGCAAGTTTAGTTCATGTGGGGCGACGGGGAACGCTGAGGTGCCCAAAGGTAACAATGCACCTACCGCCGCTTTCCTTCCAAGGGAGCTCTCCTCCCCACATCAGGCGTTCTTCTACGATGATCTTCCTCAATGCCAAGGCCGTACATCCGTACAAAGCCTGTCCTGGATTCAGTAGAGGCCAAAACCCTCTCCCAGGGCTCTTTCCCAACCCTCACTTATCTCGTGTTGCGGACCTTCGCTACTCGCTGACCAGCATCCTTCCCTTATCATGCCTTCCTCGCCACTGTCTCCGAAGAGCAAGCCCAAAGCTCTGCCTGCTCCCGAGGGCGACCACCGTAAACGGTAAGCAAGATAACGCGGATGAGATCCTTCTCTGAACGACTACTTTCAAGGCGCCGTAATCGGACCACTCAATCATGCCTCAATTGTCATGCAACGAAGCGGATGGTACGTTCTATGCCCATTCTTCCTCGTCCGTTCACGCACCAGGGATCCAGTGCGATAGAAAACGCCCGTGTTCTCGATGCTCCCAGCTTGGACTTGTGAGTTCCCTCTACCAGCGTGGACATTAACCAACACATTGATACAGACCGGAAACTGTGTCTATGAAGTCGACGATCCCAGCAGACAAGGAAAGCAGGACGAGGAAACCAGATTGATTAGCCGCATAGCCGAGCTTGAAAGTGTCGTGCGTGAGGTCCATCGTTCATTTTGTCCAAACACTATCACCCCACTCACCCTTCCCTCCAGTTGAAAAATAAACCGCACCCCCGTTGGCTCGCCGAAAAGGATCGCTCGTCAGGCGGCTCGGATGGGGGTCAGTCTTCCCCGCGTTCCTCCGGGGGTCCTTCCACGCCCAATGTCCCGGTGTGGGGCCTCCCCCCATCTTCCCGCTCCAGCCCCCCCAACTTTCCCTTCGCTCAGGAGCCGAACCAATTCCCCTTCCCATCATACGAGAAGGACGCGGTAGAGTCACTCCTGTCCATGTACGCCGGGCTCTCGGAACACATGCACATCCGCGGTGCGAATTGTGGCTGTCTGAGCGAGACCGAATGCTACAACACCGTCCTCGAATTATCTGCACGGCTGCGTCGTGCCGCCGAGGTCCTCGCCCGCTCACCGAGTCACGCGAGCTCAACCTGTGCGCTCGCCTCACGCGTCTCTGAGCTCGACATTCTGGTCAAGTTTGTCGAAGCCCCATGTTGTGTGCCGTACCACTCACCACAATGATAGGAACATGTTGCTCAGCGCTTCCGACCACTCCGGACGGCCCGCCGTCTCCTCCGCGCTCTTCAGCGCACCGTACGGCAACAGCGAGACCCCGTTCTCATGGGATATGGACGCCTCATCCGGATTCAACGATGATTTTATGTCCTGGATACCAACCCGCCCCACAGGCATGTACTAAGTAAAGTTCAACCGTTATTTTTTTGGAGAAGATTGTCAGTCTGTATCACCTGTATTTGCGGGCCGGGGTTTATTTAGACGTTAGATTTGTTGTACTCTCGGGTTACCTTGTCCTATGAATCATGAACCATGTGGTATCGAGTTCTGCGATTTTCGGAATCGTTGCATTTTCGTGTTGGCTTTTCGGCCGACGGCGAATGCCGTGCGGAGTTTCGAGAGTTTGATCTGTGTGTTAGCCGATGCCAGTGAGGTCACCACAAACCTGGCCTGCTCTCGACCTTCATCATGTTTTTAGCTCGTTCTGCGAGGTTATGCCGACAGTGCAAAGCGTATGTTCGGCGCAGTCCAAGAAGCGCGCTGACCTCACCTCGGATGCCTTCTTAATAGTGTCCCACTCCGAAGTTCAGCGAACGTTGCTCCCCCTGCGAGCAGGAGAAGCTTGGCTACCTCCTCAGACTCATCATCTTTACTCGACTATGGACGCCATGTAACCAACGGTCTCGGAAGAATTACAGAAGGTATAATGACTAGCGGGAAAGGCTCTTATGTCGAGTATGCCGACGGCCGTAAAATGCTCGATTTCACCACCGGCATTGGCGTCACCAGCTTAGGTAGGTCTTTATGTCCTCTCCAAGACGCGCATTAAAGCCCTATCAAGGTCATTGCCATCCCGCGGTCAGCAAGGCCGCCGCGGAGCAATGCATGAATATCGTTCACGCCCAGGTAAGATACGCCTTGATGAATCCCGGATACTGGACTGATTCCGCCCCAGTGCAGCATTGCATTCCACGAACCCTACCTCAAGCTGGTTAAGAAACTGCTCCCTATCATGCCCGACCCGTCCCTCGACTCGTTCTTCTTCTGGAACTCAGGCTCGGAAGCCGTCGAAGCAGCCATCAAGCTCGCCCGCACCGTCACCGGCCGCCAAAACATCATCTGCATGCAAGGTCTGTTTAGCCTTTGCCTCAATTTCGCTTAATTCTCATTTTTCAGGCGCATACCATGGTCGCACCTTTGGTGCAATGGCTGTTACGCGCAGTAAAACTATATACTCCAAAGGTGTCGCTCCCCTCATGGTAAATCCCGGGCCATCTTCCTCCCCATGTCGTTCAATGACGCGTGTTTCGTTCTAGCCTGGTGTCTTCACCATCCCGTTCCCGTTCTGGCACCAGCTTGGACAAACACCGGATGCGGCCGAATCGACGCTGGTCTCCCAGTGTCTCTACCAGCTCGACCTACTCCTGACGCAGCAGACGGCGCCCTCGGACACGGCCGCCATAATCGTGGAGCCCGTACTGGGTGAGGGCGGGTACGTCCCCGCGCCATCCGCCTTCCTGGAGGGTCTGCGCGCCGTCTGCGACAAGCACGGCATCCTCCTCATCGCCGACGAGGTGCAGAGCGGATTCTCGCGTACTGGCAAGTTCTTCGCGATCGAGTACAGCGGTGTCCGCCCCGACATATTGGTCATCGCCAAGGGTCTAGCCAATGGATTCCCCTTGAGCGGCGTCATTAGCCGCAAAGAGCTGACGGACAAGCTGACGCCCGGTTCGATGGTGTGTTTCTACTGCGGGTGATCTGCCTCGACCTGGCTAACGCAGAGCGCAGGGTGGTACGTACGCGGGCAACGCCGTCTCGTGCGCAGCTGCGTGCGCCGTCGTCGACGCGATGCACGATGAAAATATCCTTGAGAATGTTAACGCGCGGTACGCTTACGCTGTCGTTCCCTCACCACTACTGACCCGCACGCCAGCTCCACCGAGCTCTTCAAGGCGTTGAACGCGATCAAATCCGCACACCCCACACACGTCCTCGACGTACGCGGCCAGGGGCTGATGGTCGCCGTCGAGTTCGCCTCGCCCGCCGGGCCTGGGGCGGAGCGCGATGCGGTCAAGGCTGCGGTGGGGAGCGCAATGGCGAGCCGGGTCACGAAGAAGTGCATTGAGCGGGGGATGCTGATACTCACCACGAGCGTGTACGAGGTCGTGCGGTTCATCCCGCCGCTGAACATCTCGGCGCAGGATCTCGCAAAGGGCGCGGAGATCTTCCGCGAGGCGGTGGAGGAGGTCATCCGGGAGGGATGATCATGGCGGGAGGGAAGGAAATGGACCGAATAATACTGCGCGCGAGCGTCTAGTTGTATCATACAGACCTTGTCATGCCGTTCACCAAGCTGAATAGATCAGGTCAGCGCTTCAGCACGTCCTTTCGCGTCTTTTGCGCGGCTTTTGCGTGAATGATCAGACAGAGACATGTGTACGCGGTGAGGATGCGGCTGTCATGCGCTTTACGACGCCCACAAACCGAAACTACCATCGCGACCGCAACTTCAGGAGTAAACAAAGAATTTGTCTGATATAAGTATGGTTATGGTCAAATCAAGTTGCAAGGAGTCGCGTCGCATTGAAGGTGAGCTAAGTACATGGAATAAATACATAGATTATCCACCTGGAGTCGCGTTGCCGTTAAAGGATGAAGACGCCGACTCGGGTCTATACATCCAACAGCATCGAATGCACCTTCCAACGTGAATCCCAATGTCCTCAAGCCGATGCCTGCTCCAGGATCGGAACAAGGAAACCGCCCACATCGACAGCGCGCACAGCGGCAACCGCCTGTTCCACAAGGGGCTCGAGTGACGCGAGCACCGCGTCGTAGTTGGATGTATCGAGGGAACGACGCTGAGCAGGAAGTGGGAGGGAGAGGAGTGAACGGGTGAGCTGGGCACGACCCGCATGTCCGGTTGATTGGAAGAATTGTAGAGTGGTGTTGATCGCTGAGTCCTCGTAGTCGAGAAGCTTCCACAAGCATATCCGAAGGTCACAGAGCTCCCGCGGGTCCACACGAGCGTCGTCCCAGTGGAAGCGCTTGAGCATCGCCGCCCATTCACGCTGCCGGTCCACCGGGGGCACGAGCGTCTGCATGAGGACCTTAAGAATCACGTATACGGCGGACTCGACGTCGTCGTGCGGGAGCGGATCGCCTTTATTCGCGAGGCTCGCCACCGACATTGTGTCCAACGTCCCGGTGAGGTGTTGCCCTGACGCTGGCTCCGGAAAGTGTTGGCCGATATCCCAGTCAATCAGGAGAAGCTGATTGTCAGCGACGAGGACGTTGTTCACCGAGATATCGCGATGGAGGATGCGACGGCGGAAGGCGTCGAGGATCGCTTGAAAAAGCTGCTCTGCAGCGGCGAGGAACTCAACCACTGAGGGAACATCCTCAAGCCTGAGCTGACGGGCCCCATGTCGCGAGCGGAAGAGCAAGTGGCGGGGTACCATAGGCCACCCCAAGTGCACGTTGGGTGGGCTAGGAGGAGGTGAAGCACGCGCAGCAAACGCCGCAAGGAGCTTTGGTGCATAAGGGGGGTCGACGTGGGGATTGGCAGCGTACAGCGCATTGACGACGATCTTCTCCCGCCAGAGTCGGTCCTCGGAAATGAAGGCCATCTTCACGACGACGGGTGTCGGTTCCTTGCCGTCCGAAGACTGTTCCCCGAGCTCGCCCTCGAGCACGACGGTCGAGCGTTCGAAAGGGGATGAACGGAGCTGCGACAGGCGCTTGCCGCTGAGGCGGACTTTCTGAGCGCCGGGAACAAAGACAGCAGCGGGAACGATGTCTCCGACGGAGAAACCGGGGGGAGAAGTAGTTAAACTATAGGCAACGAGAGGGTTGTAGCCCAGTTCATATAGCGAGGCCGCACGGAACAAGTGCAAGAGTACGGAAACCGTCGGAAATCCAGCCGAGCTGAAGCAGTGCGGAACGACGGCGAGCTCGAGACGCTCCGGACTAAGGATAGATACGAGAAGCGTTGTGTTTTCCTTTTTACCGTGGAACGACAAGGTCGGCACGAAGAGGCGGGTGGATTGTAACGTGAGCACGTCGTCGGCGTTGGTGATGGCCTGCTGATATTTGGCGACATGGTCCGTCGCACCGACGAGGGGATTGCACTTGAGGTTGGGTGGGTCGGCTTTAGTGTATTCAATATTAAGCAAGACCTTGAAGACAGTCGAGGCCTCGGCTGCAGAGGGGCGGAGTGAAGCATCGTACTTTCTTGTTTTGCTGTAACCGTGCTCCTTTTGGTGCGGAAGCCTCTCGGAGGGGATTGGAAAATAGTCCGTAGCTGGCAGCGACCCAGGTATCGAACTCGAGCGGTCCTCAGCGGCCTACGCAGGTTCATGTCAGCGGCGTGCAGGATACTTACTGAAGGAAACATACGTCTGCGAGCCGAGAGAGCCAGTAGCGGTTCTCTATCATAAGGTCGTGAATTTTTGATGTAGAAAGGGACTCCTTGGCGAGCACCGATAGTATGGCGGCCTTGAGTGTGTCGTCGAGTTGTCGGCGTGCCACTTTCTCGAGCTCCCCTAGCTTTTCCACCAGTGCCGACGATCCAAGTCTGGTCAGTACGACATTGAGCGGTGAGAGCACAACGTGGCCAGGAAAGTGTTTCGCGCAGTACTGAGCGTCTTGGCTACGCTGTTCTTTGCGTTCGTCGGTGCGAAGACCGCCTAGGATTCCTGTGGCAGACACCGTGACTAGCGTCTTGTTAGGGTTCTGTATCGCGTCAGGGTCGGTAGGCAGTAGTACAGAGTCGGATGTCGCGGGCACAATGGGCGATGTCGAGCGGATGGCGGTTGGCGGGGCCCGGGGGTTGCCGGCCCTGTAAGAACATGCGTCAGGGGACAATTGGGAGGTACTAGGCGGGGAATCTCACTGGAATCGGAAGGATGCGCATTCGCATCGCTTCGCGCTCCTCCGAGGCAGATTTCTCGTACAGCTTCAGCAGCATTGGGAGTAAGACAGGAGTTGTCCCGATTTGGCCATCGGCCGCCTGACCACAATTCAATGTGCAATAGTAGCGTTAGGTTTGTAGACCCTGGATGCCGCTGTAATGGGCCAAGACCTGGTTTTCTGCGCGGTTCTGAGGTACGAGGTTCGAACATAACCGTTCGAAGCACCAGACATTATTGCTGAATGGGAAAATTCGAGGTGGGATATCAAACTTGAAGACGGAGTCGCGGCTTGACGGACTACACTTCCGCTCATCGGATTCAGGATGAGTAATTCAGAGGCCGTGGAAGAGGCGGCGAGTACTGGCGACGCGAGTGAAGTATTAGAAAAGGTAGCCAATATTGGAGGAGGGCTAAAGAGTGAATTCACGGCATGAAAGGAATGCAGACGAATATATGTACTAACGGACGCACTTGTTGGCACCACCTTTCACCCAAGAACCCAATTCTTTCTCCAGCGACGGCCATTGCCCTCACATAGCTCTCTCCAGCCAGGATTTTGCTGACAGCAAGCAATCCGCCGACTGGGAACGAGACTCCTCGCGCGCCTCCATGATATGCAGGAATACTACCGGGTCGAAGGAGAGTGCGGTGATTGGTTGCGAGTGATATTCAGAGACCGTTATTGGGGCTATGTTAAGTTAAGAGGTCATGGTTGAGAGCAAGTCACATAACCGTCACTTGCAGAGAACCTCCATGCCACACGAAATACTTTCAGTCAAGCTCAACCCGTCTTCGCGGCGGAGGATCTCTTTTGAACATTCGTTACGATTCCTGAAAAGTATCTCCACTCCCACCACTCCAAAGCATTTTCGTCCAGCTCGCGGCGTTCACCCCTCGGTCTCACTCGGTATCAAACGCGCGAGGTTCTTACTACCATTCTTTGGACAAGAAGGGCAACCCCGTCTGGATATTAGGAACGCGCCCCGTCTGGATATGCGCGCCCCGTCTGGATATGCGCGCCCCGGCTGGATATACGCGCCCCGTTTGGATATACGCGTCCCGTCTGGATATTAGGAACACGCAGCGTACGGCAGAACAGCTGCTTTTTTAGCAGACGACATTGTGTAATCTGCGAAGCTAAAGGACGCAAGGATCGATCAAATAACCTGCTGGCCGGAACCCTGCCAACCCTCCAATTTCGATGATCATGCCTGTTGAGCCTACGCCTCTACGGGGTATGAGTGTGCCTCCACATATCCCCCATACCGTCGTTTTCTCTCTCCCTGAATGGGAGGACAACATCCTCATCTGTATCGGAAGAGGGGAGGAAATTCCAAAGGAGACGACCTATCCTCGATTCGCGATCCATCCATTCGTGAAAAAGGCATGTGTTCTGGTAACCACTGTCCCTTTTCTTTTTGACCGACTGACCAATAGCTGACGGTCGTAATCGTGGCCGCGCTCGACCCTCCCAAAGCCACGCACTGCCTCTTGTTTCCATCTTCTACCCAGGCGGAAGAGTGCCGTTCGCATATCGAAGTCCATTTTCCTTCGTCGTCTTGTGATGTGCATTGCGTGACGGAACTTGCCAACCCCCCACCGGGCCACCAGGTCTTCGCGGTTCTGTTTGATGCCGAATTTGGAGCAGTCTTCAGATTCTACACCTTCAGTGGGGACGGTCTGTCCCCACGTCTCGCGGAAATCTGCCTGCTCAGGCGCTCTGGGGATCTTCGGCCGACGATCGGTTTGCCCCCAGTCGGGAGCTATTTCTCTGAATATTACAAAAGGCATTCTCCCCTCAATTCCGCAGAAGATGCGAAAAGGGCCATCCGAACGCGATTTTCTGGGATGGTCGATGGGGGCGAAAATATTCGCGGCGTACCAGGAGCGTCACCGAACGATGTATACCTCTTTCCTTCCGGAATGCAAGCCGTTTGGTGGGTGCACAAACTACTGGCGGGCACTGTTGGCTCTGGGGACGCTCGAAAGGTTGCTCATGTCAAGTATGTGGTTAATTTGCACCTTGCGTGGAAATTCATCGTTCACCTAGTCAAGTCTATTGTGACACTTACAAATTCCTTGAATTATCAAGCTCCTCCGGCTACCACTTCTTCACTAACGAGACTCTAGACGATCTGGAGGCTCTTCTGGCCACCGGGACTCCCGAACGCCCAGCTATCCTCGCTCTATTCACCGACTTCCCAGGGAATCCGCATCTACGCAGCGCCGACCTCAGACGGCTCCGCACCCTCGCCGACCGTTACAATTTCCCCCTCGTCATCGACGAGACCGTCGGCGGCTATATCAACGTCCAGCTCCTTCCCTACTGTGATGTCGTGGTGAGCAGCCTGACGAAGCTCTTCAGTGGGAATGCAAATGTACTGGCTGGGGCGTGCGTTTCTTTTCCTTTATCTTCTGGTCAAGGGGGCTGATGGCATGCGGGCGGCGCAGCATGATGCTCAACCCCACTTCGCGATTTTAGGACCAGTTCAAAGCGCAAATGGAGTCGACATATGAAGACACCTTTTTCGAGAGCGACGCGCTCGTGCTGGAGATGAATTCCCGCGAGCACAAGGAGCGTGTTGCTGTCACTAACCACAACGCCGAGAGACTTGCCGACATGCTCTACGCCCGTTCGGTCCCCGGCGGGGCTAATGACTCGATCCTTCAGGCGGTGCGAGGTATTCGATTTTCTTTCCATGTGGTCTTATAAGACCTTCCAGGTTCACTATCCCAAATATCGGACCCGCGATAATTTCGACCGCTGTCGCAATCCATTTGCCAGAGGAGAGGGTCTCCCCACGTCCGGCTTCGGTTATCTGCTCTCTGTCATCTTCACATCTCTAGAAGCAGCCAAGGTCTTTTATTCCGCTTTACAATGCTTCAAAGGCTCCACGTTGGGAACCACCTTTACGCTGGCTACGGCGTTCACTGCCCTTGCGTACACGCCTGATCGGATGCAATGGGCTGAGGAGCACGGCGTGGAGGAGAGTTTGGTTCGCTTCAGCGTCGGCATAGAGGACATTGAGAGCATCTTGAAATGTGTTTCGGATGCGCTAGAAGTTGCGGAGAGTGAAATGCAAAGGATGGAGGCGCGCTGAGGAGGGCGAGCGCATTTAGTATTGATCATGCTGCGTGGGTAAACAGCCGCGGCATTGTCTTACTTTCCACGACTTTTTTTCCAAGCTATATGGTGCAAAACTCCGTAATCATCGTAAACGTTGTGCTGATTTGATTCCTCTTCCCGCGTGCACCATCTTTCTGGAGTCGCGTTTCTTGCGGTGCATGCTCGTTCCGCGCTGCAACAAGTTCCATTAAAGCGTTCAACACAGGGCATCCCCTTTCACCGAAAACTACCTTACGCAAAGAGTCCCAGCGAACTGGTCGATCTGCTCTACGTCGAATTTTCGAGGTCATCGTGGTTTCTTCCCGACTTTCGACACGAGAGAGAGTATAGCTCTCTATCTACGGGTTTCAGCGGCCGCTATGTTTCCTCGTTCACAAGCACTGCGTCGCCATGACTTTTACTTTGGCAATCTGCACCAGGATGTCCTTCTCGTTATTTGGGTTTGGATTCGCATTATTCACTACACAGTTTCCCCGAGCGCCCTCCTGACCACCTTTGCGAACGTCGCCGGCTGGGTCATGTTAATACAATGCCCAACATCGACCGGGAACCGCTCCACGCTCCGCCCGTCCGTCACGCTCTCTATATTCGCAATCATCTTGTTCTGCACCTCCGGAGTGACGGTCCTGTCCTTCTCGAGGAACAACCAAGACACAGCAACATCCTTGTACGCGGCGTACGTCAACGGCTGCACGAAGCTCACCGCCGAATGCTGCGAGAATTTCTTCGCCCACACGAGTCCCTCTTCCGGAGACACGTCCGACAAGCTGACGGCTGCGAGCTTGACGGGATCCGACATGAACATGTAGCCCTCCTGCACAAGAGCGGCTGCGTCAGTACCAGTCTCTTCATCAGTAGGACTCGGACTCGACGAACCTCCATCCCGACATAATCCGCGGACTTGGTTGAACCGACCGCATCTCTCAGACTCACTCCCTCCTTCGGCACGATGGCAGACACAAACACAATCCGCATAATCCCGCCCGCTTTCCCCTCCCTCTCCCTCGCGCTCTTCGTAAGCCCCTTGGACGCCTCGCACGCCGGGATCCCGCCGTACGAATGCGGCACCAGCACGACGTCCTTGCCCTCGTCCACGAGGCGCGACGCTACGGCGGCGATCGCCGCCGCGTCGTCGTACATGCTCGCTGCCTTTTCGCGCCGGCCGACAGTCTCGAGCTCGACGCCGTGCACGGAATATCCATGCGCCCGAAGGTCTGCGATGACGGGCTCGTAGTATTCCAGGGGGGAGAAGGAGCCGGGGATGATGATGATTTCGGGCTTGGGGGTGGACATGATGCTCAGGAGGATGGGTTACTCAGGAGGATGGGTTTCTTCTGGGTCGCATCTTGGAACCGGAAGCGATTTTAAAGGCTGGTGAAACATGATTTGTCTTTTCAGCTGACTGTTTTGCCGATTTGCTGGACGCACAGTAATATTTTGTTCAGGGATATCTGTGGCAACTGGCGATAATTTCCGATTCTCTGCACGGAACTGGATCCGGAAACTCCTTTTGACGCGAGCTGCTCCGTCTGCAAGAGCTCGAAGCGGTTGGGCCGGGCGAGCCAGGCGCGGCAGGAGCCTTGGGGCGCAGGCTGGGCCGGGGTGAAGGTCGGGAGCGTCGACGATGATTTCCTCCCGCCACAGCCGGGCGTCGGAAATGAAAATCATCTTGACGATGACCGATGTCGATTCCTTGTCGTCGTTTGGAGACTGTTCGTCAACCGTGTCCTCGAGCACGACCGCCGAGCGTTGGAACGGTGTCGGACGCAGCACGACAGGCGTTAGCCGTTGAGGCAGACTTCCCCTTGAGCGCCAGGAAGGAAGACGGAAGCGGGCAGGGCGTCGCCGAAAGAGAAGTCGGGGGGAGGGGAGGGAAAAGTGCACACGAACAGGCGGTTGTAGGCAAGTTGGTAACGAGGCGACTCGGAAAAGATCCAGGAGTGCGGACCTCATCTGAGTCGAAGCAAATGTCAATGACAGCGAACTCGAGGCGTTTCTGGCTGAGAATGGAGGTAAAGAGCGTCGTGTTCTCCACTTTGTCGTGGAAAGACAGTGTCGGGACAAAAAGGCGCGTTAGCTGGAACGTCAGAACGGGTCGGCTTTGGTGAACTCCGAGTCGACGTTGATGAGAGGCGGCGTATTTTCTGTTCTTATTGTAGCCGCGCTGTTCTTGCTCGGGCAGCTTCTCCGCAGGGGCAGGAAATCAGTCGACCGCGAGCGGGGAGCTGCCATCATGACAGCTAGACGTTCCAGAGCAACAGAGAGCAACCTGGGCAGATTTAGCGGCGTGCAGGAGATTTTTTTGAGCAATCAAACATTTGCCAACCGAAAAAGCCCGTATCGATTATCTGTCATGCGGTCGCTCCGCTTCAACGATGCCACGATGGCAGAAACTCGTTGCTTAGGTTCGCGAGTACGCCGTCCTTACCGCGTTAACATGAGGGCGGGTCACTTTCTCGAGCTCCGCGAGCTTGTCTACCAGCGGCAACGAGCTCAGCCTGACAAGGATGACGTCGGGTGGAGAGCAGAAAATGGGCAAAAAAAGCACTCGGCGCAGCATCGAGCGTCCTTCTCTCGCTGCTCTTTGCGCTGGGCGCTTGAAAGACGACCTAAAACCCCAGTTGCAGCGTCTTGTTTGGACACGCGATCGCCTCAGAGTCGGTAGCAAGACGTCAAAAGTTCAACGCTGGTGGCAAGACGAGCGGAGTCGAGGAACCCGCTGAAGGGAGTTCTCGACCCTGTTTATGCTTCAGGGGACAGAGGAAATCAGAGGAAGGATGAGTATGCGCATCGCAGCGCGCTCTCCTCGTACAGCTTCAGCGCCGAAGGCTGGTTGAGGTCCATTTGGGAGGAGGAGCCTGGAGGACAGGAGTTGGTCACGTTGGTCACAGCATCACACGCGTTTTGGGCTTTCACCACCACGATAGCACTCAACAAACTGGGCGCCCCGACAAGTCCTATGCCATTTCATGCGATTATGCCACGGTCGCGACATAGGAGGAGAGACGCGCTGAATTTCGCGGTGAAGACGCGCTAATGGCATTCAGCCAAAGGATCAACAAAGGATAGCTATTTGTCGCGCGACGCAGATTCCAGATTCGCGCGGCTCTGCCGGGAGATGGCTTATAGGCCTAGGGCAATGGACGTCGACGCGTCGCGTACTTGGGCGCGAAACCATTTTGCGACCATGCGCCTTTCCTCCTGCCGTTCACTCCTTTATTCGGGGCTCGCTAGACACATTGGCTCACCGTATGCGTGCGAGCTCGCAGCTGGACACCTTGGCCTCGACTTCAGGGAACGGTAGACACATACGACTTGAACGCGACGCCATGGTGTCCAAACGCTACGCCCAGGAAATGTCGGAAACGGCATCTCATCTACGGGATCGACTGTGGGGACCTCGCAATTATGTATTCAACACTCGACCGGCTTGCAAACAGATTCAAAGGACCCGTCAAGACCCACACAATGCAACTCGTTATTTGGGCTTGGATCCACTACAAAGTATCCCCGAGCGCCTTCCGAACCACCTTTGCGAACGTCGCCGGCTGGGTCATGTTAATACAATGCCCAACATCGACCGGGAACCGCTCCACGCTCCGCCCGCCCATCACGCCCTCCATATTCGCAATCATCTTGTTCTGCACCTCCGGAGGGATGGTCTTGTCCTTCTCGAGAAACACCCAAGACACAGCAACATCCTTGTACGCGGCGTACGTCAACGGCTGCACGAAGCTCACCGCCGAGTGCTGCGAAAATTTCTTCGCCCACACCAGTCCCTCTTCCGGAGACAAGTCCGACAAGTTGACCGCTGCTGCCTTGACGGGATCGGTCATGAACATGTAGCCCCCCTGCGCGAGAGCGTTGTCAGTACCAGTCTCTTCATCTCCAGATCAAACTTCGATTCACGAACCTCCATCCCCACATAATCGACCGACTCGGACGCGCCGACCGCATCCTTCAGACTCTCCCCCTCCTTCGGCACGACGGACGACACGAACACAATCCGCACCACCCCGCCCGCCTTGCCCTCCTTCTCCCTCACGCTCTTCGCGAGCCCCTTGGAAGCCTCGCACGCCGGGACCCCGCCGTACGAATGCGGCACCAGCACAACGTCCTTGCCCTCGTCCGCGAGGCGCGACGCTACGGCAGCGATCGCCGTCGCGTCGTCGTACATGCCCGGCGCCTTGTCACGTCGGCCGACAGTCTCGAGCTCGACGCCGTGCACGGAATATCCGTGCGCCCTGAGGTCGGCAATGACGGGCTCGTAGTATTCCAGGGGCAAAAGGAGCCGGGGATAATGATGATTTCGGGCTTGGTGGTGGACATAGTACTCAGGAGGATGGGTTTCTGGGTCGCATCTTGGAACCGGAAGCGATTTAAAGGGTGGGGTGAACAGGATTTGTCTTTTCAGCTGACTGTTTTGCCGTTTAGTGAACGCGCAGTTATATTGTTCACGGATATCTGTGGCAGACTGTGCGAGCTGCGGGAACGAATTGGCATTGAGCAATGATATCCGATTCTCTCCACATGACCTGCTTCCCGACGCGACCACAGCACAGTCTGTCTCCAGCGCGTTCCCCACAAACCGACTTCAAAAAGAAACTAACGCTCTCATTAGGGTATATCACAGTTGACGATTTCACCGATTCCGAGCTTGATTTCGATTGGATTTCGACCTCGATTTCGAGGCAGCGTGACATCAAATCAACTCTGCTCGGTCGCTCGAAATCGGCGAAATCGAGTTCGGCATCAGCGGCATAAATGATGCGGGAATCATGTGCCCCCCTCGCGTACCTGCAGTGGATTAATATTCGACGCGTGATCGTTCTGAATCCGACTGCAGACAACCCTCCGCTCAGAATGCCAAATACCAGAGTGGTTGGAGAGATGAGGGCAGCAAACGAGGAGCGGACGCGTCGAAAAAAGATATCTGTGATTTCAATCTCCGCTAACCCAGTGCCGGAATCGAATGATGGCGGTGTTCGCAGTCACTGAGTGACAGCGGTTGAAATCGAGCGCCGAAATCGAGCTCGGAATCCGCGAAATCGTCAACTGTGATATACCCTATTGTCAAACCTAAGGAACTACAAATACACCCTCCCATTCTCGTTCTCGTTCTGTTGCTATATATATATCTGTTCTTCTCTTCTCTTCTGCTCACTATGCAATGTACAGTATGGATGTAGAGGAGCAGCGGGGCAGGTAGGTAGGGTAAGGAGTGTGGGTTGTGGGGATTGGTAAAACTAGGCGGGGGCGGGGCGGGGGTGTTGTGTGCGGCGGCGGCGGCGAGAAGATATGTACAATTTACGCAAATCATCATCGTCGACGTCGAGCGGTTGTTGTTGTTATTGTCGACCGCGACGACGAAGACGACGAAGGCGCGGTCGCCGACGACGCACACAAACTTCTATATCGGGTATGCAGGTGGGCGGGTACGAGGGTGGGGGTGATATGTAGATAGTAGTAGTACAATTGTGCGAGCTGAATAACATCCCTGATCAGCTTCGCTTCCAAACAGCGAATAAAAGAAGGAAAAGACGCACCAATAAAAATGTCTTGAACAAAACCGGAGCCCAACCAAGATTTCGCAGGGGAGAAAACGAATCGGGAGGAACAGGGTGAAGGACGAGGAGAAAGGAAGAAAAAATGAAACACGGAATTTTTGTGTTGAGACAAAAAAGGGTGCACAGATGCGCAGATGAATTTTGAATCGGTAGAAAGTATGTAATAGTAAGACCACATCCCATCGGCACCGCTCGCTCGCTTTTCGTTGAATTTGGGTGGGCCAGCCAGCACCGTGGGTTGGGTCGGGATGTACGAACAGGGAAGAAGAAAGGGTAAAGGTAAAGGTAAAAGGTAGTCGTAACCAAGCAATCACTATCGAAACAATGGGGTAGGTAGGTAAAAAGGGCGGGCGGAAGAAGTAGTATTATCACAAAAAGGGAGAAAAGGGGAAAATAATCAGAACAATGCGATGCGACAATGCGAGACGATGCGAGGATGCGTGCGTGCGATAATGCGAGAACCGAAACGGTGGCAGTGGTATGGTATGGTATGCGTACGCGATGTAGTGCCGGGTGGTGGGTGGTAGTACATGAATACACGGGTGGTGGTGGGGTAGGGTTGTCCGTCGTCGTCGGGTGGGGAGGCGCATGACGGCGACGCCGATAAGGAATTGGCAATCGGTCGTCGCCGTGGCTGTGCGTATGACACCATCAAGGTCGAATGGCGCCATCTTGCTCTCCAAAAACGAGCGACGTGTGGGTAGTGCGGGGCGGGGCGGGGGCGTCGAATAATAAAAATCTGTAGTATAAATTACGCAGTTGTCGTCGTCGTTTCTTCGTCGTCCACATCACGTCTTGCGACCATATCATATCTTAACAACTGCGCGCGTTTTGGGTGGGGGTGTTTTGCGGAACCATCCTCCCATCCTGCCGCATCTGGTAAAGACGAGACGCGGGGAGAAGAGGAGGCGGAAGAGGAGCAGGGTGGGGTGGGGTGGAGTGGGCGGCGGATAGAAGGTAGGTGGCATATGCATATGCATACGCATGGAATTTTGTACATTGCGGAGCGGATAGATTGGATCGGGGGATTGAGGAGGGGGGTGTTTGGGGCTGTGAAGAGAGAATCGTCAGCATACGATCGCGGAAGCAAGCAGGCGGAAGTAATCGAGCGAAGATGAATCGGGGGGCCAGCCACCCGCGTGAGACACCCGTCCAGCGGGTACCGATAACGCAAACACCCGCCGAAAAAAAATGCCCCCTCCGAAAATAATGGAATATAGGAAGAGGCAAACAAAACCCACCTCTACATAGTATCATACAAACTAGAACTTGAAACTCTTCTCGGCTCAAAGCCGAGATAAAAAACCAATACCGATACCGATACAAGCAGGTCGAGGCCAGGGGAGGAAAGAGGAAAACGCAGGGGGACCCAAAAAACGGTAGGGTAGGCGTAGAGGGTGGTACAGAGGGGTGAAGAGGAGGCTCGGGAGGTGCATGAGCCGCAAGATAAGATGAGATGAGGGTCGGAGGAGGGAAATGATGCAAGGAGCGTCGGGTGGGGTCCGGGTGTCCAGAACGAGTGTGCCGTGGGTCGGGGGGTTCGTATTCGTATTCGTATCTTGTTCTGTTCTTGTAATCGAAAGCGATGAACCGAAAAAAGAGAAGAAATATAATAATAATAAGCGTCGGGCTGCGCGCAGAGAAAAAAGGTGTCAGCGCTGAATAAATAAGAATAATGATAGGGGAAGAAAACCGACCTAACACCCTACGCAAAGGTCGGGGGCGGCAACTCCTCCGGACTCGGCGAGTTCTGGAACATACTGCTCGCAAACAACGTCGCCTGGGCTTGAGCATGCGCCTGTGCCTGCGCATCACTCCGCTCAGAGCTCCTGCTCCTCCTCTGCTGGTGCTGGTATCCCTCCCCGGACTGCGCCGCATATGGGTTGAATGCGGGGATGGGGAATGCGAAGCCCTCGCTGAGGTGCTTCGCGCGCTTGGCAGCGGCGGCGGGCCGGCGCTTGGGGCTGCTGTGCGGACTCCCTCCATTGTTGGAGTTGCCGTTGGTGGGGAAGGGAAAGGCACCGGGGGTGACGGACGAGAGGGGTGCCGTGCGCGGGGGTTCGGGGAGCGCAAAGCCGGCACGGGGGGTGCGGCGGGTGGGGGTGCGCGGCTCTGAGAGGTGGAGCGCGGGGCGGGGACGGGTCGGGCTCCCTGCTGCCTGTCGACGGTCCTGGATGGGCGACACGGGGGTCGACGGGCGACTGCCTGCCTCTGTCATGTCGTCGCACACGGGCCACTCGTCGAGGGTCGCCGAGCGCACGGGGACGGGCTTGTTGGGACGGGTGCGCTGCTGGGGCATGTGGGACAGCACAGGGTCCGAGCGGGATACGGTGGCTGGCTGCTGGGGGATGTGGAGCCTTGGTGCGGGGACGGGGATGGCGTTGGTGTTGTTCCCCCGGCGCTTATTGGGTGGCGGTGCAGGGGCTGGAGCTGGGGCGGAGGAGCGGAACGGGTCGGGCGATGGCTGGCGACGGCGGGAGGGCGCTGCATGCGACGAGCTGCGACCTGTATTGCGCTTTGCCTGAGCGCTGTTGTTGTTGAGGCGGCCACGGACGTTGGTGCTGTCTGTGGGCGTTGGCTCTGCCGGTGCTGGTTTGGGTGAGCGAGAGGGGGCGGGCTGGGCCGGACGGGGTTTGGGTGAGCCCTTGTGATGGTCCTTGGGAGGCCTGGGGGGCCTTGAAAGGGACAACAAGCCGGGAGTGCGGGTTGGCTGTACGGCGAGGACCTGGGGCGGGGGAGCGGAGGGGTGCCTACGGTGCTGGTGGATGAAGGCGGGTTGAGCGAGTTGCATGGAGAAGTGGGGTTGTTTCTGGACGAGCATCATGGCTGTCGGTGTCGGCGGGGTCGAGGGGGGAAGGAGAAGGGATGTTGGTCCTGTTTTGCCCTCACTCAGACAGATGGTCACAGTGACATTGAGTCACGCCAACTCCATTGTCATCAGAAAAAAGGCACCTGGCACCGCAAAGCGCACTATATCAGTCCAACCAAAGTTTCATTGCGATGCACGACGACCACCACCGCCCTACGCCCACCACCACATGGACCCATCCTCTCCCAAAGAAAACAAGGCCAGTTCCACAAGTCCCCACTATATCCCCCATCATCTGGGGCACAGACCTAATCCCTTATCTATCGCCATTCTTCCTCTCCACTCCTCCCTTTTGTGGAAACACAGGGCGACCTTCGACTTCCATTTGGCCTGCAGGCAAGTCCCCGCTATTGCTTCCGTTGCTGATCCATACGCTTTGGTTCTTGACGCTTTGGTGCACCTTGCCTCGACTGCCGCCGGCCCCGAGTCTGGACCTACGCGGCCGCCGACCAGCCTGTATCGCGTAGTCTCCAGCCTTGAATATATCGTCTGCACTTGCCCATCTCCGCCGACGAGCTCGTAGTCAGAATCATCACCCAAGCAGTGGCGGCGGCGCATCTAGTTGCCAGTGTTGCCTTAGTTTTGTCAAATGAGCACCTCTTCTAGCACTGGATGCACCGCCCACAAATTGCGAGCGAGCTTGAGGAAGCGGGGGCGGACGACTTGAAGCTTGCGTTACTCCTGAGTAAGCATCTGGCATGTCTTCTCGGAGCCTGCCAGAAAAGCTCCGCGTTCCGCGTCGCATTGCGTTGTCTTCTCAATTCAAGGCCCCAAACACGACCGGCCAGCGGGTAGCGTTGACCGCGCAGGCTGTATACCAGCACCACCAACCGAAATACGGAATCAGTCGAATCCTCTTGCATCAAGTCGAGAAGTCCAGCCCAGTCGCCGTCGGCGTTCGCAAGCTCCCCCAATGAGTCGACTGCAGCCAATGTGGCGCACCAAGTCCAGTCGTGAGCCTAATTCCGCGTCCCCGTCGACAAATGTACCGAGCAAGTGTGGCCGCGGTCAATCGAGGCCAGGTTGCGTGAATCGTGTCAAGGAAGATAAGTAGGCGAAGGAGTAGTGGCCCCATGTCGTGTGCACTATAGTCCGGCGCGCGGTTTGAGTCCGGTCCCGTGCATCCTCAGGTCCACGTCGAGTCGAGTCGAGCAAAGTCCACCGCCCCCGCCTGGCGTGATTGTCGGCTTGTGTCTTGACATGGTCTCATAAAGCAGACGTTACTTTGGGGCGCGGCGACGAGAAGACAATCGTGCTCGGGGGAAGCGGAGGCAGAGAATCATGCGCGGGGGGGGGGGGCAAGTCCCAGATCGAGGTCCTAGTCGTCGGGTCCGGTGTCAGGTCCTACTTGCTACCTCCAGGCTCCAAGATGGCGGGCACTCGTGTCGTCGGGAGTCAGAAGAATGGTCGGACGGACTCGACGCCGGGGAGAGTTGGGGTTTGTCAGGAGGTGTGATGGGTAGAGGAAGAGGGTACCGACGACTCTCCTGAAGGGTGTACATGCGCCAAAGTTTGTGAGAGACTCCGGGCGAGGGCAAAGATCCTCGCAGCACTTCACATACAGATATTCATGTCTTGAGGGCGTTTTTGAGGAAGTCAAGTGCGTCCCTCCGGAGCGGCAGAACAAGATGATTGCGGACAAGGAGAGCGTCATGAGCGAGGGCGGGCGGAGCGTAGACCAATGCTGGGCATTGCATCTACATGGCCCAGCCGACGGCGTTCGAGCTTGACGAAGGTGGGACGGAAGTATCAACTGCAGAGGACGTCAAGGTGGTATCCTTGATCATGATGTGCGCACTCGATTCGAGTTGAGCTCGGGGTAAGAATTCGTTCCCGTTCGTCGCGTCGTAGACGAGCGCTGCTGAGCGCCTTGCGGTCGCGTCCAAGTCGTCTGTATCTCCTGGGTCGAGGCCGGGGTGTCCAGAGGCCAGCTCGAGTGCGCAAGATGCAGAGGATATCACGGTGGTAAGGTGAGAGTTCGTTCCCATTCGTGGTGGCGAGCGTGTACAATTGGATTGTGAGCCAAGGCAGCTGGCGTTTATGTGGAGTCCCGAGTGAATGGGTGAGGGTGGCAATAAAGGCACGTCGATGGAGCTTGGTCGCACAACGATTTCGCGCCCGAGTACGCGACGCCTCAAAGTGCCATACGCTACGGCTGTAGTCCATTCCTTGGTAGCACCATACGAATCCATGTCGCGCGAGAATAGTTATCCTTTCTCCGAATGCCATCATCGCGACTTCAGCGCGTCTTCCTCCAAAATCGCGACCGTGGAATAATTACATGACTTGACCTTGGAGGTCAGCGCAGTGGAGGGGGTCGCTGGACGCGCTGAAAGGCGCGGTTTGTTGAGTGCTCTCGAGGTGGTTGTGGTAGAAGACCAAAACGCGTGTGATGCTGTGACCAACGTGACCAACTCCTGCCTCCCAAATGAAATGGACCCTCCTCGCGAGCTTTCGGCGCTGAAGCTGTACGAGACGCATCGAGGACCGCGAGGCGATGCGAATGCGCTTCCTGAATTACATTCTTGGAGGGTCGAAAACTCGGCCTTCAAAGGCGATCTTTCAACCGACGAGCGCAAAAAACGGCGAGAGCAGGACAGGACAGTCGATACTGCGCTGCGCATCTTTCTGGTCATTTGTGCTCTCACCACTTGACGTCGTGCTGGCCAGACTGGGCTCGTCAGCGCTGGTCGACACGTTCGGGGTGCTCACGGATTCGATGAGAACTACAGTCGGGCCGTGGCTTCGACAGACCACGACCCACTATTTGCCGCGGCCACCTCAGTCCGAATACACGCAGTCGCTGGCGGACCATTCTCACCTGTTCGCTGCCTTCCGCAACGTATCGGCCATCCACGTCGACGCTTTCGAGTCGCTTTCGGCTGAGCATCTAAAGCAGCCATTCGTGCGCTCGGTCTAGCCATGGGCGGACACGGAATTAATCCCGAGACGCACGACGCCTCTGGTTCCCCGCTGAGAGCCGAGGCTGGCCTCACCCTCATCCGGCGGCGATCTGCTCCCGTCATCAGTGGGGAACACAGTCTCAATTCCATGATCCCCGAGATTCGGAGCTGCCGCCTCGCTGATATTGACTGCTGGCCGTCATCGAGGGGGATGAGTCCACGGACTTGTAATTGTTGGCGACAGTCACCCTGCTGCTACCGCGCTGCGCAATTTGGAAGGAAAGCTGTCTTGCCCACCGCCTCGCTTGATCAGGATCGGGCAACGGCTCTCAAAGACTGTGAGGCCGATCCTCTTTTCGACGCTTTCCTCGCTGCATCGAACGCATTGAACCTATCGCACTCACCACGCATCTATCGGAACTCACACAAATCATGGCGTCAAGCGACCCTGCACCCATCACTCTCCATTTTCAGGATCTCGTTCGCGTTGCGGGTGAAACCATCGCAGGCAGCGTCGACCTGGACGTTGCTTTGGCGCAGGAGAACCATATTGAGCACCTGCGAATCAAATTCAGAGGGTCTATTTCGACGTGCGTGTGCAGTTCCTCCAAGTGATCGACTTTCGACTCACACTTGTCCGATGTAGACACATCAACGTAGGTAGTCCGCCGACCAATACCATTCAAAGGCAAACCGTACCTGTACGTTCTGTGTTTTGTGAAGTTGCGTCCGCTGTCTAACGAAGCGCAGCTCATCCATACCAATACCTCCCTTTGGACGCAAGGGACTGCATTCCCCGAAGCTGGATCGCATGTTCTCTCGTTCCCCTTCCAATGCCAGTTACCTGAGAACCTGCCACCCTCTTTTCATTGCGATAGCAATTCCCACGGCGGGGTTATAACCTACTCACTCGAGGTCGTGGGCGATCGATCAGGCATTTTCCGAATGAACACTCGCATTCGCAGAGTCTTCTCGGTCGTGACTGCAGCTTCGCAGAACCAATTAGTGGCCAAGGAGTCCCTCAGACAGGGTTGGGATGGCGCGTGGACGGATATCGCGCGTGAAGACAAGATACGGCAGGGTCTTGAGGGTGATTATTCGCGCGTCTCTGCTTCTGTGAGTAGTTTATTGCCTGAAGATGCCCGAATTTCTTATCTTTATTGCAGCTCACACTCCCGGATCTGAGCTCGTTTCCTATCGCCACGCCCATTCCATACAGCTTTCGCATCACCACAGAAACCAAAACGCTCGACAGGTCGGACCGACCGGAAGACAAACACGCGAAACCGCTGTTCCCCGCGCCGCCCACACACTCCGCCAAGCTCAAGCAAACTCTGAGCCGTCATACCGAGATCCGCGTACGAAAGGAAGTGCAAAACGTAAGAGAGACCTTCGACCTTCAAGGGATTCGGCATAAGGCGGATACGTGGAACGCGCGCGGTGTCGAGGCCGTTGTCGATGAACCCGAGTGGGTCCCGAAGGAAGACAAGGGGCGCGGGTTCTGGAGGCGCACCGTCCACTTCAGCTCGACGCTCGCCCTTCCGTTTGCGCCGACCTTCAAGACTGAAATACTCGACTGGGCGGTACGCATTCTTCCTTCACTAACGTGCAAGCAACTCTGACGCGCCCTGCAGTACAGCCTTCACTTCGTCGTGCCGTTCCCGGGCATTGGCAATGACCTCAAGCTCCAGTTACCGATTCATCTTGGACCGGGGTCAGCTTGTCCACCTCCGCCTATTGGTGCCCCTGGGTCCTCGAGTCTCACATATGCGGATGTCCTCCCTGCGGGGCCGCCTCCCATGATAGATTTGCCTCCGTACGCTCCGCCACCATCACAAGATACCACGGCTGAACGTCTTACAGTGCTTACTGGTCGGGGGCTGCCCATGATTGGGATGAGAAGAGCTGATGTACGACTCTTTGCTCATTGTCTGGTGGAGGACACCCTCGTCATGACATCCAGAGATGTAGCCAAGGCGGTGTCGGGTTGCCCCATGGTTTCCTATTCGGGTCACTGGAGTCTGGACAAACTTGGAACAAACACACGTCCTTTTCAAAAAAGCTCAAAGAATTGCTAAACAGAAATACACCCAGGACGACAATGTTAGTACTTATCTGTATACACCGGAGTTGTGTTCCCCGTCCTCATCCTTTGACGGCAAGCAACGCGGCTTCAGGTGAATTATGTAAGTAATCATTGCACCTAGTAGCTCACCTCTAATGCGACGCGACTCGTTGCAACTCGATTTGACCATAACACACACTGCGGCTTTTAGATCACAGCTGTCTGTGTGTGCTCTCTGTTTACTCCTGAAGGTCTTGCCAAAGTTGCCATTTGCGGTCGCGATGGGTAGTTTTGGTTTGTTATCCAGTGCCCTTGGTTTCTGCTTTGTCTTCGACAACGGTGTCAGATTCCATGACTGCGGAGCATATATCTGGACGTAACTACATACATATTTCACTTATGTATACAGGACAAGTTGACAACCAAGTAGCTCAAAATCCGTGCTCACTCAGGCCGGAGCCTGAAGAGATTTGGTCAGGCGGCGGCATCTCTACGGGAGTCCCGTTCTTTGTGACAGTAGCTCGCATCATGGTCAAATCTCCTTCTCCCCTTGTGACCCACCACCCGCCCCGTCCACGGTCCCCGACAAAGACGATCGTTTGACACGTGCTGGCGACCTGGCGCGCAAGTTCCGGGATCTCCTCAGGAGTCCAAGTTGCTCCGACGTGTAACATCCTTGTCCGACGCAGCAAAGAAAATCCCTCCATCCAAGAGGCCTGAAAATTCCCAGCTCAGACAACGACTGGATACAGCGAAAAATAAAGTCTACCTCAGTACGGCTGTGGATCCTGGTAGGTAAATTGATGAGCGAAAGTGTTTCGACATCCCGAATGGCTTCAGTCAGGAATTTAAAATGGTGCGGACTGGCAATTCCATTTGCATTGAGATCCGCGAAATGGAGGAGAGTCGTAATGCGACGGAGGTGCAAAGTGAGTGAGGAAGGAACGAGACCAGCGGGGCCTACGATGGCGTAGTCCGTGCGACCGTCGAGACGTATCTCTTGTAGTGGACAGTTCGATGGACTGTCAATGGGTCCCAGGATGGCTACAAGCTGCGCCACTGAGCCCTGAAAGAGGCGGAGTCTGGGAAGAATGGCGCCGGAAATCGGTATTATCTGCAGCTCGTGGTGTTCTCCATTGGAAAGGTATAGATCCTCGATCGTAGGATGGGCACATAGGAAGGCTGACACCTGAGCTGGATCACCGGTCAATGCAGATAAACGAAGCTTTTGCAGTTTTGGCCAGCGAGCTGTCAAGAGCTCGTCCGCGGCAAACCATTTGAGCCCGTGAAAGTTGAGACTCAAAGAGGTGAGCTCAGTTGCTCGAAAGAGCGATTTCGCCATTAGAGGATGGGTCGGAGAATTCCCAGACGCGGAACTGATGTAGGCGAAATGACGTAGATGGGACAAGTCGATCTGAAGATTGTCTTGGTGCGACAACAACAAAAATGGAACTTGGGACTCACATGAGGTGCCCATGAATTATAACTATCGACGTTGCAAAGCGTTAGAGATTCAAGGGAGGGCATGGCCGAAATGGTCTGCAAAAGGTTGGGATACGACTGCAAGGGGTAGTCAACTTGAAGCCTGAAGTCAAGGTCGGTGAGACCTGTGGCCATGGTGAGGACATTCACGACAGTAGCGCGAACCAGTGAAGCCAGATTGGGTTGCCCTTTTAGCTGTTTTTTGGGAAGAAGGCGAGGCAGCGTTACTCTCGTAGCCGCATGTTTAGGGATCGGATCCGCTGTGATTCGCAGGGTTCGAATGCGGCACAGACAACTCGGGTGTAAAAGGAGGTTGTCCCAGTGATTCCGATAGGCAAGAGGTAGTTCGATTAGCCTCCAGTCATAGTGCGAGACTATAATGTATGGATAGAAGGCTTTCGATGAGAGGGCGAGGGAAAGGAGGTCCCGCCTGCCATCGATGTTGTCCAGGATTAATTCAGCAATCTCAAATGGGAGTGCTAGGAGATGAGGCATGAAGGAGGAGGGCCGCAGAGGGTCAAGTCCGCCCGAGACCTTGAGCTTATGTAGGTCCGTGGTTACGTGGCATGTAAGACGCCGTCGTCGGCGATTGTTGCGCGGCGGGTTTCAGTGGCGAAGGCATGGATAAGCCGTGTAGTGGGAACTCGCCGTCGAAGTAAGAGGTCCACCACAAAGTATAGCGATTGGAAACAACCTGGATTTGGGATCATGGTCGAAGTCAAGTCGGAGTTTGACGGAAATCTGATTGATTGGACCTTGCCGAACGGCATGTTGAATTCCGGACCCAAAGTTCAACCATTCAGTTGAAACTTTTCGTTGATGTTGCGCAACGTTGAACTTCAACAGTAAACTCATGAGCGTCGTCGGTGTATCTATTGCTCAGACATCTATAGTGGCTACAACACATTCTGTGGCTACAACACCTTCTTCAAGTTTGCTGAGCGATTCTACACTCATGGGGTCAATCGGACCGGCTTTATCGGTGGCCTCCAGGTCCAACCCTGTTTTCTCCGTCTCGGCAGCTCGCTGTCCAATAATACCTATTCCACGCAACCCGAACAAAGCAATGACGAAGCTCAACCCAGCCGCGCCACAAAGGGACCATGCTCCCACTCTAAATCCAGCCATAAGGACCTCGGGGCTGTTTTCCGCAAGGTCATGGTGCGCCGAATGATATTTTTGCGATACCGCTGTATCTATCGACGAGGTGACCGCCACGCCGATTGATAGGCCCAACTCGAGATTCGAATGTTAATCAAGCTCGAGTTGACATGGAGATGGACTCACTCGTGTCGCGACAGTGAATATTGCACCTGCCAGGGACTTTGAATCGTTGCTGAATGCAGACAATACCAGGAGGGTGCACGCAGGATAAACCACGTCAGAACCCGCTGGTAGAACAGTCAGGTTGGAGGTGCGTGTGATGAGATGAATTAAATTCATACCGAGCAATATCAAAACCCAAAAGGCTGATTTCCAGAATGATGCATGAACATCCAAGAGAGCAAAAAGAAGAGCCGCGACCTAATCCAATTTGAGTCAGCGCGAATTGAGAGCAATGAAAGCCAACTAACTTACCAGATTCATGGAAATGGCCGCAAGGATTATCGGGAATCCGGCCACGCGGTTCAAGAGCCACCCGCCAATAAGATTGTTACAGATGCCGAATAAAATGGAAGGAATATAGTGGACGGAAGTCTGGAGAGGGGAGAGACCATTGACTTGTTGGAAGCTACGGAAGAGTCAGGGCAGCTCTGGTCGTTTGTATATGACATACTAAAGCGCGCAAACATATAGAAGGGCATCAAAGTTCCACCTGTGTGTTGAGTGAGTTAGTTCTTGCAATGAACTTGGATGAGCGTCACCGATTTACCAAGCAAAGAAGACCACCGAAATGGTTGCCGGCATCCGGGCGCCAGCCTTGGTCCAAATGCTGGGTGGCATAAGGACGGAGGCTGAGATTTGCTCTCGCCATTTTTCGTAGAACCAGAAGATGAGAAGGATAACGACCGAGGCACATAGTGACGCGATGATATGCGGGGATCCCCATCCACCGGGGGCGGACGGGGCAGCTCTGCAGAAGCAGCATTCAGGCACGTTCAAGGAAAACAAGTGGCGACATACGCAAGCCCATAGGTCAACAGACTAATGCCAGCGGTGCTCAGAAACGCGCCGCCCCAGTCTAGTCCTTTGGCGTAACGTCGGATACTCCCGACGGGCTCTGTTTTAAGACAAAGAAACCCCAAAGACACGAAGAGGAGTCCCACTCCGGCCTGAACATAGAAAAACCCTCGCCAGCCGATGCGGCTCTGACAGAATAATCCCCCTTTGAGATAGTAGATCAGCTTTTTTTCTTGGCCAAAACGTCAGTGATCTTGCCTAGGACGAGACCAAGTATGTAACCGAGTGGCTGGCCGGCCCCCAGAGCGCCAAATGCGTAATTTTGACGAGGACCGGGTGGAAAATGCGACATGAGTATACTGACGCCGGTAGGGCTATTGGCAGCTGCACCGAGACCCAGCATGGCCATAAAACAGGCCAGGGATGCCAGGTTTGGAGCCAGTGCTACTGCGATACTCCTGCAGCGAAATGGAGTCAATATTGGATAACCACGAAGTTGAAACACGAGAGGGCTCACCACACCGAAAACCACGCAGAACCGACAAGGAACACGAAACGACCACCGAGAATATCCCCAATTCGACCGAAGAGGAGTAGAGTACATCCGTAAGACAGGCTGCCAGTAATGATATAGACACCTTCAAAGAAAAATGTGTTGGAACACACGAGAAGACAGTCAATGGCCACTGTAGATTGGCCTTCGTTCGAATGCAGAATCAGTGCACTGCGAGTTGAAGGATAAGCATGTTCGCTAACCTCGTCTAGTTGGAGATCCTTCCCTATAGTTGGAAGGGCGATCGTTAATGCGCCAGATAAAAATGTCTGAGCCGTTTTGTTTAGCGGCGGAAACGAATTGAAGTTGAAGGATACTGACATTGAGAGTTGTTGCACCCACGACAGTCGCCACCACGAGAACATCCAACGTCGGTGACATTGTGGAGGTGGGTGTTGTACAAGAGGTGGAGGGTACCGAAATTTGCCACAAACCACTCGCAATTTGTATGCTGGATCTCCGGTCTAATTTTGGTGCAAGGCTTTCACCCATCGACATTCACCGATCGAACTCTGCAGAAGGTCTAAATTTTCAATGAACTGACAGGAGGGAATCTGCGCCGTGTCGGTGTACGCCTCGGCACGAAAGGATTTTCATACATCGACATCCAGGGAAGCCGTCAAAATCACCGAGTCAGTTCTTTCTGGTCACGCCGACTCCCGAATTTTAATTGGCCGTCCGGAATAAATCTCTTGATACGCCGCTTGCGAGTCAACAGGATCGGAATGAGCTCGCAGAAGCCCGAGGACTTTAGGTGCTTTTTGTTGACGTGGAGCCAGATCTCTCCAACGTTGTTCGCGGCCAATCTATGTTTTCGGAAAAAAACACCAAGCACGTTGACTGAACATGTTTCAGCGCGGGGAATCGCCAGTGTCTGGGCCCCGGCGGAGGTTCCGCAATGTCGATACTCGCGCGCAACTCGGAGGGATTGAGGTCGTATCTCAGAGTCTGCGCGACGGTGAATACAAGTACGGCGAGGGCGTAGCCATGCCATAGGAACTAGCCGAAGTCGCAGGGGCAAGGAACACGACTCCGACTCATACGAGAAGCTGAAGGAACATGTCTTTTGGAAAAAAATGTGGTGGGAGTTTCGAACAAGGCGCAGCAAACATGATCGACATCGTGGGAATTTTAATTATGCAACCCTCACGTTCTCTTTGCGACTGCCATGGCCACATACCGCACAGGCGCAGACCAGCGCTCAGCGGCAGCAAAAAGACGAATCCCCAAGAGCCATTAAAGTTTCTCCATGTATTAAATTCAGCGCGCGCCAAACACTCAAGACCCGGATGGCTGTACGGCGCTTGTTTCTCGGCGCAAGATGTCGTCCGAGCGAGTTCCGTTCAACTGCGATGTCCTCTCGCCCATATGTGCCACCGCAGGAGACCGCTCAACCCCGTGCCAGACGGCCGAACATATTCGGAACTGAGTCGAGGGCTGTACAAGTGCCAGAGGATATCCAGATATCAATTCCAGATGAAGCGGGCGGAAAACGAAGGCTGTATTTGGTTTCTGCCGGGCTTCTGCGCGGAATTTCTCGAATGGCATTCGTGCGCGCTCAAGTCGTACTGGAGTTCCGCTCCCGCCATTCAACGTGTTCCAAGCGCTGGAAATCCTGTACACTTGCAGCTACTTATTCGGGGCCGTACCGCGCGGGCTGCTTCACTGAACTTCTTCCTCCAGTGTCCACGCCTGCGCACCATATAGTCTTTCTCGATGGGAATCGAACTTATCTCGCCAGCTGCAAACGAGCAGAGACGAGCGCCACACTTTCTCGACACGATTCATGACATTTTCCGGTACGGGCTCCAAAGCTACACCTCGGCCGCTTTTGCTAACATGTCTCTAGAGCCTTCGTCTGCCTTTTCTACCCAGTATGGATACGGCTTATTCGCCATGTCCCCCAAGTTCCAGAACTATCTTCGAAGCCGCCATTACTGCCAGACTGCGAAAAGGGATATACGGATGAATATCAGGCTAGTGCCCGACTTTCCTCCGGTCCTGCAGCCTTATTGACATTTCCCAGTCGCGCGCCCAACTCATAGCTGCCCTCCAGCGCAGGGACGCCGCTGATGAAGCCTTCGAGGCACAGGTCCACGCCCTACTTGCCCCAGTCAAGCAGCTACTGGCGGAGATCGACCCTGACAGCGGCATTCACCACTGGACAAGCACGCCATGGGCAGATCGAATCTCAATCCATCTATCCCTTGACACTCCTCAACCGTATGAGCGTGGAACGCCCCCAGATCTGCCGCCTGCGCCGCAAATACTCTGTGGCCGTGAGCAAGAGCTGGCGGCGCTTGTAGACACGTTTACCCCGCCACGGCAGGCGCATGCGACGCTGGCTGGCGTAGAGGGTGCGGGGAGCTCAACGCTTGCGCTCGCATTCCTGCACCGCCCAGAGGTCGTGCGTGCGTTCGGGACACGGAGGTTCCTCGTGCGATGCACTCACACCGCCGACGGCCACGTCCCTGCTCTGGCGTCTGCGCTCGGCCTCTCAAACCCCACGCTAGCGCTCGCAAACCTTGCAGCGTGCCCACTTCAAACCCTCGTTGTCCTCGGTGCGCCCACACTAGTGTGTGTCCCTTCACGCTATTAATTCATTACGCCTCTCGCTATTCAGACGGCGTCCGCGACACCACGATCGCCATGCTCACGGCCCTCGCCCAGATGCGGAACGTCTCGCTTTTGCTGACGACGCGTACCCCCGTCGAGACCCGGCCTCTTCACGGTTTCACCGAAATACGGGTCGGCCCGCTTTCCTTACCCGCCGCCCGTGCGCTATTCCGAGCGATTTCAGACCTTCCCCTGGGCCACGGCGGGGATGTACGTGCGGCTCCGGCTCTTCCAGAAGTCCCCGTGGACCTCCTCCCTCCACCAGCACAGGCAGAGGAGACCGCGGATGTGGGTGCTGATGCGGCCCTTGTCGATGCGCTATTACACCATGCGGGATGTCTACCGCGCGCAGTGGGCGAGCTCGCCCGGCGCGCGCAGTATGAGCCGCTCCCGTTCTTGCTCGGTTGTTTGGAGGAGGAAGACAGTCGGTTTTCGTGAGGTACAGGCTGATTGTAGGTTATGTCGTTTTCTTGGGCTATTTTTTCCCTTTGCCGTACAGTTTCTGTCCAATATATCTACGGTGTCCGAGCACCGCACAGTTTGTTGAATCCCTCGAATCGTGCCTCTGAAAAGGTTCAAAGAATCGCCAAACGCATATTATGTGACCTGGGATACATCAAAGACGACAATGCTAGTATCGTCGACATACATATCCGGATCCTCTCCCACATCCAGCACCCTCCTCAGCCGCTCCGCATCAGTACCTCCCGCGAGGTTCCCCAGCACATCCAGCGCGCGGTTCCCAGACCACCTCGACTCGACGCCGTGACCCAGCTCGTCCTGCAAGTCCACCGCGACGTCCTCGTCCTCGTCCAGCAGACTGCTGACGACCTGCAACGGATTCGCCTTGGACGGCGCGCTGGGATGGAAGACCCAGCGCCCAGTGACGAGGTTGTCCACGCCGTCGGAGAAGAGGACGACATACAGACCGCGGCGGTCCCAGAGCGGTTTGAGGTCGACGTGCCGCACCGACGGGCGTGCGATGAGGTACGGCGGCGTGTGGCTCAGCTCGGCGATGATCTCGCGCTTCGTTTGGAATGTCGTGGACACGAAGCGGAAGAGGTTGGCGGTATATGACGAATCGAATTTGAGGAAGAAGTCGCCGATCGCTGTGGTGCATACTTTATGAGAAGGATGAAATTGAATTGTGTCGATAATTCACCTCTTGTCATTGCAAGGAAGTTGAGGACCCTGTCGCCCTCCAGGACACGGGTTTCCGCGGAAGGGTGGGCCATCGCGACGCGAAAATGTTCCTGGGGGTTAGTTGGAGAGTGAATGGTGGCCAGCGATTCGCTGAGTCGTGTGTTGTTTGCGTCCCGATATGACAGCCCTGCAGAGGTGGAGATTGAGATCAATAGTTTGGTGTAAAGGTGAGCATCCTCACCCACTGTTGAATCGCCTACACCAATCGCCCACATGGAGCGGGAGGTGAGATTTATCACGGCGGCAGAAAATGTAGTGCCATAGTATGCGCGCTCTACAATTTCCGAGTGTTCAGCTATTAAGGTGCGGGCATCTTCTTCGTTTAGAGACTTCGGATCGGGACAGACGCGCTTGAGATCTTCGCCGATGGATTTGTCAAAGTCTAGTATTTCCCTCTTCAGCAGTTTGGAGACCGCCTCTTCAGTGGTGTTGTCCAAATCGCACCCAGAAATCACAGAACGTATCCGAGCTGGTAACATTCTTGCGGTATATTCGGCCGTCGTCGTCCCGCCGTGTCCTGAGCTCGAGAGATGAGTTGAGTAAAGCGTGTCGTCGCATTGAGCTAGGACGCACCGTCGCAGACCGCGAGAAAGAGCCATGCTTGCTCATCTATCCCCCATCGCTCCGTTATCACACGGTCCTCATTCCGCCGAGATTGCAAGGGCTGAAAAGTCACGGTGTGGACCCCCAGCTCGGGGATGTTGTTACTGAAGCAAGTCTTCCGCAGTCGGTTCCGAAGTTCGTCCAAGGACATGGGGGTTTGCTTTTATTCAGTGGTTTAGGCGCCGTGCGCCCACGAAGGTTGGAAGCTTGATATCCACGGGGCGCCGAATTCGCATGAGCTCGAGTTCCATTCAAGGACACCAACATCGATTTTCGTGGGCTGTCGAGGCGGCGACACAGTGTGGTGGAAAGCAGGAAGAATTACGGTTGATGGCCAATCACTGCTGCCAAAAACTCTCTGTTCGACTCTCCTCGACCATGTCTGGCCATCGCGGTGACACAGGCTGGACCACAGAACCCATCGAATTGAAACACTACGAAAAAACAGTTCCAGCGCCATAGCCTTCTCCGTCCCTCCTTTCAATATCTTGCCGCCCGCTAGTTCTTGCGATTTCAAGCTTTGCACCGTTTGACTTTGAGATCCCTCGAATCCTTCGCACCCTCTGGCTCTTGGATTTACGTCGATAGAAATCGCTGGAAAGAATTATGTGGCAGTTTACATAGCAGTGCACAACGCGATGCTGACTAGTGCTGACTGCGGAGCGAAATTGAATCCAGCGAGCTCATATTCCATCCCGCTATATAACCCCTATTCGCGTCAAGTTCAGCACAGAACGACAATGACCTCTGAACCTCAGCTCATCACTATCCATTTTCCCAACCTCGTCCGCGTCGCCGGGGAGACAATCGACGGTCATATCGACTTCAATCTACCGTTGGCGCGCAAGGACGGAATAGAGCGCCTTCGGTTTGAAGTTCGAGGAGTCGTCAAGACGTATGTATCCTCAACGCACTTTGTTTGCAACAAAAACTCATCCACGATATGGCAGTCAAATATACAGACAGTATGGACAAGTGGGGATGGTGCATAAAGAAACGTTCCCGGTGAGTGCATACAATCATCTCAGTGCTCGAGGTGTACTGAGACACCTCAGCTATTCTCCTCCGTAGACTCCTTGTGGACGTCGGAAGCCCCGGACACTGGGTCTGACGTTGTCTCGTTTCCTTTCCGCTTCAAACTCCCCGACGAGTTACCACCGTCCTTTTACTGTTGGGAAGGAACGGTCCGTTATTCACTCGAGGTTGTCGGCGAGCGTTCAGGAATACTACACCGCAACCGACGCGCTCGCAAAATCTTCTCAGTCACACCGGCGGCTACGCAAAGCCAACTTCTCACCAAGGAATCTCTGAGGCAAGGTTGGACTGGCCCGTGGAAGGAGATCAAGCATGAGGAAAAAATCCGACAAGGAATTTGGGGCGACTATTCGCACGTATATGTGACGGTGAGTTTTATGGGTCTGTTGGCCGCAATTTATTCATTCATTTCCTTGCTTCAGCTCTCAATCCCCGATCTACCCTCGTTCCCCATCGCCACCCCCATTCCGTATAGTTTCCAAATTACCACAGAAACCAAGACACTCGATCGTTCAGACCACCCAAACGACAAGCACGGACACCCGCTGTTTCCTGCCCCGCCGACTTTATCCACCGATCTAAGCCAAGTCCTTCGGCGCAAGATTGAATGCCGTGTCCGTGAGGGCAAAACTCTCCACGAAGAGAAAAAGAGGGAGAGCTTCGACCTTCAGAAGAATCGGCGTCTGGCAGAGAAGGATCAAAAGCATTCGCACTCCGATGCAGTAGCCAGCGAGCCTACCGTATCCACCGAAGCCGTCCCGGCGGTGGTCGCCGCCCCGGAATGGGTTCCGCAAGACCATAAGAACCGCGGGATCTGGCGACGAACTGTCCGCTTCACCTCGACGCTCACACTGCCCTTCGCGCCAACGCTCACCAGCGAAACGATTGACTGGCGGGTATGTAGCCAACAACCCGAACCTTTCCAATTCCTCATATTATCTTCTCCCCTAGTATATCCTGCAATTCGTCGTGGCATTCCCTGGCCTCAAAAACAATCTCAAGCTGGAGGTACCTCTTGAACTCGGGCCTGGACTAGCCTGCCCACCACCTCCGATCGGGGCCCCCGGTTCCTCGAAGAACACTTACGCGGATGTGTTGCCCGCTGGACCGCCGCCGAGCATGCTCGATTTACCTCCGTAAGATTCAGTTATGCCGGAGGATTTTCGTATTAACGACTGGTCTGCAGTGCATATTGGGGAGAAGAGGGACATGACTGGGATGACGATAAGAAGAGTTGAGTTCATCGCAGTTGAACAAAGAGCTGTATTTATTCCTGTCGTCCGCTATGTAACCTGTGTGAAGTTGGGCCTTACTCGTCGTTACACGCATCTCGCTCGAATTTTCGACGCATCACTTGGCAAGCCCAATTAGGCATGTGGTTGAATTTCAATTTTCAACCAGAACACAAAAAGGTCGGAATCGTCGTATGAAGAAAGCACTGGTAAGACCTAAGTTTCGCTGATTGCGCGGATAGTTATGGGGAGCTGGGAGCCCTTGGACACTTCTCCTTCGATGGTTGGAATCATCACAATGGCAGCCTCCCGGCGGACTTTGAGAGCGAGAGACGGGTCCATCGTAAACTCGAAGTTCTTTACCAGTTCAACCAGGAAGGCCTGATACTCGTACACCCTGTGGATTTGCGTCAGCACCCGATTACCTACCAGCATATATACTGAAACGCACGCAAAGCGCCAACCTAGAAATAGGACGGGGCGTCAATTACAAGATGGATCAGTATATGGCGACGAATTTCGCACCTATGCATGCGCGATGTCCGCTCCCGAAAGACATCCTGTAGAGAAATCAATTTACGGCCGAGTGTGGGAGTCGACAAACGCAAAACGCATACAAATTTCCGTAGACGCCGATGTTTGCAGCCGACTTGACCCTACCCTCGATCCAACGCTCCGGATTGAAGACCTGCGCATCTTCCCCGAACACGTCGACATTTCTACAACGAAAAACTGAGTATCCGATCAACTGATAACTGGTTGATTTTGAACGCACCTGTTATATCCTGCGGTGGAAATGACGAGAATTTGGTGCTTCGGGATGGGTACTTCCGTGATAGTTTTGCCGGATTTGGTTACGATGGGCCTGGAAAGCGGGAGGACCTCATCGCGTGCGGCTTCTCGAAGGCTGTTATAACTGGTCGGCCATGTCAGCTCGACCGAAGCTGTTCGGCGGCCAGAAACTCACGAGACCGGGTGAAAGCGGAGTACTTCCTAGAAGTTTTGGTGTTGGTAAGGAGCGAGAGAGGTTAGAGAGCGGGATATACCTTCATTACGGCAGTAGTGTAGGGCATGGAGTCAAAATCGGCAGCCGTAAATTCCGTGCCGCCACGCTCGTGGATGGACTGTTGGGTCGCTTGAATCTCTGCACGGAGCTTGGTTTGGATGTCGGGCTGCCGGGTCAACTCGAACAATGTCCAGGACATCGTATTGGCTGTCGTTTCCTGGAAGCATTTGAGTAAACCAGTATTTCTCGTTCAACGCCAGACCCACATGTCCAGCCTGCATTATTGTTCTCAATGGCCGATGAGCCGGACCGCACACAGAGTCCGGCAATGAAACTCACTGCATCTGCGCAAGCATCTCGTTTTCGCTGAGATTGGTGCGCGGATTGGCAGATATGTTGGCTTTGACTAGGAAAAAAGCCAAGCCCGTCAGATAGATCAGCAAGCCAGGGCCAGGATCGTGGAATGCGAACCCAAAAGACTCATAATATCTCGCTTGCCTTTCCCGGCTATCAGGGCCTCGGCCTTCTCGTCGACGAGCTTTTTCGCGACACCGACGGCGACGGTGGTAACGTAGCGGCTGTTTCGAATGCCTTTGAAAGGAGCGTACTTCATGAAACCTTGAATGAACCAAGTAGGCGCTTGTTCTAGTAGCCCATAAATCAATATTGCCGCTTTGCTTGGTGTGCTGAACAAGCTGGGCCTGTTGACTATCAGCGTCTGCAGAATGGTGTAGCAGCAAGCGACAAACACGACGCTGCTAAGTGCCGCCGCGACAGGGTCATTCGCGTCCTTGGTTGCGCCAAACTGGTAGTCGAATGCAACTGATTGAAGTGAACAAAACTCTTGGAAATGACCGCTATAAAATGCTCACCTTCGCCAATGACATCGAGGAAGAAACGCGAGAAGAAACGAGGCACGTTGACCACAATTGAACTGTCTGCACCCAAGCTTTCTTTCCACTCCGCAGAAAGCTATTGGGAAGCTGGGTTCAAAGTTTGAGACAACGAAGAGTTACGGTTCTTACCATCTGGTGGGAGTAAATATTGCGTTCGTAGATATATCACGGAAAAAACTCACGTTTGCATAGGACATGAAGATGGGAACGTAGGAACGAGCTTCGGCCGTCCCTGCAACCAGACAGTGAGCGACATCAATACTTTTGAGGTACGCGGGACATACCGAACGCTGGTGAATTGACCTTCCGTTGACGCCGATGAGTTTCGTCTGTCAACGTCGGTCATCGTGAGCGAAGCGTTGGAAATGGACATACCATTTGCCCAAGCGAGACCGGGGCCTGTTAATGTACGAGTAACCTCAGATCTGAAGTCGCTTTTCCGGATGTTGTACCCCGAGGTATAGATATGCTGGAGCGCTTTCGGGTCGGATATGAGGAGACGATCAGTCTACAGTTATGTACTTTGTCAATCACTTTGGCGAACGACAGGCACTCAATAATTACACCGAGGACACCGTGTACGCGCACAACATTTCCGAAGCGCGCTTGCCACTTGAAATCGGTCTAAGGTGGTTTATTCGCAGAGATCTTGTTGAAAGAGAGAGCGCACACACCTCCGCTGCCTGACCTTGGAAATATTCTGCCTGATTACCTGTGACTGCATCGGCAGAGTTCTGCTTAGCGAGGAATATGTGGACCCACCAAGAAGGAAAGAGTCTGACTCGGGTCCAGGAATATCCGAGACCGAAATTCGAGTCAATCGACGATATACGGAGTAGATGATCAGACCAATGAAGAGCGCGAGGAAGGATACGAGAGGATCCGGATCCATGGCGTTTGGGAGGAGTTGAAGAGAGTTGAAGCGTCGCAGTCTTTATGTCCGCGGTAGCGATGCCTTGACGGGTGCGATAAGATCACATTGCTTGATAGTGTGAAAAATCGAAGCGTATTGCAAGCGTATGGAGAAACCGTGGCAACAAATGCGGAAATTTTGACCCTGGAGAAGGCGAGCACGACGTGAAGTTTCCACCGGCAGTCATTTTCAGTGACTGGGTGTCCGCCTGGAGCGCATCGGTCATGGCAGTTTATGCAGAAACTTGATGCCAACCTGACCGTGGGGACTTTTGGAGGTTGAGAGCAGTTGCGAGTAGTTGAGAGTATTCGTGCGGAAGAGACTTGAGGGGCCTGTGTATTAAACAACGCGAATCTTGGATGCAGCCGCCAGCGTGGCACCGTGACACAGTCCCGGTGTGGAGTGAAAAATGACCCTTTGGTTCATTACTTCCCGAGCTTATTACCCGAATACCCATTGTACACCGCCATTCGGGTATTTTGTTTGAGAAACAACTGCCAGAAACATTCTTCCGACGTTCTCGCACAACGTTTTAGATTGGTCAACCAAACATTTCTACAATGTTTTCCCTCTAACCTTGTGGAAACATTTTTTCAATGTCGTTCCAAGGTTCAGTTAATGCCCGGAAAATATGCCGCAAGATCTTTCTTGATGTTGTATAGCCACAGAAAATGACGGGTGCTGAGGCCTGAGGAGTGTGCGGCTTTGCATTGGCATAGGTGCAACTTCGGGCCAGAATGCAGTTGAATACCGGAACTGAGAATTGGACGAAAATTCAATTGATCTGCCCCAACTGCAGAGTGCGGTCAGGCTTAGATAGTTTGCATGTCTGCTTGTAAAAGAACGAATCTGCGTACCTGAGGTGCCGAGTTGTTCGCTGAACAACACATCGCGACTCAAGTCGGCGCCGCGGCGAAAGCGATCGGAATGTCACGTGTGCGTGGAAATGGTTCGACGTGTCCTTCCGCTCTTCCAGTTCCACCACCATCCCCCGCCACCCGTTCGACCCAGAGCTGTCAGCACAGGCAGCCTAGACTTGGGCTGATTACTTCCTCTTCTTCGTCCTCTCAAGGCCCTGATCCCTCTCTGATACTGCTCGTACACAGAGCTCGACAAGACACCGGCGCACACGAACGGGAAGACGAGATCGAGGAGCCGTGGACGCCAAGAATAAGGGTACGCTGTCCTCGTCCTCGCCCTTCTCTCCTCTTCTCTCCTCTTTTCCCTGTTGCTGACAGCCGTCGAGCTCAAAGATATACATCCTCCGTTGCACGCGCGCCTCATCGCGAAGGCGGCAGTGATAAGGAAGAGACCGCGGACACGGGGTCAGACGACGACGCGGCCGGGGTGTGCGCTGCGACCTACGGTGGGAGCTCGACTCCTAAGACGACGCCGACCACGCCGGCGCACTCGGCGTCCTCCAGCGCCCATCTTTGTCGGCGCGTGCGTCATGGGCGACCGTCAGTCCCCTTCTTCCCTGCCCTTTATTCCGTTTTGCGCACGTCTTCTCGCAGGCCGTATCACCCCACCACCCTACAGACAACCCGTGCGCAACGCTCAAGCGGTTGCACCTCCCCGGCGTCGCCTTCGGTGCCGCCACGACGCGCTGCTCCCGCTCGACGTGTATCTTACACAGCTCGTCCCGCAGGGCCTCCTCAACAGACGGCCGGTCGGCGGCGCCGCGGAGAGCGCGCAGATGTACGAGTGGCGCTGGGGCAATCGGGCGCGAGGACTGCCCGGACGGCGAATCGGTCTCAATCCCCCTCGTCGTCAAGCCCAGAAGTCGTCGCACCCTCGCCCAATACTGGATACACATCAAACTGCTTATGACTCAAGCCCGCAATTCCGCAACTGACCTTCAATTATGCAACTGACCTCAACTACCTTCAATTCGAACTCAACCATCTTCAATTCAATTCTAGCTCAAACCAACCTCAAACCTCGGCTCCGCCCGCTGGCCCTGGGTCTCACCTTCGCAACATCCCTCAAATCCCATCGGCGTTCAAAGCACTCTCCCCGCAATACACCTCAATTGCCAACGCGAGCTCTTCAGTCGTCTCAGCCTCCGAACGCGCTTCCGGGCTCTCGTCCTTCCACCTCCAATTCAGTTCAACACCCATTCCCACTAGTGCAGTATTTAACGCTACGTTGTCGCTGGATAGATCAAGAATTCAATCGATTTCATTGATTTCAATGCATATTTGAATGTTTTAAGAAAATGAGGTCTGAGTGTGTCGAATACCCAAGCCAGGTTTTTTGAGTGTACGGCAAACATGCACAGAATGTTCCCAGAAACATTCACAGATATCATGTTGAAAAATGGTTGAGGTATTGACATTTTTTTATTTGAGAAATGTCTCGACAAACATCCACTGACGGTCAAGCCCACATGTGCGTACATCACACCTCAAACATTTTGAAAACATTCCTACCAAATGGCGGTGTAGCGCAGTCAGCGTCGACAACTGTCGACAAGTTGAGTGACCGTCGTGCCGGTGAGAAGAGAATCAGAACCTCCGACCCGTCCCCGGGCGCTGACGCCCCGCCATCTGACGGCCGGGTACGCGACGGGCGGAAGGCGTAGGTGGGACTGACGGGGTTGACCGCCAGAAACTCATTGAATGGCAATTGAATGGCATACAAGTTAGAGTGGCAAATCTGTGGATTGCGAATATTAATTGCTCAGTACTAGTCGACGTGACCGCTGCGGCTAACTCGCACGTGGATTCAAAACGCGACAGGTCGCGACTCGCTACAGCCGAGGCGGGAGGATGGGTGCGAGCTGCGAGTCAACGGAGTGCGCCGCCAAATATGACAAAACTACCCATCGCAGCCATAAAAGGCAAGACTTCGAAAAAAATCGAGAAGTGCGAGATTATCGTCCAGGGTGAAGCAGTGAACCTTTCGCAGTTAGAAGTGGTCCAGGAAAACGTGCCGGCGGACCTTCAGAGCAAGGCACGGGTGAGAGATTTGATGCTCGTACACCGGTTTGACACCGGTACCACCCTGCGGAACTCGCATCAGAACCTACTTAGGATCTTGTACGAAAACGTGCGCAAACGAACAACTGATCTCGAGTACAGACCAACACCGTTGAACGCTCGGTGAACTAACAGCGTTGGCGATTGTCGGCGCAAGCCTTGCAATTGTGCGCGGACTCCAAGCCCAACATTCACCGAACCAAGACTTGGTCTGGTCGGGTACATCCGAGGTCGAATCTAAAGCCGGTTTTGGCATACATGTCGCTATTAGCCTCGGACAGTGTTAAAGATGTTGCTGACTCTGAAAGAGTCCATTGATTCCCTCCAAACTGTACCGGTGGGGATGCGTTCGCTCCTTCCGAGTTCCAGACCCTGCATTTTGACGCTGGACCGTTGGTTTGAGCTTGGTTTTGTTCGCTTTCCTCTCGCTCGGAATTCATCGACGCGACGCTGCCCGCCCAAGAGCAATATTTGGCCGGGATATTCGTGATCAGCAGTTTAAATTTGGCGCGTTAAATTCCGAACATCTTCAAGAGCAGACTGGCCAGTTCCACAACTCCAGAAGCAAACAAAATTCGATGAAGGTTTGAGTCGGAATCGGGAAACGCCGAGAATTGATGGCCGCCCTTGCCCCTCCTTTTACCTTTTCCACCATTCTTCTCAGTCCAGCATGGATGTCCAGGGATCCATGCAAGAGGAAATGTTTCGTGACCCCTGGCTGCTGCCGCGCTGCGCAATTTGGAAGGAAAGCTGTCTTGACCACAGCCTTGATGATCAGGATCGGGCGCGAGGCCAATGAAACCTCTTTAACGCTCTCTTAACCTCCGCATCGCACCTATCCACTCACCACGCACGCATCGGATCCCCAGCACGCGAATCATGGCGTCCAGCGACCCTGCACCCATCACTCTCCATTTTCAAGATCTCGTTCGCGTTGCGGGTGAAACCATCGCAGGCAGCGTCGATCTGAACGTTGCTTTGGCGCAGGAGAACCGTATTGAGCATCTGCGGATTAAATTCAGAGGGTCTATTTCAACGTGCGTGTGCAGTTCCTGGCAGGGATCAACTTTTGACTCACACTGGTCCGAAACGCAGACGCATCACGACGCAAAACGGGCAGAACAGGGTCACCCACAGGCAAACCGTACCTGTACGTTCTGTGTTTTGTGAAGCTGCGTTCGCTGTCTAATGGAGCGTAGCTCATTTATACCAATACCTCCCTTTGGACGCAAGGGACCGCATTTCCCGAAGCTGGATCGCATGTTCTCTCGTTTCCCTTCCAGTTCCAATTACCTGAGAACCTGCCACCCTCTTTCCATTGCGATGCCAGTTCGCGTGCCGGGGCTATAACCTACTCGCTCGAGGTCGTGGGCGACCGACCAGGCATTTTCCGAATGAACACACGCATCCGCAGAGTCTTTTCGGTCGTTACTGGGGCTTCGCAAAACCAATTAATGGCCAAGGAGTCTCTCAGACAGGGCTGGGATGGCGCGTGGAGGGACTTCGCGCGGGAAGACAAAATAAGGCAGGGTCTTTGGGGTGATTATTCGCGTGTATCTGCTTCTGTGAGTAGCTTATTGCTCTGGAGAGGAACAGATTTCTCATCTTTGTTGCAGCTCACACTCCCGGATTTGAGCTCTTTTCCTATCGCCACGCCCATCCCATACAGTTTTCACGTCACCACAGAAACGAAGACGCTGGACAGGTCAGATCGTCCGGAGGACAAGCACGCGAAACCGCTATTCCCCGCGCCACCCATACACTCTACCAAGCTCAAGCAAACTCTCACCCGCCATACTGAGATCCGCGTGCGAGGCAGAGTGCGGGACCAAGGAGACACTTTCGACCTCCAAGGAATTCGAGCTATGTCCAATGCGTCGAACGCACGCCCTGTCGAGGCCATCGTCGACGAGCCCGAGTGGGTCCCAAAGGACGACAAGGGGCGCGGCTTTTGGAGACGCACCGTCCACTTTAACTCAACGCTCGCCTTTCCGTTTGCGCCGACCTTCAGGACCGAAACACTCGACTGGGCGGTGCGCATCCTTCCCTCACTAACGGGGAGCAACTCTGACGCGCCCTGCAGTACGCCCTCCAGTTCGTCGTGCCGTTCCCGGGCATTGGCAACGACCTCAAGCTTCAGCTACCGATTCATCTTGGACCGGGGTCGGCTTGCCCACCTCCGCCCATCGGTGCCGCTGGGTCCTCGAGCCTCACATATGCGGACGTTCTCCCCGCTGGGCCGCCTCCCATGATGGACTTGCCTCCGTACGCTCCACCACCATCACCAGATACCGCAGCTAAACGTCTTTCAGTGCTTACTGGTCGGGGGCTTCCCATGATTGGGATGAGAAGAGTTGATGTACGACTGTCTGGTGGAGGACAGCAGCACGGTACGCGACTACACCCTGCTCATTGGATCCGGAGGTGTAGTCGAGGCGGTGGCGGACTGCAACTTTCTTCCACATCACATTATACATACGAAAACGAATCAGATACCACAACACGGTCTCTAGGTTTCTCGAATTCCGCTTCCTGCTCGATAAAAAGTTGAGGAAGTCGCGAATCGGACGAAACCGGGCGTCAGGGATATAGCACAGCCTCATCCTGTATCCTCACCGCGTACACCATGTCGACCCTAACACCTGTTCCGATGCTGCATAAGCACGTAGCTCCGACGAAGGCCATGCAGCCCTCGATAATGCTCCCGCGTCCTTTTTGCGCGTCTTGCCTCGGCCTTTTCTCGAGCTTGCCCTCATGCTGTTTCAATGTATCCCGATACCTCCCAATGCTGAACGAGGGCACAGATCGATGCCAATCCAACCGCACGGACGGCAATAAAACAAAAGTGATCTATTCACAGCTATTCACCTTGGGTTCTTCAAGGCGGACTCGTGTCGGGTTTCCTTCAACAGAACTCGCTTCCCGGCTGTCCTCATTAAAACCTGGAGGCACCTAGGAAGACCAAAAGCCGACAATCGATGACCACAAAAAATATATAGCACCCTTCCGCCTTTGTCCAACATCCCAAGGCTTTCGAAGCATCCATGCGAACATGGCTCGCAGATTTGAACAAAGGCTGTCTTCTGACCGCAGCCTTGAGTGATCATAATCTGGCCAAGGGAACTATTTAACGCTCATCGCACTCACCACAGCCGTTCAGACCCTCGCCCAGCAACTCATGGTGTCAAGCGGCCCTCAACCGATTACTCTCCATTTCCAGGACTTCGTTCGCGTCGCCGGGGAAATCATCGCAGGCAGCGTCGACCTGAATGTTGCTTTGGCCCAAGAAAACCATATCGAGCACTTGAGGATTAAATTCAGAGGCTCTATCGTGACGTGCGTGCAGACAGGGGGGACAGACTCGCATGTAACTCACCAAGATGCAGACGCGTCACAACAAGGACCAGGAGGACGAGCACCACTGAAAAGCAAACCATCCCTGTAAGTAGGTTTGTGGAGTCTGTGGTCCGTTTTTGTCTCACGGAGTATGTGCAGCTCATTCATGCCGATATATCTCTGTGGAAGCAAGGGACCGCATTTCCCGCTGGTTCCCAGGTTGTCTCGTTTCCATTCCAGGCCCAGTTACCTGCGAATTTGCCGCCCTCTTTCCATTGCAATGGTAACTCGCACAGTGGTGCGATCAGCTACTCCCTCGAAGTCGTGGGCGATCGGCCAGGCATCTTCCGAAAGAACACTCGCATTCGGAGAGTCTTCCCACTTGTGACCGCGGCCTCGCAAGCCCAATTACTAGTCAAAGAATCGCTCAGGCAAGGCTGGGACGGCGCGTGGAACGTCACCATCCACGAAGCAAAGATCCGGCAGGGTTTTTGGGGCGATTATTCGCGCGTCTCTGGGTCTGTGAGTAAAATTATTCGTTCAACAGCTCACGAATATGGGTCTCATTATCATGGCAGCTCTTTCTCCCAAAACTGAGCTCATTCCCCGTCGGTGCCCCCATCCCATATAACTTCCACGTCATAGCAGAGACCAAGACACTCGATCGCTCAGATCGGCCAGAGGACAAACACGGTAAACCACTGTTCCCCGTACCGCCCTCCCAGCCCTCCAAAGTCACGCAAACTCTCCGCCGCCATACCGAGATCCGCCTTCGCAAGAAAGTGCGACGTCTTGAGGTAAATTACGACCTCCAAGTTCAAGGAATACGACAGCTTGCCGACTTGGGGGTGGCGAGTACGCGCCCCGGGCCGCCCGTGATCGTCGACGAGCCCGAGTGGGTCCCGAAAGACGACAAGGGGCGCGGCTTCTGGAGACGCACCGTCCACTTTGGCTCGACGCTCGCCTTTCCGTTTTCACCCACTTCCAGTACGCAAGCCCTCGACTGGGTGGTACGCGCGGATTCTTCCTTCTGTGAGCAGCTCTGACCGTTCTTCAGTACACGCTTCATTTCGAGGTGCCTTTCCCGGGCATGGGGAACAACCTCAAGCTTCAACTTCCCATTCATCTTGGACCAGGGTCCGCTTGTCCGCCTACGCCCATCGGCGCCTCTCAATCATCAAGCTCCGCATACACGGGCCCGCCTCCCATGGTTGACTTGCCGCAGTACGTGGACCTCTTTCCCTTAAAACATGCGGCTCAACGTTTTTGCAGAGCTTATTGGTCCGACGAAAGCCATTGGGATGAGAAGGACGAGAAGAGCTGATGCGTGAGAGTTTCTTTTCTGGTTCTGCCTTCAACACCTTCATCCGCGCCTCAGCATCGCCTGGCTCGTATGTATGTAATTTTATTCCACATAGCATAATACACATAGTTGTATAAAAACGATCACCTCCGCCATTATATATAACGAGCCACGGCCCTAATCCGACTCGTCCTCCGCAAAGACCACCGTCCGTTCCCGTTGCGGCGTCGATGCCCCGCTGGTGGACGGGGACTCGCGCCGGCGCAGCGCGCTCACCGCCTCAAACTCCGCCTGCGTCAACGGACTGTCCGTCCGATCCATGTCGAACGGCGACGCCGACCGCACCATACTCTGCCCGCCATCATCCCCTTGCCCATCCCCCGACCCCAACACCATCCCCATCCCCGGATCACGAGCCTCTTCCAGCAGTTCGGGCTTGGTCCAAATCCGCACCCCACCATCGTGACTGCCCGTTGCGAACATGAACGGGTCTTCCGCGGCGTGGTTCCACGCAATGCATGTCAAGTCGCCGGACTGTTGCCGTGGTCGGATGTGCCGGAGCAGAGTCCCACTCTCCTGGTCCCAGATGTGGATATCGCCGGCTGGTCGAAATCAGGAAGGGTGCGGAGAGCAGATGGGAGGAAAAGCGACGAACCTTTCCCTGCACATAGCACAAGCTCGTCGTCCTTTCCGCCAAAGTAGCTGGGTCCAGCGAACTCGACGGTGTGTCGAGGCATATAAGTGTGTCTGCAAGCCTTGTTAGCTCGTGACAGAACGGTCACACTCGAATGCAAGCAAACCTTAGTGTCAGGCGCGCAACGAGGAGGGCAGCGTTTTCTCGGTCCTTCAGCAGCTCCATCTTCCACAGTTGTGGGGGAGCCTTTCCGTATCATTAGCTTTGTATTTTTTAGTGTACAACGGAAACGGAACCCACCTTATTTTCATAACTAACAAGCGCGACCAGTCCTTGCCGTGTATTTCGCGCCAGCGTCACATCGCGAACGTCGTTTAGGACCGGTGTTTGACTGTGCAGTATGTAAGTATGACCGTCAGGATATTCAGCACGACGACGCACTGTTCGATTTGCTTTAATTCCGTGTTGTAAACTGAGTCGGCGGTTAGAGCGTGCTAAATGATTGTCGACGAACGACGCACCAACGAGCCGCTTCTCTGCCGGAGATCTGCTTGGATGCAGCCCCGTCGGCGATTCCAGCAACGGTCCGACGCCGAGAAGACGCGTGCCATCGGGAGTGACCGCCACGTCGTGAAGCTTCATCTGTCCGAAGTCGTACTGGTCCAATATCTAAAGTCCATCCATTTAGAATCGCCGGAGGCGGTAGGCTCGACATGTCACACGCACGTTACCCCGGAGGTCCTGCGGGAAGAAAAGACATCATCAGAAAGAGAAAGAGAATCGACCTAGGTGGTGCGGACATACCAATTTGGTGACGGTATTACCCTCAACGGACAAGAACGCTATAGGGCGAACATTATTCAGTCCTTGTCGTACCATTCATTACAGGCTGAGGCGCACCTTGGCCGCCAGGGAACCATGTTATAGACTCGACGTTCGTCTGCCGATCGATGGTCTTCTGGCAGACTCCGTCCTGTGCGGTGGCGAATGGCAATCAGTCAGAAATGGGCTCAATAATTCTTAGTTCTCGACCCACCTCCGTCCAGACCTTCATCCCTCTAATCAGCTTGGTGAGCAGCATATTGCCTGTATCAGACCTGTGTAGACGATGGACGTTAAATGGAGGCGACCGACAAAGAAGGCGTGAGATGACCCACCAAGCAACTTGACCGACGAAGCCCTGCGGATGCGCAAGCACACGATGCAAGGAGAGCGCCGGCTTGGGTGCAGCAGGTGAGTTGTTGCGCGACGACCATCTGGGAACCGCCTCCCGCACCTTGTCGATCCGCCAAATGATCGATGTACGGTCCCAACTACGCATCCCAACGCATGAATACATAGGTCGGTGGATTTGATTGTGAGGGTCATCTCACCTGGATGTGGCAAGGAACCGTCCGTCAGGCGAGAACTGCAAGTGGCGCACAAGCGCCTGGTGCGCATCCAGCCCTTCTGTAGCGTCCAAATCCTTAAGCTTCGGCAACAACGTCGCAAGCCGCGACTTTATCAACGTCGCCTTCAGCGGCTCCTCCACCAGCGTCCGCTTCCGGTCCCCAAAGTTCGTCGTGAGTGTGGACGAGCTCGTCCGCTGCCGATGCGGTGCCCGGGGACCGAACGGCGTGGCCGCCACAGACCGCATCTTGACCGTCTGCATCGCGTTCTTCCAAAGCAGCTTGCCCTTCGAGGGACCGGCTGTCGTCGGGGTCCCAGGCTCGGATCCCCCGCTCGGCAGGATCGGGCTGTTATTGGCGGTAGGGGTTTCCGGGGTGGGCGAGGAAGTTTCGGGCACGGCGGTCAGTGCCGCGACGCTTGTCATCGCAGACGGCTCTCGCGAATGACCGTTCGAAGTCGGAAGTATCGGCCCACCACTGCCACTCTCCAGGTCCTCGCTACTCTTCTCAGAGTCGCTGCTGTCTGTGGAAAGCAGGCTGATGGCTTTGGAGCTGAGCCGAGCGACGGCTTTCTTGGCTGCGCGCAAGCGCAGCTTGATGTCCTTGAAGAATTTCCGAGTCTTCTGGACGCCGGGCATGGCGAGGTATTGTTCTTTGGTGTCCATGAGCACATCCGAGAGCCATTTCCCCCCGCCATGCAAGTGGAAAACGTAGCGCTCCGAGGCGAACCAGGCAGACACCGCGGCGAGGCCAAATGAGGTGAAGACAGTGAAGATGGTGGTGATTGTAGATGTGACTATGGACTACGGCAAAGGGTTAGAACAGCAGGTGAGTATTGAGGGTACAAAGACATTTACCTGATCAGACGCATATGCAAAGAGGCAGAGGCCTATCGAGAAACAAGCGACGGACATGACGAGGAAGACCAGTGGCGATCGCTTGATCCAGATGAGGACCCACCACGGGACGCGGTGTCCAGGGGAACGACTAGAAATAATGCGAGTCAGATTGGTGGTAGGGTACTGGAAATTCCCGACATACTACATCGCTTGCTTCCAAGTAAGCCCTAACAAGCTATTGACCGCCGCAGCGATACTGAAAACGAGTGAAGCAAACCAGAAGGAATTCACGGCAGCTTGGAGCGGTGTGTCGATCAGATTGAAGGAGAATTGCAGAGTCGTCGCTGTGACGGCAGAGAAGAAGGTCGCCACGGTGGAGAGGTTGAGTCTGCAAATCGAAATGAACTAAAGTGCGGAAAAAGAACACCGTGTCGCTCACTAGGAAGGGTCAGAATCGTGGAGAAAGACGATATCTGAAGACTTACCAGGTTATCGGTTTTGTGTTTTTGTCCGAATCGAATGGTAGGTACACCTGTTTAACGGTGAATATGCTACCTGTACACGACAACAAGAACGCCACTGACCAATTTCGACGAACATATTCAGGGTCCCCGTGATACTATCGATATGTGTACCCATTTCGTCTGCGAGATCGTGCACGTATCTCTGCACGGCCGGGTAACGAAATTGCCCTGAGAATAACCATGTTAGTAAAGGTGCACAAGCTACTGTCGCGAAAATTTACCATGATAGACATGTAAGCACGACGACCAATACTAGAGTAGTGTCAGAGGGGGCACTCTTTCCACTCGATCTATCTGCTCACTCGGAGGTCGCCCTCAAAGGAAGCGATCGAAGCCTTGATCGTTTCGTCGGTGAGTTCCTGAAACTCATTTAAACAGTGCCCAAAGGTCGCAATGTCTCGCGCCAATGCCTCAAACTGCTCTGGGAACTTTTCCTGCAAAAGCCGTAAGCACCGGGAGATCCGCCATCACGAACGGGAAAGCGCCCACCAGGTCCAAGTTCTCGTCAATTGTAGGGCGGGCAACATGTGGCGCGGTGCTGCGCGCCTTTACAGGCTTCTTATTTCGTCGCGTCTTGAGTTTGGCGTCGGCAACGACTTCGCGGGTCGCATGCGTGACCTTGCGGGGAAAGAGATCCGCCGCATTTTCGCGGTAGAGGAATAGGATCTGGGCGATTCGCACTCGGAGACGGTAAGCAGATGATAGAATCGCGACCGAGGACCCGAGTTGCCGTGTTGCGTTTCCGAAATTTCGCAACTGAAGTGGGGGAGAGGATTAGCGACAGTCGGTCATGATATTCGCCGTACTCGCATGTTTATCCAGGCTTTCAATCCTCTTGTTAAATCGGTTAAAGGTCTCGGCTCCGGCGGTTTGTCGGTGTTCATCGACGCTCGCTAAAACCCCGTAAGCGGGGTTTCGCGAAATGAAAAGAGTCTGCACTTACGGACGTCTTTGTCGTCCTCAAAACTGGGTTGCTGGCTTGGGTCTGACGGCGTTTAGCAAGTTAGCTGCGCATATGAACGCTTTAACGCACTGAGATCGCCGCTTCCCGGGTGCTGCAGCAGCATCTCGACGAGACTAAGTATGGTTTCTCGTCGAGTGGGTCGTGGCTTTGGACCTTCATTTCCGTCGATGCTTGCAGACATCTGGGCTGCGCGGGTCAGAATAAAGGCCGTCCATGAGCGAGACAGCTGCGAGCCTTTCAAAAATCCAATGGGTCGTGTGATATATAGTAAACGCGTAAAAGTTGTTCTTCAAAGTTCGTGGGGGTCGTATTTGTGAGAACTGTGCCGGGGTATGGTGGCGCAGTGCAGCCAGGGAGGAGAATATGTCGTTAAGAGTCGTGTGTATCGCGCAGACGAGCACTGAGGAGTGGGGTAACGCAAGCGCTTAGAATCCGAACTTGTGCCAAGCGGATGCATGTTGGATGAGCTGTGACTGTCACACGGCACTTGCCGAGACGGCCGAAAAACCAAACCGCGAAAAGAAATTCAAGGCTCGACGGAGGCGAGCGGCGGAGACTGAAATGTTTTGGAATCCCGCTCTTCATAAAGCCCCACAGCCAAAACAAGTCAGACAAGCCCAGGTCGACCCGATTGGGGTCAACGAGTCGCGTGGCACCGCCTTGAGTCATGTGATCGCATCATTCTTACCACACTCCTGCCGATGATTTCTTTTGCCTCCTTCCCGTCTCAACCAGAACACACCCGCCACTTCCCAGACGATGAGGACGCCATGGACCTCGACGGCGACGACTTTGAGGCTGGTGGCTCCAAAATAACGTGGCCAGGGGAGTCCATTACTTCGTCTCACGCTTACATGCGGTATGCAAGTTTTTTCGGCAAGTTTTTTGCGCTGACGGTGTTGGAAAGTGGACATGGGACGTACGTTGAGAACGAGGAGGTTGTAGCGTCGGTAGCTGGGACGGTTGAACGTGTCAACAAGCTCGTCACTGTGCGCGCGATCCGAACAAAGTATGTATGTGTTTTCCTGCTCTTTTCACAGATTCGGTGGCTCATACATGGCCTAGATACAACCCTGAAGTCGGTGACCTGGTTGTTGGTCGAATAACAGAGGTTGGTACTTTTCTTGCAAATTTTTTTCACGATGAGAAAATAACTCAGCTCACTTCGACGCCACGGCGCATGAGACCAATTGTTTACATTTTACTGACCCCATCCTCCTTTCTTTTAAACGAATCCCCAACTAACCCACATCCCAAAGGTCCAACCCCGCCGCTGGAAAGTCGACGCCAACTCGCGCCAAGACGCCGTCCTGATGCTCTCCTCCGTCAACCTCCCCGGCGGCGTCCAGCGCCGCAAGCTCGAAAGCGACGAGCTCCAAATGCGCAACTTCTTCGAAGAAGGCGACCTCCTCGTCGCCGAGGTCCAAGCCTTCTTCGCCGACGGCGCAATGTCCCTCCACACGCGCTCGCTCAAGTACGGCAAGCTCCGCAACGGCCAGCTCGTCGCCATCCCGCCCCTCCTCGTGCGCCGCCTCAAGTCCCACTTTCTCACCCTCCCCTGCGGCGTCGACCTCATCCTCGGGCTCAACGGCTACATCTGGGTCAGCAAGCACGTCAAGGAGAGCGAGCAGGAGGGCGAGGAGGGGTTCGACGCCGAGGCCGTCTACTCCAACCGCAACGATGTCAGTTAGCCTGTTTTCTTGGTTTTCTTCCTCCGCTAACGAGCAAATATCTAGTTCATCGACGACTCGACCCGCAGCGCCATCTCTCGCGTGGCCAACATCATCCAGGTCCTCGCGTCGCATTTCGTGCCGCTCACGGACACACTGCTCCTGGAGGCATACGAGTGGACAGTGGAGAACGACGCCGACGCCAAGGGGCTGCTCTCAGAAGACGTGGGCGACGCCTTGGTCGCTACTATTACCGCGCGGGTTTGAAGTATGCAACTGTACATATACGGCGAAGAAATTGTAATCCAATCATCCGTCCGGCCCTGTTCGTTTCAGTCGCGAGGCGAAGGAGGTATGTAGGCACTGGGCTCGTGCCATTAACATTCAAAATCTCGCACAGTGTCCATCCAAAGAAATAGAGAAGTTGTCTATGGTACATACATTGATCAGACAAGACGAGATTGCGTTAGATAGAGTAGTTAATGATTGACTGTATATGGCCTTGGCCAGCATTCCAAAATGATTGAAGTGAGAAAGCGGAAAGAAAAGAAGAGAAGTGAGCAAGCAAGTGAAATCACGCGCGCCGCAGCCACCCAACCTCCAACCCCGTCATCGTGCGCATGCTCTCGGGGTACGACCCGTTACTCTCCTTGAGCAGCACCGCCAGCCGGTGACAGATATCCATTGGGTAAAAGAGGTACTCTGCCTGCGGGAACCCGGGGTAGGTGTTCAGGAGGCTAACGAGGTTCAGCATCAGAGCGAGGACGGAGGGAGGCGTATTTAGAGAAGACGACAAACCTCGGCAGGTCCCCCGTCGCTTCGGTGGGGCCGAGAAGCTTGTACAGCACCTTTGCAGTGCGGATAGATGCGCTCCGGGGCATGGCGTACTGCGTCTGCGTGGTATACGCAAGCCGCATGCTCGGCTTGAACAACCAGACCTACGAGAGAGGATGAGCACAGACAACACTTCAGAGGAGGAAACAAACGCACAAGTATACGCGGCCGCTCGTCTTCCTCGTCGAGGATGATGAACCGGTAGGAGGCGTGTGCTTCCACAAATTCAGTCATATCCTCGACGATGAAGGCGGAAAGTGGTAACTTCGTGGGCCTGGAGTACGCTGATCAAACAACGGCGAAGAGAGTAGATTTAGACATACTCGGTCGACGAGCTGACCGGCCGGATGGCATACTTGAGCATCCGGAACACGTTCGGCTTCTCGCTCCCTGGTGCAGTCTGATGCTCCTGACAACGCCCGACGACGGCACCGCACAGACAACGAACGAGCCTCCAATCCTCCCCGCGCTATGACAGAATGACCATCAGCAAACAAATATCAAGCAGTAGAGACGGAAGACGATGTGAGGAAGGAGAAATAAAGAAAAGAATTGTGTTCCCCAAGGTAGCTCCCGAGACGTGGACCTCGATAACATGAGAGTTGTTTTATAGAGTGACTGGCGTGAGCCATTGATCTTGGACACTTTTGTATCAACCGATAAAGTCGCCGCCCCGTACCGACACAGCCAGCCCCTCCATGAGCCCACCGCGCGCGAAACCTGCGAGGGCTTCGGGGGTCGAGTCTCATTTCGGGTCGCTGACGGCCAGGTAGCGGAACGAACGACCGCTGGTAGCGATTCCAACGCCGGTCTTCTTATTGGCCCGATGATGGTACAGAGAAGGAAAGAGGAAAAAAGGAGGAAGGAGGGAATGGAACGCACCTTCGTCGAGTCAGCCGGAGAGAGATGATGCTTCACCATTGACTCTTCCGCGAAGAGGATATAACTCCCTCCAACGAGGGCTTGACCCGCCTCAGGCCAAAAGCCGCTTTTGCCGTGCTTCATGACACGCTCGTTTAGCTTCTGGTCCGTGTGGCACATCCACGCATCGACGAGCTCCTCCCAATGGTCCGAGGGCAGATCTTTATACGTCTGCACCTTGGAAGACTGAATCAGAGGTAACGAGCACGACGCGCAAATGAAGGAGGTGGGGTTGGCGGTTGCCAGCTGTGTCGCATCCAGGAGCGGGGCGGAGTATGTTTCGGAGGAAGCGGTGGTGGGTAGGGTCGTTAGCTTGAGCTCATAATGCGACCCTTGCACTTTGATCGGTTTCTTTCCCGGTGTGGTGCGTCCGGGAAGGCAGAGAGGGAGAGAAGTATTCGGTCCGCTTTTCACGACCAAATAGTCCCCGCCGGCATTAGAGTCCGCGTCCCCGCCAGACGGCAGCACCTCGGCCTCGATATCGACGCCGGGAGTAGCTCCCTTCACGGTAAGGAAGACGAGGATATGCTGGAGATTCTCATGATGCTCCGCTACGTACGTGACGGAAAAGGCTATGCAAAGGAGGTTAATAGAATGAGCAACGACAGGGGAAGGTAGCTTACCCTCGGACTCAGCGATGGTCGGCGCCGAAATGGAGCTGGTGATCTCAGAACGTAAAGCGGAGCGTGAGGAGGAACTCCGGAGCCACGAAAGCGACGGCGCGGACATGCTCCTTGTGCGAATGGGTTTCTTGCGAATAGCGGAGAGCGGTGTTTGTGGGGGAGATTGGTTGACATGGGGAGGCGGAGTCTGTCTGATGAACTCGGGGAGGGTGAGGATGGCATTCGGGTCCTCGAGGGTGACGGTGTCTGGTACGGTCTCCCGAATAAACTCGGGCAGCGTCAACATAGCCTCCGGATTCTTCGACCTCGTGGGCTGCAGGACAGCATCTTGACCGTGAAGCCGCCTGGAATCCGAGTATTCAGCCAGATGGCCGACGAAAGCCTCGCGCTACACGACATGAGTAGGAGCGATAACATTTGAAAAGATAGAGCTCACCTTGGCTACGTCACGCTGCCGAGCGCGTTCCAGTCTCGTCTTCATCCCGCCGTCCAATATGACCGACTGGTCCTTCAGCGTGCGCTCAGAAGCCTTTCCGATGAGTTCCAGGATATTCTCGAGATCCCGAGTATCGTCGTCCTTCTGTTTCTGTTTGCCCCGGGAGACAGCCGAGACGGACGAGCCCTGTCGCCTAGCCTTCTCCATCTGAGCCAGCTTGGAAGACTTGAGCTCCACCCGCTGGTTGTGCAGTTGGGGGGCAACGAGGTACAGCCGGTCGATGGCCATCGCCACAGCCTCTAAATCCATACGCATCTTCTCGTTCCCACTGGCAAGCGTCGGAGAATGCATGCCATTGTGTTTTGATTTGGAATCGTCGCGCGAGGAGCGTATGGACGCGGAGTCGTACTGCGGTGGGTAGTCGGGCTCGTAATCAGCGACGTCGTATTGAGGAGGTTGGTGTTCGAAGCGTTCTGTGCGCTCCTTGCACATGGCCACGACAGTGTCGAGGTCTTCATCTATTTTGGACCACAGCAGCGCCTTTTCCACCGCAACGACAGGGGGTGTATTTGGAGGCAGTGATTCTTGTTGGGTTGACTGACGCTCGACCTGCAGATCACTCAATTGGCGTTTGAGAGTGCTAAAGAGATCGCCAGGGGGGTAGAGCGGCTCGTCGGTATCCTCCAATGGCGTCGTGCGGACGCTCTGGTCTGTAGAGTAGAGGATGGATAACCGATTGAAGTGGGATAATAATGCGACAATTGACCCTGCGAGGTGGGCATCCGAGGGCTCGAGGGTGTCTGACATCTGGTCGACTCTATTTCGAAGCTCTTGGATGAGGGCGGCGTCTGTGTTGCCTTGGATCTCGACCATGGCGTCAGGGGGGTCGCGGGTGCGGAGGTTTGATACAAGGGTCTGCAGCGCAGAGGAGGACTGGAACTCGTTCTGCGCATTCGCCGAGGTCGTCGGTGTCGTTGGCATTGAGTGCCTCCGGTCTGGAACGATGGGATTCCATGGAGTAGGACCAGAAAGCAGGTTGTTTAACGTCATGAGGAGAGTCTTTTCGACATATGCGATGGACGGCATTAGTTCCTGCTAAACGAGGTCTCAGAAAATGTCAGACGAGGTTGAGATTACAGCGGACGGACCAGAACCATGGTCGAACTGGACTCGGAAGCTGGCAAGGTGCGGGACGGGCCTGCTTCGACCTCTGGCGCGTCAACCCTTACTTCTTCCTGGGAACTCTCATGGAGAAGGTCTCGCGGAAAGGGCGAAGGGATCGACGAGGTCAGGCTGGGACCCAATTCCTCCCTTTGTGGCGCCGTCGTCGTCCTCGTTAGGGTGGCCATGAAAGAATGTCTTGAAATCTTTGTTTGGTAACTACGACGTTGGCAAATATATGGATCGGGACGGCAGAAAATACACAGGAGCCAAAAATATTAGGTCCAAAGTCAAGGAGATCGTACAGTAAATTACAGGCATAATGGGGAGAAATGCAATCGGTCAACTGTCCATGGTACGAGTTACGAGTGAACGTAATCGTTTGAACCAGCCACATCCCCGCCAACCGTCCAGGTTATGAGTGACGAGTAAATCGAGTCGTTTTGATCAACCACATCCCGTCCCTACCCTCCATAAAGCCCTGCAATACGACCTCTGTGCCCAGAAAGTCAACTCGTCGAACACCCTGCTGCATGATATCAACACGATCGTCGCAGCGATGTCTGAACGCAGCCGTGATGAACTCGCGGTCGGACGAATTCAAAACAGTGTTGTGAAAGTCGTGGGGTTTGATGGGCTTGTGCAGTTTCGCGTGCAGTTGCTGCAGAACGTCGCCGACCAAGACACCGTTTGGCTGCGTGTTGTGGACGTCGAGGAACCATGGAAGATGAGGATGGTAGAATCGGAGTCGCCGCACCGGGCGCGTGGTCGCCAATTGGGTCAGGTCCGTTGCGTTGAAGGGCCGACCGGAAGTGGTGAGGAGCTCGAGATTGTCGGGGTCGAGCGGATGGTCGCAGCGCAAGTCGAACGACATTACGGGGATCTTGGACTGCGGCATCAAGAGCAGCGGAGTGAGATGGCAGTGTTCAAGATTTACTTTGAGTTTTCCTGATAAAGGGTCAGGACTTGTTTCCGAGTCAGAGCGGCGAGAATAAATACCTGACCGAACGCGTTTTAATCTCGATATCAACTGGGATCGTCGCGGAGGGACATAGTCATGCCTCCAGTCTGGAGGACGCGAAGCAACATATTCGCCGTCGTATGGATGCTTCTTCGAGAAAAGGACAGGGTGCACGTCCGGGGGAACCTGCATCGGAGAGAACTGGGGTGCAAGTGCGGTGTTTCCCCATGCAGGCGTGTTCGCCCACGAGGACGCAGGGGCCAGTTGCGAGTTTCCCCACCCATCCACAGGAGCTAGTTGTCTGTTCCCCCAGGCAGGTGTGTTGGCCCAAGAAGGGCCAGGGGATCCCATTGGCATCATGGCATTGTTTCCCCACGAAGCTCCATTCGCCCATCCGTCCATCACATCCATAGGGCCGGGAGGGAACAACCCTTGGGCAACGAGATCTTCGGGTCCATAGGGGGCCAACGCACCATCTCCCCAGCCAGCACCGTCTCCTGGACCTCCCCAGCCAGCGCCATCTCCCGGACCCCAGGCAGGCGCCCACTGGGTCACGTATCGCGGGTCGGGCTCATTGTAGCCGGGCAATGGCGCACCGCCGTTGAAGGCATACGGAGTAAATCCTGGCGGGCCGTAGCCAGGAGGTGGACCGAATCCAGGAGAAGCCCCGCCGAATCCAGGAGGAGGACCGAATCCGGGAGGACCGCCAAATCCAGCAGGAGGACCGAATCCAGGCGGAGGAATAGCATTCGGCATCCCAAGTCTCATTGGTTGCAGGAAAGGGCTAGCGCCGCCCCTTCCCTGGTAAGGCATCGGACGCGGCAGCGGCTCGTCGTATTCATCCCCATCCTCTATATCGACGTCACCCCAGGGTATATGAACATGGCCAGGAGGTACGGGACTTTGTGCGGGCTCCCATTGATACGAATACTGTGGAACTGACGGGTACGGCGTGCCCCAGCTAGACCGTGACAATGCAGGTTGTCCGGGAGGTAACGCAGTGAATCCAGGCGGGGGCGGCGTCCTAGTTTAAGTTGTAAATTGCCCGCAAGGACGCGGAGGTACGCTGACGAACTGGTAAGAAGAGCTGTTCTCAGGTCAGCTACTGAACTACAAGGCGGCGCTGCGGCCAGAGGAATACCGACCGATTGAACCGAGAATTGGATTGGCGGCGCCGGGTGGGCATGGCGGGGAGGAAAGGAGACAATAAGGCGGTGGCCGCGTTGGCCAGACGCGTTGCGGTGTTATGTACTCATCCTTGTTCTTTTCTTCTGTGGGCGCTTGAATACAGGAGTGGCCACAATCACAATTGATGGCATCAAACGGACTTACCTTCACCACAATTCGTTGTGGTCCGAGGTTTTGTCCGAGTGCACCTTGAACGCGCCGAAAAAATCGCAACACACGCCAAAAACGAACGGAAACCGGGATTCTGACTTGGGTCTCGGGACGCCCTTCATTTCCGCATCACATCCGCACGAAGAAAAGAACAAGGTCGCAATCGCCTCGACGCCGGCGCCGGGGCGAGTCTATGTACGGCCGAGGAGTAATCAGGACGTAATGTCGTCTCCGGGTGAGTGTGTACTTCAGCGGGCTCAGCACACAGCATGAATTTACGGCCAGGGAACGATCACATGATCCGACGCGCCTTCTCTGACCGCAAAGAATGTCCGTTGTTCTTGCGCGTAATTTCATTATCGAGTCGCGTTGGAGTCGGGTAGATGCGGAGAGTGAGGCCTAGTGAGGCGGTGGCTGGCGGTGGTGGCCCGTTTTATCTTGTCGATTAGTCAACCACTCAATGAATAAGCACCACCCTATCCGACCCAAGATATAACAGCACGCACCATGAAACAGTAGCACGAAAGCCTCCATTCTCCACCACAAATGCCGACGTTCCTCATAACAGGCGCAACCGGCCGTCAAGGCGGGCCCACAGCACGCCTCCTCCTCGAAAAAGGTGCCAAAGTGAACGCCCTCGTCCGCAATCCCACCTCCCCGGCGTCACTCGCTCTCGAAGATCTGGGCGCGACCCTATTCAAGGGCGACTTCGACGACGTCCCCGCTATCACTGCAGCGATGCACTCCGTCGACGGCGTCTTCTTCAACCCCTCCACCAGCCTCACAGATTCCAACGCCGAGATACGCGCGGTAGAAACGTTCGTCGCCGCCGCTCGCGCCGCCGGCACCGTCACCTCCTTCGTCGTCTCCACATTCATCCGAGCGAACTACTACCCCGACTGGAGCGAGGTGAAAGCCGACTTTCCCTACCTCACGGGGTACTTCGCCAGCAAGGCGGCTATTGAGAACGCGATCCGCGCGTCGGGGTTCACGTATACGATCCTGCGCCCGGGTTGGCTGATGCACAACTACGTCCGCGCTCCGACGGCCTACAGCGCGTTCCCTAAATGGACGACGGAGCGTGTGTTGACGTCGAGTTACCCACCGGACTTCCGTATGGGCCACCTGGACCCAGCGGATGTTGGGCAGTTCGCTGCGGCGGCGTTGTTGGACCCGAGGAAGTTTGCGGGGAAAGAAACTGATTTGGTGAGCGAGTGGCCCACCGTTGAGGAGCTCGCAGGGCACTTGTCAGAGGCGACTGGCGTGGAGATAAAAGTCGAGTTTCGGACGGAGGAAGAAACGAGGGAGGCGATAAAGACGTTCCCTGCAGTGGAGATACAGGTCTGGGAGCCCACGGCCAACCTGGTGGACAATTCGGCCGAGTTGGCAGAGTATGGGGTCCGTTTGTCGACATTCAAGGAATTTTTGGAGAAGGAGAGGGACGCAATAAGGCGGATAGTGGGAATCGAGGGTTGAAGGGCGGTAGAGCAGGTTGAATTTGGGTTCATGCATCATACGGATTCTTTCCAGGACGAAACCGAAGCGAAATCTGGCACTGTGGTTTGTAGCAGAGGAATTTGACGGATCAAACTTGCAGCACCGCTTTCTTTCTTTCGATTTCTGATCCGCGTCCCCGCAGGAATTGCCCCGAGCTTCTGCAGTCTTTTTGCAGCTTCTCGTCCAATGGGGCGCCGGAGGACGGCGCGCGGAAACGGAACTCCGAGGCTGAGAATTTTGCCCTGGGCTGCTGTTGCTGGCTGTTGAGGCAAAACCAAAGCGTCGACACGGTCACCTGATCTAGCGTTGTGGGCCGGCGACAGCTTGGACTGAGAGGGTCGATGGAGTTGATCTACGTGAATGACTGGGGCAAGAGAATGGCTCTTTGTGCTGCGATTGTTTTGTTTGCGCTTTCTTAGCGTGCGCAGCTAGGGCGGCGTACAAACGAGTGAGGAACGAACGCAATTGTGGACAGCGGCTGTCTTAGGGAGACTAAATGTGGGTCGCTTTTAGGGATTGCATTGCGAAAGCATAAAGTACATGAAAGTATACAAGAGTACAATAAAAATAGTTTTCCCCCGGCAGGATGAGATGAGTCTATGTGGTATGGATGTGGTATGGATAGAGAAAATCTAGTCGATCTCCTGGGACGCGCCACCCTTGCCCTCTGCGAAAACAAGTCAGGATGGAACAAACGAGGAAGGGGGAAGTCAACGCACTCTTCGTGCCGGTGGGGAGGAGAGACGGGTCGATGTGAGGGACGACTCCGCCCTGGGATATGACCACGCTGCCGAGCAGCTTGCCCAGCTCCTCGTCGTTGCGGATGGCGAGTTGCAGATGACGGGGCACGATACGGTGCTTCTTGTTATCGCGGGCGGCGTTGCCAGCCAGTTCGAGGATCTCGGCGGCGAGGTATTCGAGGACGGCGGCGAGGTAGACTGGGGGAAAGAGTCAGAACAAGTCGCGCTCAGACCAGACCACAACTCACCAGGTGCGCCGGCACCGACACGCTGCGCGTAGTTTCCCTTCTTCAACAGACGGTGGATACGACCGACAGGGAACTGGAGGCCGGCCTTGGACGAACGCGATTGCGATTTCGATGCGTCGCCACTGCCCGCTGCCTTGCCAGACTTTGATTTGCCGCTGACTTTGCCAGACATTGTGTGTGGTGTGTGGGGTGGTGGGGGTGGGGTGGTGCTGGTGGTGGTGGTGGTAGCGGACGAAGAGGCGTTGGCGAGTTTGGTTCGGTTGGCGGGTATTTATACTGTTTACCGTGTCAACAAAGAACGCGTCTCACGCGACTTGTTGGTTTCGACCAAACACAGCCATCGTCACGCGTTCCTATATAAGGAGCCTGTCGCGATTTGCGATGGATTCAACCTTTGCCCACCACCCACCAGCACCGTCTACCACTCCACCACTCACCCTCATCCTCGATGGCACCTAAACCCGCTTCCACCGCCGGCAAGGCCCCTGCCTCCACCGCATCCAAGGCTCCTGCCACCGCCTCCAAAGCCCCGTCCAAGACCACCGAGAAAAAGGCGGGCAAGAAGACGGCAAAGGCCGCTGCGCCCGCTGACGGGGAGAAGAAGAAGCGCAAGAAGGCTCGCAAGGAGACTTACTCGTCGTACATCTACAAGGGTGAGCGACTTGCCTTCTGCTTCACTTTTCACTCTAACACATCACCCCCCAGTCCTTAAGCAGGTCCACCCCGACACCGGTATCTCGAACAAGGCCATGGCCATCCTAAACTCGTTCGTCAACGACATCTTCGAGCGCATCGCGTCCGAGGCATCCAGTGCGTCGCGTTCTTCCCACTCAACACACTTGTACTCACCCCACTCCCAGAACTCGCGCAATACTCCAAGAAATCCACCATCTCTTCACGAGAAATCCAGACCTCCGTACGGCTAATCCTGCCCGGTGAGCTGGCCAAGCACGCGATTTCCGAGGGTGTACGTTCCCTTCCATTGCCCAACTCGCTCCCCGGCTCACGATCTCTCTTTAGACCAAGTCGGTGACCAAGTTCTCGTCTGCTACGACCACAAAATGATCTTCTCTCCTCATTTATTGTTGTACTTGGTCCCTGTATTTATCTCATTCTAATTCTGTACCTCTATCCATTCCTATTTGCTCCGCTCTACTTTTCTGGATTGAGTCACCCGCATACCCTCTGTCGCACCACTGTTTTCTTGCACGCCTCATGCTCTTGATTCCACTCGTCGCGCTCGACTCGAACACGCGCAGGGGTAACGCCCGACTTCATCGCCGACACGAGGGACCAATGCCTGCCTGCCTTGTTCAACGTTGCACGTCTACTCGCGTCGCACAAAACTTAACCGACTTCCTCGACGAACACGGCAAAAAAATAAATATGAGCACGGTATGCAATAAGTTAGGTATGCAATAAGTTATGCAGTAAATAGATGTATGGTAGAGAATAAGTTATTGATTTTCGGTTCGTCGCCGTCCATCTTCCAGTGGACGTTGACGTTCTCGGCCTCTTGAGTGCCATGCGACGCGTCCGTCAGGTAGATGGCGTCGAGGTCGCTCACGGTATTATTGGAGTCGAGGCATCAGGGCCCGGGATATGCGGAGCGGGGATGCCAGTGGGCAGAGGACGGTGATTGCGACTGCCAGGGAGCAGCGCAAGACCCGACATTCCCATTCACTCTCGCCACTTGACCCATGGGTCGCAACTCTCGTGCGATTCGTCGTCCCCATCCAAAGGCTTCCCCCGTCCCTCGCAGTCAAGCGGCCGCCCATCGGCCTCATACACGATCGGCCTATCGTCCGGATCGAGCCACTCCATCTCAATACACTCCGCCGGCACGCCCGCGCCCGTCTCGTCCAGCCGCCGCCGCACCGTGTCCTCCATATTCCTCCTTAGGCTCGGCCGGAAATGCATCTCCGAGTCGATGTAGGTGCAGAAATGGAACCGCAGGCGGCGGAAGTACGGGAAGCTGCGCACGAGGAAGGCGTACATCGACTCGGACGTGATGTCTGTGAACTCGTGGTGGGTAGAGGCAGTGCCCCAGGGGAGGGCGGCCTTGAGGATGTCGTCGAGTTTCCATTGGTCGCTCTCGGGGTCGCCGCGGTATAATGCGATGCGGAAGGTCAAGGTGGTGAGATGGGGGACGGTTATGGCGCGGAGGGCGAGCTCCGCTTGGTGGTCTTCGTCGAGGCTGAGAGTGAGTGACTCGAGGGCGGGGAACGCGGGCAAGTTACAAAGGAGTGTGATGAATTGTTCATTGGCTAGGAGACGTTGGTTGAGTAAGAGGATTAGGCAGTATCTGAATGTGCTCACCGACGGGGTCCGGAACATAATTGTTGTCGAGAAAAGAAGAGTCGAGGACCAAGTCGACCAGGGTCGCGATGTTGAGGTGGAGCAACTTCTCAAGGGGACGCGGCGAGAAAAATTGGGTGGGACTATCGTGCCAGCGGCGAGGGCTCGTGAAAGCCAACGACTTTAATGCCCGAGGCAGAGGCGTCTCCATTAGGTGGGTAATATAGTTCTGGATGTAGTCCGGCGCCGAGATCCTTAGCGTGTCGAGTCCACTGAGGTCGAACGAGTCCGGCGAAAACCATGCTCCACCCTCCCATGTCCGCACTTCGATGAGAATCAGAGCCTTGAGACCGCCGCCGCATGCACCGAGGAGGCTGCTCAGTGCACCCCAACTGTCAAAGTTCATGTGCGCGAGGCGGAGCTCGGCGACGTTGGGGAACAGCTCCATGCACCCACGCGCCATCGCGATATTGAGCGGTGCACGCCCGTGCCATTCGACGGTTCGGACGCCGGGCATGGGACCGAATATAGGCGGTACGAGAGCGCGCGGGGCGGTCGCGATTTGCCAGCGCGGATGCTTCCCGAACACGGAGAACTTGACGGATTTGACGGTCTCCCGCAGGGTCGGCGTGCGGTGCAGCATCTCGGCCCACCAGGTGAAGTCCTCCGTTGAATTCAAGCGCACGGAGGCGAAGATGTGCTCTAGGGCGAGCGCGCGCATGAATTTTGACACGAGGGCCATGGCAAAGAGAGTTGGGCGGTCTTGGGCATTGTGTGAGGCGATTTCGTACGTCAATTCGACGGGAAGTTTGGGCCCTGGCGGAGGTTGGTTGGTTAATATCAAAAAAAAAAAATGAAAAATTCGACATACAAGGAGAGGATTCCATCTGAGGGTCAAGTCAACGGCGGGGTCTGGTCAAGTTAACGGCGGGGTCTTGAGTGTAGGGTCTTGGGATGAGAGTGGGTCGAGGCAGTCGCCAGCGAACGCCACAACGATTTGTACCACACCCAGACACCGCCTCTGCCGCAACCACCCCGACGCGGTAAGTATAAGTGTTTCGCCCCTACTAGCCTTTGACTGGAACACCGCTGGACTTGATACCCGTTTTTCACGGTCCTGTAGGCGACAATACAGTTGCTCGTTGAGGCACAGAACTAGCCGTGTCACAGTGACCGCGACGGAGCCGACCCCCCTATTCCTCCCACGATGAGCACTCGCCGCCAGTCCAGTCGACTGGCCCAACCAGCAAAGGCAAAGGAAGCGGGTCCATTCAAGAGTGCTGCAAAGCCTGGAAAGAAGATAACCAAGCGCAAGATCGAGGATGAAGACGTGGGGGAGGTTTCCGAAGAGCCCGAGGACGATGTAGAGTCAGACGCAAGTGAATTCGGTGTGTTAGGTCGATTCCAGCGCATTTTAAGCCAGCTGAGCCCGCTGTACAGCGAAACGTCCTGCCAAGCGCCAGAAGTCGACCAAAGCCGCCAAATCTGCGGCAAAACCCAGCCGCAAACAAGCGTTGACGGGGGACGGGACATGCCATCTGACCGCTATACCGCTCGACGTCGTCCTCGAGGTGACCCAACTCGTGTAGCTGGTATTGGTCCCCTAATCCATGTCCGTCCAGATTTTTGGCTATCTCGAACCGAAGGATATAATTCACCTGAGCCGAACGAACCACCTCTTCCGCTCTCATCTCCTCTCCCCCGAGTCTAGCGGAGTCTGGAAGGCTGCCCGAGAGAAGATGGATGGTCCGGATCCTCACGCAGATTTTTCCGAGCAACGCTGGGCCCACTTGTTGTATGGTCATGCACGGTGTCAGGTATTTCAGCCTTTTCTATGCTGGAACATAATCCTCTGATGCTTTCCAGTCGTGCGGAACTAACAACGTTCATCAAATCAACTTTGTTTTGCGTCGTCGTGCATGCGCAAAATGCCAGAAAGCTAACCTCGTTGTGACGTCCAGTTTCGCGAGTCGCTTTCCGGATCTTGATATCAAGATTCTCGACCTGCTCCCTTATACCAACGGTTGCGGCACTTTTCTTTCGGTCATGTCGGCGTAGACTGACATTTTCTCTCTTCAAGTCGGCGGTTTCGCCCGCGGAAGAATTTCCAAGAGCAATTTCTACTGGAGAACGGACATCGAGGAGATGGCCGAGACTGTTGCCGCCTATGAGCTGGACGTTAAAGCCGGCGTTGATGGCGCAGAGAAGAAACTTGAAGACTTTACTGCTGAGCGGGTAGCACTGGTGGACGCTGTTGTAAAGGTATGTGCCTCTGAGCGAACATGGCCCCAGGTATTAATTTCAATCAGCACGCCGCTGTGTGCTCGAACTGGGCGAAAGAAGTGGCCAGTCGACGCCGGCAGGAGGCATACATCAAAGCGAATGAGCGTTTTAACCTGTGAGTCGCCAGAGTACTTCATCGCAGTTGACTGACGAGTTTTGTGGGCAGAATTAAGCAGAGACTTCTCACACTCGGTCATGATGAGGAAGACATCAACGCCATTGCTCACCGCCGGACCAGTGTCTCCCAGTCAACCCCTCTTACGGATCGTGGTACGTCTTTTCAAGCAGGAACGCTTCAGTCTCTTACAATTCAATAGTGTGGAATAAGCTTCTTGGCGAACTCGAACCCCTTATTCGAACGCGCAAAGCAGAACGGTTTGAGGCCGCCCGCAAGCATTGCGTTTATAATCGCACCATGGTCGCCGGACAGATTTATAACGAGTACAAGAAGACCCTCGTCCCGGACCAATGGCGGTTCCTTCCTGGGCTCTACGACGTTTGTCAACTCCCCGTCTTCCGCGCTGTGCTGGAAGCTTCCGGCGATGCGAGTGTCGAGTTGGCCGATTTCGAAGAAGCAGCTGGTGCTTTGCCCGCGTTCACTTCAACGTGGCCCACCGCACACAAGGCCGAGATCCTTCAACTGATCAAAGACGCTCCTGCCCTTCACCACGACCCAAGTTCAAATACTCCACCCTCTGAGCTTGTGACGATCATCTTCAAGTGCGAGCAACCGTCTTGTCGAAGTCGATTCGAACCAAATTCAATTTTAATTGGATGGAACGCCGCCGTGAGCCATCGTTGTGTGGACAATGGGCACTACGCTTTTGGCAATTTCCTGCAACCCGCCTCGGTTGAAACCATCGTCGGCTTCTCGGAGCGTGGATCCCGGGCAGTTGCGGCGCTCGTTTCCCTTGCCGGTCTTGACGCCAAGCGGACGACTACGGCCGAAATGGACGCGTTGGAACTTCGCTTCCTGTGCTTGACCTGCCACCCGCAGACAATCGACAAGACGGATAACTACTTGGCGATGTCGTGGCGAGAAGCGGTACGTCCCTGACTTGCGATACTAGAGACCTCGCTTATATCAATCCAGGTGTCTCATTTTACCGCTTCGTCCTGGTTGCACGAGGATCCCGTCTGGCATAAACTGACCCCCGCGGAGACACAGCAGGTAATCAACGACGAGGGCCCCGACCAGACATTATCTTGGGCTTGTAACCACTGCTCGCACTACCTGAACGACTACGACACATTCGACAGCGTCGTGGATCATGTCAAGACCTCGTCCGTTTCCAATTATTTTCTTTTGAGCCAATGATTTCGCTTATCGTTCGTACTCTAGGCACGCAATCGCTGAGCCCAGTCCACCCACCGACTTGTTCCGTGGTGTCGACCTGCTCAAAGCTCACCCGATCGCTTTCACACCACCGCTTCGGTATCATTGCCAGAAATGCACAAGCCCCGCGTCCAAGGCGTTTGACTTGGACGTTTTGAAGGCCCATATGCAATCAGAGTAAGATATCCCATCCATATTGTGCGAGTCGTAGCATTGATTCGTAAACAGACATCAAATCGCGAACCCGGTTTCCGGGAAGGACTGGAAGAAATTGAAAGCGACTTGAGGAGAAATTATCTCGATACCGTGACTGATACCCTGCTGGAGAGTTTTCTCTCAATGTACGATTATACCCTTCTGCAGAGTTTTCTCTTAATGTACCGTCATTCGTGCAATTGCATCTAATTATGTATATCGTTGGTCTCACTTGAGCTGACATTTCATTCGACGATGAGAGTCCCTCCGCGTCAACTAGGATTCGTTTCTCTCGGGCGCCACTTCACCGGCTTCACCCTCTGACTATAAACAGACTCCCTCCAGGTTGCCTACAAAGATGACGGCCGTTCGCAAGGGGTTCAATCATTCAGAATCAATGTGTCTAAACGTGCGTGGCGGTTTCCTCGACCCTGTGGGCCCAGCTGGCTGCATTGTCCGAGCGGCGACCCGAGTCCGCTCGCACTTCGCCTCGAACTCCTCCTCTATATTACGGCGATGATCTAAAGATGACTTCCCGCCGCGGGGTTGACGCAAATCCGTCTCTTCTAACCATAAGTAGAACGACCCCAATTCTGAGAGCCACCCAATTTAACCCTGCATCCATCGCCGATTTCGAATTGAACATCGGTCGACGAATTTTGACATCACAAGCGTTGGTCCACCTTCAATCGGTTCGATGATCTCACCAGTCTTACCCAGTGACCATGATTCACGTTTGCTATCACACAACAAAACACCCAGTTGCAGGTTGAATTCGAGGTTGAACCCCCTATCTCTGCTTATGTAACAGCATTGGCGTCTACAGTAGTAAATGCTGGGGGCAAAGGCGGCTGGCTTGGACCTGGGAATAACAATGTAAATAGTCACCATATAGAGTCCAGATTCCATTGACACAAAATGTAAAAAGTCCAGCTGCGCGCTATCATTTCTAGACACCTACCAGACATTCTGCCAGTGCCGTTAAACTCTTTGGGAATTAAGCCTTCGAGCCTGCAGCACTCTTGTGACAGCCATACAGATTGTGCCCGCGAACATTAGCGACTGAGTCGGTATAGTCTTATTAGACAGCGTTGCACGAAGAAATCAATCGTGAGATCGACGCACAGCAGAGAAAGCAATTGGGCGGATCCAGTGAAATTCTCGGGTGAGTAGAGCACCTTGGATCGGTGCCGATACAAGTGATCCGACACTGCTCAGGGCCAAGGCGAGTCCTGTGCGCGCTCTGCCAAAAATCAATCACGATGTTGGATCGCGTTCCACCCAAGAAAGCTAAGACGAACCCGACTTCGTCCGGAGTGCGTGCCAAAGAAGCTAAGGACATGATAGCCACGGAGAGCCCTATATATCTGATGAATATTCGAAGTCCTCAAACCAAGCAGACTTACAAGCCCCAGAAAAAAAACCATAGAGGATGCTGACGAGCATCAAGGACCAAGTGTTGTGGCTAGGGTGGGATAAATAATTATGGAAGTCAGATGAGATAGTGTCACTGACACTCCGAGAATTGCCCAGATTGTGCTTGCTGTGAGCAGGCTGGAGATGACCAGTAGATTGAAAGGGCCATAGACGTCGGCTAAGTGGTTACCAGCAATCCTTCCGAATGCGCTGGATCCATTCAGGATTGCAAGCTAGCCGTACGTCGATTGAGAAGTTGGCAGACTAAAATCGAAGGAAAGCCTACCGAATAAAAGGCCAAACCACTACCGACTGAGTGTTGGACCGCGTAGAGTTGGATGTAAATGACTGGTGACTAGATTATCAGCGCAAAATTAGAACGTAACGTCAAGGCCCAGGACTCACGAGGGAAATAGAATCCGACACTCGATAATGTTGACCTATTCCCCACGACTTGAGTGTGCCGTAGGCTACATGATTTGAACGAAAACAGCTTACCCGACTATGACCCACATATACGCTGCGTCGGTAAAAAAAGCTTTGATATTTGGTGACGCAGCATTTGGACGCTGAGACCGTGGTGGTAGTCGGGTTCGCATTAAGCTATTGCCAACGATGAGGCATCCCAGTATAATATATCCTGTCGCACGGACGGTGCCGGCAAATCCGATCTTGGGAATTAGGTGGCTAGATGAACACGGACGGTGTGGTCAGCAAAAGTGCGATAACACAGACCCCGAGGATTTAATTACTTGATCACTGACGAGTCGGGATGAGCTATTCCGGCTCAAAAATAGCAAAACAAACTCACTGATTGGGAAAACAGTGGCTCCGATTGAGCTTCCGCTGAAGGCTATGCCCGAGGCAAGACCTCGTCTCTTAGCAAAATGGTGTACGGTAATGCTGACTGTTGGTACAAATGTGAAACCGAGACCTATTCCCATACCGATTCCCTGGCTGAACACGGAATGAGTCGCAAGAGGGGGAGCAGGAGTAAGCGAATTACCTGAGAAATATATGAGCGCCCGGGGAGTTTCATCAGTGGTCAAGACAAGAGAGAGGACGGCATCCAATCACCTGATAGTATTGTAAAGGTTTTGCAAGCGAAAGCATGAAGACACTAGACGGAGAGAGAGGTTAGCTGTGAACACAAAAAAGACGATGAAGACACACGAAAAAATGAAGACAATCCCTCCAAAAGCCTCGACCTGGTGGAACCGTCCATCGTCGAAGAGCTTGCCAGATACAATGCCGAGCAAGAAGGGCAATGTCAGCTGTACGCTTCCGATCCAACTTTGTAATACAATAATGAGGACATTGGGCGTGAAAGAGACTTCAGGCATACGCAATGCTACTGGGCGAATGATTGATCAAGTACTCCAGCGTGTAGTAATCTGTGGGCTGATAAGTAGTGCGCTGGCTCTCGGAGACGACATGCAGTTGACCTTCGTACGCTCCGAACGAGTACAAATATCCAAATGTTCCGAACAAGACAAACCACCTGAGTTCAGAGTTAGAGTTACAAGAAAGCTGGGGGTTGACAAGACCTACGCTCCTACGACTGTTGCCCAGGCCTGAATCCCGCCATCAGGAACCCTCATGACATCCAGCGACCCTGAGGACTCTTTCAATTCCTTGGATGGCGCTATGGTTTGGAGCTCTCCCTTCAACGACGACGAAGGGATTTCAGTTGCGTGGTCCGGAAGCACCGCCATTTTGACGAAAGACGCTGCAGTCGACATGTTTTGGAGCTCTACTTCAGTTGCGTGGCCCGGAAGGATTTCCATTCTGACGAAAGACGCTGCAGTCGACATGGTTTGGAGCTCTCCTTTCGACGATAACGAAGGGATTTCAGCTGCCTGGTCCGGAAGCATCGCCATTCTAACGAAAGACGCCGCAGTCGAGGTTAAAAGGCGACGAGGTTTGTGGGTCTGTTCGGAGAGTGGTGGAGTCCAGGTGATACCGGAGAGCTCGGTCGACTTGCTGTCGCATACCGCATATGCGGGAGAAGACGATATGCGGGAGACGACATGGATCTGACCGGGTCTCGGGCGCAAATCAGCACCGTGGAATGGAAGTCAAGTCGAAAGCTAGATGCCGCTCCGGATGGGATAACTCTGGATGATATCAACCCGTTCAGCGGCTTCGGAAGGCTATGGAAGTCAGGCCGAAATCTAAACGCCGCTCCGGAAAGATGTTCCCACGGTTGAAAACGTCTGATGGGATAAATCTGGACGATATGAACCCGCTCAGCGGCTTCTGCATTGTCCCGAACAGTGTACCCGAGGGAGCCACAGCCCATAGCGGGGTGGCAATGGAGAGGGAGCATGATCGGGTTTGGCTGGGGGAACTCCTGGTCAACTTGAAGTGTTGAAGGTCAAGATGGTTTTGAGTACTATATTCGCCTTTCCTACATATCACATCGGACGTCAAAACTTTCGGTTCCAAAATCAATGGTTGAATTTCGAAGTTGGATTTTCAAGGGTTGAAAACCTGACTTATGAACGCCATACACTGGCCCATATTATATGGCAGGACTAGATTTTAGAGGACGAAAGCCGCCGCGACTGGATGACCCTAGTGACCGCAAAGCAAATTGTTCCAGCGAACATCATGGACTGAAAATAGCCATATCAGCAAAATTATTGTCATGTAGCGTCAGACCAACGGACCGCAGAAAAGGCTATCGGACGGAGCCAGATAAACTCGCTCGTGAGCAGAGCGCCTTGGATCGGGGCTGAGGCGAGGGAGCCCACGCTGCTCAATGCGAGGGCCAACCCTGTTCGCGCACTGTCCGATATTTCAAGTTATAAACAACGCATGCCGAGGTCGTAAAACCACAGTGGACACACCCGACTTCATCCTTCGTCTTTGCCAGTGACGCTAAGCAAACGAAAGCCAGTCCAAGCCCTGAGGAATTCGTCAGGTCCACGCGAAGACCCGACGGAATGGGACTCACAGGCGCCAGAGAAAATGCCGTATAAGGTGCTGACGAGCACCAACGACCAGGTGTTGTGTCTGAGTACAAATTAAGCTGCGGGACGAGGGAACGGAAGCGAGAACTGACACCCCTAGGACGGCCCAGATTGTACCTCCCGAGATCAGGGTGCAGATGACCTGCACGTTGAACGGGCCATAAATATCGGCCAGGTGATTGCCAGCGACACGTCCGAAAGCGCTCGATCCATTGAGGATGGCGATCTAGAGATTTGGGGATGTTATGCGAAGAGTCGTCGAGCCCATAGAACGAAAGACCCACTGAATAAAAGGCGAGGCTGCTACCCACCGAGTGCTGAACGGCGTATAGCTGTAGGTATATGACTATGACCGATGAGGGTAAATAAAGCCCGCAGTTGTATTTTCAGCATACTCGGAAAGTAAAATCCGACGCTGGAGAGCAAGGCACTGGTGCGCATGGTTCAGCTTCAACTCTGAACAGATGCAGGGAAATGTTAGGCATACCCGAGAACAGCCCACATGTATGCTGCATCGGTGAAGAAAGCTTTGATGTTGGGAGGGGTGGCATTCGGGCGTTGGGAGCGCGGCGGCAATCGAGTTCTCATCAAGGCATTCCCGGCGACGATGCATCCAAGTACGATGTATCCCGTAGCACGAACCGCGCGAGGGAATCCGATCTTTGGGATCAAATGGCTGTATCGAGCGGGGTTGGACGTGTTGAAACTACAGTAGAACTTGGACGGACACTTACTTCAACACTGGCAATTTTTTAGCGTTGGGTCAAGTCGGATGGTGAAATAGTACTCACTAATTGGGAAAACAGTGGCTCCGATTGAACTTCCACTTAGCGCGACGCCCGACGCAAGACCTCGCCTTTTGGCAAAGTGATGCACCGTTATGCTAATGGTCGGGACAAACGTGAATCCAAGGCCGATTCCCATGCCGATTCCTTGGCTGAGCAGGAAATTTAGCGAGTCCGCAACTGGAACGCGGTTTCACTTCACCTCAGGAATATCTGAGCCCGCGATAGTCAGTCATTATGACAAAGGGTGGGCAAAGAAGTATACGGGGATACTACCTGATAGTACTTGAGCGGTTTGGCCAGCGAAAGCATAAAAATACTGGGACCAGTGGAATGAGAAACTGTACACTAGACACACGACGCACTCACGAGATGATGAAAATAGCTCCGCCTCCAATCTCAACCGCATGGAAATGCCCCTCGTCGAATAATTTGCCAGACACGATCCCAAGCGCGAAGGGGAGCATGAGCTGCGTTGATCCAATCCACCTGCGACAAAATCAATGCCACAGATGCAAGTATGTCGGATGAACCAAACTCACGCGATGCTGCTCGGCGTGTGGTTGGTCAAATATTCCAGAGCGTAAAAATCTGATTTTACGGTCAGTGGGAGCACAAATACCAGCCTTCTCCGAGCTCACCTTCGTAGACTCCAAACGTATATAAAGTTCTGTCGGACACGATTGACCAGGTTCTTGTTACGCTCTGACTTTCGAAAAATCCTACCCGAATGTAGCAAACAAAACCAGCCATCTGGAGAGTGTAAAAATCGAGACATGACGGGATAAACAGTTCACGACGTACGCTCCAGCTATCGTCGTCCAAGCCATGGCCCCACCATCGGGGACGCTCATGTTGTCTAGAAGGACGTCGCCCGGCATTACAATCACCGTCTCGCGATCCAATTCGTGGTTTGAGGCATCTTTTTCCGATACAGGGGAGGCGGTTTGGACTCCGAGTCCTGCTTTGTCCTCAGGCATCGCACGGATATGTAGATCTTGTGCTTGGAGTGGAGGAGTTCACGGCCAGGAGGATACCGTCGTGAGTGGACCCACGCTCGCCCATTGAAAACACGGCGTCTCGAGAAGCGATCAGAATACTTGAAGATCGCAGTAGGAGGCCGAGTGAGAGAGACCGTTCAAATCAAGATGTCCAGTGTGCAACGGAGTCTGGCTGAATTCGTGTTGGCAAAATTCAACCCCGCCCTTCACTGCTAGCCCCTTCTGAAAGCGCACGAGGAAGCAGATTCGATTAAGAAATGTGGAGCAAAGGAGTGCTCGGGTTGTTCTCTCAGGGTGCCATGCGAGGAAACCAGAACTTGGCGGTTGAGAGTAAGTTTAGGCGACTCGGAGTTTGCCGGAGATCTTTCTCACAATGATGAACTCTGCTGATCACCATTTCGCTCAGGCCTTTCAACGCCAGTTCCCAAGTCGCTTTCATAGGCGCCCGAGTCTGGATCAATGATTACCCAGTCCACTCATCAGAACTATAAAGCGGAGGTCCGAGTCGCGGCGCGCCCGAGTCTGTCCGAGCTCATTCAACCGTCAACGGGAATCTACGACCCTTCGTGTTGCATCTCCGCTGAACGGGGTTCTCAAAGGACCCACAAATTGACACCAAGTACTTACACCAGACCACAGCCATGAACCGCGAGCAGCTAGACATCCCTCCCGACTCATCCTACCCGTTCCACGTCCTCGCTACCAAGTACACCGACCCTCTCGCGGAATCCGAGTCCCCCGACGCTCTAACTCTGATATTAACCCACTCCCTGGGCGTCCACGCAGAGACTTGGGAAATCACTGTATCCCGCCTCTTCGTCCTGAACTCGAAAGGCTCGCGCACGGTGAAATTGAAGCAAATAATATCCATTGAGAGTCCCAACCACGGCCGGTCGGCGGAGGTCAATGCGGAGGCAATTGCAAGATATTCGACGAATGACTGTAGGGATTTGTTTTGTGGTCGTGTTTCCGCGTGCTGAAGGTTATTGTCGTGAAGGGACGCGAGAGTATGCAAACGCCGTGCAGCGGTTTCTCGTTTGGCTTGCCGCAAAGACGCAGCCTGGGTCTGCGCTGAACCTCATCGGCGTTAGCCACAGCGTCGGTGCACCTGCTCTGTGCGTATTTTGGAGTTCGTCTGAATCCAGTATCAACTGAGAACTCCTCGGACCTAGTTTCATCGCCGCAGATGCTCTCCCAGAGATGCCCTTCCAAGCCATGATCACCTTCGAGCCGGGGATGACTTCGAAGGATAGTCCGCACCGACACCGTTCGAATCAGGCGGCGATTGCATGGGCGTGGCTCCGTCCTGATGTCTGGCGCAGCCGAAAGGCGGCCAAGAAGGAGCTGTCTGCATCGCCGATGTACACCACATGGGATCCGCGCGTCTTCGACCTCTTTTTGGTGAGTCCTTTTGCAATAGCTCCGAATCCGAGAACGGAAATTCAACTGACTGGCGCGTCGTCCGGCAGAAACACGGTCTCATCGACCATCCCGCCTCCAAAGACAAGGCACCTTTTACGTTCCCGGGCGTGATTACTGCGCTCTCTAGAGAGCATCACGCGGTAAGTAGCTCGAAAACTTTCCTATACTAGTAGCCCGCTAATTTGCGTGAAGCGTTCATTCCACAGCCCGGATCTCGTCGTAGACGGAAAACTCTTCTATGCTAATATTACTCGGCGGATGCCCGTGCACCTTGTCTGGGGGAGCATCCATGAACTTGCGTGCGTTGTCTTAAATTCAACCCAGCTTTGGCTGAGATACTTACTACTTATTATTATGCAGTAATCAAGAGCTGAAAGACTTTATGGCTGACGGTGAAGCCGGACGCACTCCGGCGTCTGTGTCGTACATCGAGGGCGCAAGCCATATGGTAAGAAGGTTCTTTTAGCATGGGCCTCATTTATGATGCGCCGTATATATCTAGGTCATTCAGCAAAAACCGGAGGAGGCAGCGGATTTGATACACTCTTTGCTCCTCCGCGATTCGGGGCGCATGTCTCGTCTTTGACAGTATCGTGTACTATGAAAAAATACCATAAATATTGAACCTCAGCCGGTAACTTCCGGCCCGCGAATTTTGTTTGCTCGCTCCAACCACCATCCCAACCTCAGACCGAACGGCTTCGGCTACTCTTGAACAAGAAAAATACTTGAAAGAGGGGAAAACCCCTCCACCGTCCTTCGCCGAATCAGGAGAGCAGTGGTCACGAGTCCAGAGTCCGCGAAAGTCCACAACACACGTCGCACGTCCTCTTCAACAGCTTTTCCGCACGACCCTCGCAAGCGCCTTCATCCATGGCCTCGAGCAGCACTCCCCAACCGCGACTCATTACTCTCCGCTTCCCGAATCTCGTTCGTGTGGCTGGGGAGACAATCGAGGGCCATGTCGACCTCAATCTGTCGCTCGCGCGCAAGGATGGCATTCAAAGTCTGCGAATTGAGTTCCGAGGAGTCATCCAGACGTACGATTCACGGCTTTGAGCTCCTCGAGTCTCATCAACCCTGCAGGCGAATTTACAAACGGTACACCCATACTGGCATCTGGTACGAGGAAGCAGTCCCTGTGCGTTGGCCCGGCTCTTGGTGCTCCTAAATCCACGAGACGACCCGTTCTCTCTAGCTATGTTCCTCGAGTGAATCGTTATGGACCCCAGAGTCCGCCTCGACCAGCCCCGATACTTTCTCGTGTCCTTTCCAGTTCACGATACCCGGAAACCTGCCGCCCTCGCTTCACCACCCGTGCGCGACAATTGGGTACTCCCTCGAGGTTGTCGCCGAGCGCCCCACTGGCAAGAAGCGGCGCCTGTCTAGATTCTTTCCCGTCACGTCTGCTGCCTCGCAACGCCAACTGCTCGCCAAGGAGTCTCTGCGGCAGGGCTGGACAGGTCCGTGGAGGGAGATCAAGCACGAGCGAAGGATTCGGCAGGGCCTCTGGGGCGACTACTCGCATGTCTCCGCAACGGTGTGTAGTTCATTCCTCGAGACGCGCTGTTTATTTATTTTACCCATCCCTCCTCCAGCTCTCGCTTCCCGACCTACCCTCCTTTCCAATCGCGACGCCTATCCCGTATAGCGTGCATATCGTGACGGAGACCAAGACCCTCGACCGCTCAGAGTCGTCTAAAAACTCAAACTCGTTATTCACCACACCCCCGACGCGGTCATCCCAGTTGACGCAGACTCTCCGGCGCAGGACGGACTATCGCGTGCGCGACTGCGATACGGAGTTCAATGATGTAATCGACGAGCCCTTTGACCTGCAAAAAGCGCGCAGCCTGGCGGACGATGACGGCGTCGAGTGCACGCCCGCTGTTGAGGCAGTCGTCGAGGAGCCGGAGTGGATCCCAAAGGACGACGGGAAGAACCGCGGCGTCTGGAGACGGAGCGCGCGCTTCACCTCAACGATCACGTTCCCGTTCGCGCCGACGTTCAGCAGCAAGACGCTTGTCTGGCAGGTGTGTGCCCCTACTACATCCCCAGCTAAGTGCATACTCACCTCGATGCGGTAGTACACGCTGGAATTCATCGTCCGCTTTCCGGGCATGAAGAACGACCTGCAGCTGGAGATGCCGATCAGGCTTGGGCCGGGGTTTGCCTGCCCCCCTCCGCCCGGGTCGTCGTCGTACGCGGACGTCCTCCCCGCCGGCCCTGCACCGTATATGCTTGACTTGCCGCCTCCGTGAGTGTACAATAATGCCATTGAGGAGAGCCGCTGACACGGACTCCACAGCGCGTATTGGGCGGAGGAGGAGGGTGACTGGGACGACGAGAAGCAGGGACGGGGCGCGGGCGACGAGAAGCGTCGATAGCCAACGTCAGAGTTGCCTTTTGGCTCCTTCCAAATGCGCTCTTTGGCGGAGTGTTGTCTGCCTGTGTTTGGTTGACCCGGATCCACTGCTCAGTTTTCTCAGGCACACCTCTTTTGGCAACGGAAGCCGTTTGTGAACTTTGAAGCCCGGTGAAGTTGCTCTCAAAGCCGCCGACGTTCAAGCAACTGGGTGCAACCGGCGGTCCGAGCGTCGAGCTACCCGCACGACAACGCGCACACGTTTTGTGGGCGCAAGTGCAACGGCCAAGCTGGGGATCTGTTCTTGGATTTTCTCGGATCTGTTTCGTCTGTTCGCACTCCCGTGTGTGGGCGTGGCCTGTCGTGGCCAAGGCTGGGTCGGATGATCCGCGTGGTGGTTGACGACGGCGAGCGATTCCAAACAGGACCTCCTCGTTCACCAGTCGACAAAAGCGCCTACGTCTCGGAAGCAGGTCACGGAATGCCCTGCCCTCAGCGATCTGAACGAGTTGTGGTGAAGCTTCGCGATCTTCGAGCAGTGCAGGGGCTGTGTAGAGCAACCTCCCAGATTAACGGATCTCTGGAGAACAGGGCCATCACGATTGCCAAGCTGCTCGGTCCGCGAAACAACGATCATTTATAAATATCGTGCTGCTTCAAGTCTCCTCCGTTTCCCGTTTCCCTTCCTCCCGCCGCGCGGTTCTGCTTGCTTTCCCTCACTCTCTTTCCCCGCCCTTTCCCTTCTTTTGTGCCGGCACAGTTTTCCACACAACCACCTAATCTCAATCCCTCAAATACACTTTAATCGCGATGTTTTCACGATCGGTCTGGAGTCTCGTGTCGGCGGCTACCGTCGCACTTGCGGCGACTATTCCCACCAAACGGTGCGTGCTGTACTCCTCCGCCTTCAGCACCGCGTCTGACTTTCCGGCGCAGGGCTACAGTCTGTAACGGACATGCCGAGCTGTGCAACCGGAGCTACGGGAACGTCACATTCGTCGGCGCGCACGACTCGTTCGCGTTCAGCAAGGACCCTCTTGCGCGTGCGTGATACATCGAATCCCAACTGCGCCGTGCTGACATCCGCGTAGTCGCACGCGACCAGGAAGTCGATATTCCGTCCCAGCTGGCCCTCGGCGTTCGCCTGTTACAGGCGCAATCGCACGTCTCCGATGGGGTGTTGCACTTTTGCCATACGAGTACGTTCTGCGTTTTTGCGAATCGAATTGCGCTGACGATAGTCCCTCCAGGCTGCCTGCTCTTCGACGGGGGTGCCGTCGTTGACTACCTCAAGACGGTCAAGACCTTCCTTGACGCCAACCCTAACGAGGTTCTCACCCTCATTTTCACGAATCCCGAGGGTCAGAGCCCGGCGACGGTGTGGAAGCCTGCGTTTGATGACTCTGGTGCGTTCAGTTTGCGGTTGAGTTGGAATCACCGGCTCACTAGACTCGCTCGCAGGCATCAGCGACCTCGCCTTCGTGCCCCCCTCCATCCCGGTGAAGCAGTCCGACTGGCCCACCCTCGGGGAGATGATCGACAGCGGCAAGCGTGTCGTGGTGTTCATGGACTCCGGCGCAGACGGCGCTGATTCTGTACCGTTTATCCTGCCCGAGTTCCAGATGGTGCGTCGTCATCTACAAATCTTGCTTTGTTGTTCTCACTCCCCCCCCACCAGATCTGGGAAACTCCCTTCTCCACCACGGACCCCGCGTTCCCCTGCTCGATCGACCGCATTGCCGGACCTTTGGCCGATGTTGACCATATGTACGGACGCGTCTTCCTCTCTGTGCGCAGCGTTCTAACTCTGACCTTTCTGCAGGTACATGATCAACCACTCGCTGAACAAGAACATCCTCCCCATCGGCGACGGTGTACTTGTCAGCGACCCTATCGACGCGCCGACTACCAATGGAGCTGTCTCGTGCGTTTCTAATATAATTCTGCTTGCATTATAATCAGGGTATTAACGTTCTCCAGAATCCTCGCGGAATCCAACGGCTGTGCGCCGCTCGCAGCTAACCGCGCCCCGAACTTTGTCCTCCTCGACTATGTGAACATCGGCGACCCCTTCACCGTCATCAACGGACTGAACGGGCTTTAATTGGAGGGGAGAGACATGAAATGAAATGATTGTGCACTCTATTATATTACGATTATTATTATTATTGCGGGGTTGGAATTGACTTGGGAATGGGCCTTGAACCTAGGGAATGGGATTGCATTGGACTGTATCAAACCGGGAACGGGATTAATTTTTTCGTCGGAACCAATTTGATGTTGACGAGTGTGATCAATTTTGATGTCGGAGTTAATTTGCTTAGTTCCCAATCGAGCCTCTGCGCCGTCCCATTATTGTTGTTGTTCTCTTTCTCCCTACCGTGTCGATTTCGCCTCCGATTTCACCCAGAATAAAGAGAACATGGCGGCGACTTACGCTGGCCATGCCATGGACCGCCCAAATCTCCCTGTCGAGCTCTTGTGCCAGGTGCTATATTTGCTCGAGGTCGACGACGTTCTGCGATGTGGTGCTGTGAGTTCATCCCCCCTTCTTTATTCTCCTTGTGTCTGAAGGTTTGCAGGTGAACCGATACTTCCGCAACCTCATCACCGAGTCCTCGCGTCTGCAGTTCACCATCGAGCTCGCAAAACACCGGATGCTCTCGTTGATGCCCCCCACAGAGTTTCCGCCGTTTTCGACACGTCTGAAACTGCTGCGCGATCGGGAGCGCAACTGGCGCTCGCCTCAGCTCTGGGGGACGGGCCAAAAGCTGGCGCTCCCGCCGGGAGGGAATGTGTACGAATTTTCGGGCTCGTACTACGCGAACGGCCGCGAGGACGAGAGCAAGATCACCTCAGGCATATCCTTCTTCCAACTCCCGTCCACCGAGCCCACGACTTCAGATGAACCCCTTGCAACCTGGACCCACGACATGGGAGGCCTCAAAATCGTCGACTTTACCTTTGACCCTCCGCAGGACCTCCTCGTGCTGGTGACACTTGCTCCGCCTCAGTACGTCCTTCAATTCCCGTTTTGAATGACTCCGTCTTTATGCTTCACAGATGCGAATCCGTGTACCAGCTCCATCTTCGCTCGTTCGCCACAAACGAACCCCATCCGGACAGCTCGCTCCCTATGGGCGTCCTACCGTGTCTACCCAAGGTCACGGAGCACCAGGTTCCGCTCGAAACCACAGGCGCCGTCCGCGTCCAGGTCGCCGGCGATCTCGTCGCGCTCTTGGTTAAGGAGGTGCACGACAGCGTCAGCGCCCATCTGCAGATATGGAACTGGCGCCACGGCTCCCACCACTCGGTAGCTATCTTGTCGTTTCCTTCCGTGATCGCATTTAACGCGTCGCAATAGTGCGCGATGGCGCGTATGGCCGGGATCGAGGACTTTACCTTTCTCTCCGACGACACCTTCCTCATCGTCCGCCCGTCAGGCCGCTTCGAGTGCTATACCTTCGAGAACCCAATCTCGTGCTCCACTGCGCCAGTCCTCAAGAGCAGCTACAACCTCCCGCCGCTCCAGGACGGTTTCATGTATTGGTGTGTTTGACGATCATTTACCTTTTATACTTTCTGAAGCCCTCGCAGGTATATCTGCATGAGCAGCAATCCCGCACCAGGCCAGGTCCCACGTGGCGGAGTGGGCACGGGCGACCGCGTGTACTATCCTCGTCCAGACGAGCGCATCCACGCGTGTTGTCTGTATATCTTCAAGCCAACAGGCCCGGGCGACCACCACGTTCATTCCTTCGTGTTCTTCCTCAATGTCAAGATGTTCCTCGACGCTCCCCCGGTGCCACGACGCAGAGACCCGTACCCCATGGCCATCAACCACTACCCCATGACCGCCGACCAGTTTATCAACCAGTACCCCATGGCCACCAACCAGTTCCCTAACCCGGCCGCCAACCAGTTCCCCAACCCTTACCCCATGGCCGCCAACCAGTTCCCCAACCACTACCCCATGGCCACCGACCAGTACCCCATGGCCATCAATCTCCCTGGGGTCATCAACCATTTCCCCCCGGGCACCAACCACTTCCCTGTGGGCACCAGCCATTTCCCCGCGGGCACCAACCACTTCTCTGTGGACATCAACCATTTCCCCGTGGACACCAGCCAGTTCCCCGTGGACACCAGCCATTTCCCCGTGGCCACCAGCCATTTCCCTCTGCCACCTGGCAACCATTACCCGAGTTCTATCCTCGACGACCTGGAGGACGACCTCAGCTCCTTGGACTACGCACCGCACCCTTACCAGCTCTTCTCCCCGCACCCGTCGTTCTTCACGCCCGTCAACCTGCTGCAGCAAAACCCGTTCCCGCCACCGCCTACCCCCGCTGCGATCAGCCGTTCGCGCCAGATGCACGTGCGCTCGCTGCTCGTCTCGAGCGGCGTGGAGACCGTGCCCTGGGACGCATGGGGCCCACAGAACACGCGCTGGTTCGACGAGGCGCTGAGCACGGACTGGCAGCACGCGCTGTACGGGCTCAAAACCATCGAGTGTATCGACCCGCTCAACCCGACGCTGCCCCTGCCGGCGCGGCCCGCGGACGTAAATTCGCGATTCGACGAGGAGCATGGGGACGAGGACGAGGATGTGCCGACGGGAAGCGCGCCGCAGCCGACGGCGGTGGACCCGCAGACGCTCCCGACGGTGAGCGACCTGCTGAATGGGATTGGGTTTGATGTGGTGGATGAGGAGGAACGGCTGGGCACGCGCGAGCGCCTAGGGCCGGCGCAGCGGCACTTGCGTTTGCGGGATTACAATCCATACTCTTTGCGGGTCAAGAACGACTCGTCCTCGTCAGACGAGGGTACGGATCGCAAGGGGAAGGGGAAGGCCAAGCCGTCGGATGACAAGGAGGAGGAGGAATCCGATTCCAGATGGACGCGCCGGATCGTGACCGCGTCCTCGACGACGCCGTCTCGCGGTGTTTTCGTGCACGATATCGTGAGCTCGCTGCCGTATAGCGAGGTCATCAGCAAGGAGAAATTCAACGTTACGGATGTCATGATGGACGATTGCAGGGTACTCTTGATGCAGGTAAGCAAATTTCGGCGGGTTTCCGACCGAGGCTAATATCTGCTTTTCCGCAGCGAGGGAAGGGTGGAAAACTAAAGGGGATTGACATACTGACGATGTAGGTATTATGAGGACCGAACCGTGTTAGCCGGCAATACCGACGACAGGTCTGCAGCTAGACGACTAGCGGTAACGCGGCTTGGACTCATTACTACGACGAAACATTGTCATTTAAAGAATCACTCGCACAAAAGGAATTAGAGGCGATCTCGACACCGGTACACCGACACGATGTACTCTAGAGTTGCCCGGACTCATCAAGTATTATCCCACTTATCTATCTGTAACTGCATGGTATATTCTAAGTATGGTTATGTACCCCGAGTCTATTGGAATAAATTATCCGCATAAATTACCGGAACACGACGAAGAACAGCCAAAGCGCCATGGGCGTGATGAACCAGACGACGTATACGGTCATGGTCACGTCCAATTGGAATGGATCCGAGGTGGGTCTGAGATGCGGGCGGGGGGCCCACCAGCGGAGCTCGGAGACGAGCAGGGGGAGGAGGAGGGCGCCGGCAGTGTGGAGGATGCTGAAGCCGCGCCGGATGAGGGTGGGGTACTCGTCGAGGGAGGGCGCGACGGGGTGCAACTTTCCAGTGGCGGGAGAGAGGGCGGGCTTGGCGGCGAAGAGTAGCCAGACGGAGTAGAGGGTGATTGCGAGGATATGCCACGCGAGGCGGAAGGGCGAGGGGGCAAGTCTAGAATGGGTTCAATGTTGGTCGAGGTCACAGAAAAGTGATGTAGTTACCCAGCAAGTAGGGCGGCAGGCCCGTTGAGGCACTCGCCCCCGCGCTGCATGTACTTGAGGCATCCCGTCCGCAGAGCGGCGAGGTCGTCGCCTAGACACAGGTAAGAAGATAGTTTGGGTCGTGGAATGAGAACCTACCATCGCCACTGAGAATATCGTGGAGCACGACACTGAATATATTCACGCTGGCCGCAGCGGGTTTCCGGTTCCAGTGCCATTTCCGTAGGACGCGACTCGTCGCTGCGTGGTCCTTAAAGTCCGGGAGGGCTCCGAGCAGGGAGCGCAGCATGACGACGTCGTTGAGTGCGACGGTCATCCCGCCGCCAGTTAGCGGATGGCGCATGTTCCAGGCGTCACCAAGGAGGAGGACGCCGGCACAGGCGCCTTGTTGTACGGCCGGGAGGAACGAGTTGGGCATCCGTCGCAGCCGGTTTTTTGCAACTGCGCTTTGCGCAGCGCACCGCAGTGGGATTGGGAGTTTTGGGACGATTTCGGCGAGGATGTGTGCCTTGCAGAGCAGTGAGCCAAGTCAATAAGGTGAAGGCAAAGGAAAACTCACCTTTAAATCGGAGGGAATGGGGGGTTTGACATCCACGAGCATGCGCGTCTCGCATTTGGAGATCTGGTACAGCAGTACTGGGCCTGAGCCTTCGACGAGAACGACCGTGCCGTGTTCTTGAAGAGGTAAAGGCGCGTCCTCCAAGACCACGGCGACGTAATGGCTCCGCGCGGACGGCGGCATTGCAGTGGGTCCCATAACCGATGTCCGAAATTTTGAAAAGCAGCCATCCGCGACGACGACGAGGTCAGCAAAGTAAGTAACCTTGTCGCCGTCCTCGCCATCGACTGCGCCCGTTTTTTGGACCGCCTGCACGCCGATGACCTTGCGCTCGAAAAGGCAGTGTATCAAGTCCGTGACAGTTGCCTCGATTAGCTCCACGCCGACGCATTGCCGCGCGGTCTGGCGCATGTTTGTGATGAGCCTTCCGTGGTGAAACGACCGCCCCTGGGACGTCTCTGGGTATGGAATCTCGACGGTTTGGTCCCCAGCAAGTACACAGTATCCCTTGACATGCATTGCGTCGATGTTTTCCAAACAAGAGGCCATGCCGAGCTCTGAAAGTGCTTCCACTCCGCCTGGTTGGAGAATTTCGCCGACAATTCGGTCTGGCTCATCGAGGGACCGTTCCAAGAGGGCTATTCGAAGCTTTGAGCCAGGGAGGGTCGCGAGAGCGTGGGCCAGGGCTGAGCCAGCGACGCCAGCGCCGACGATGAGGACGTCGTAGTGGGTGGTCCACATGGTGGTACCGGGTCAAGCGGCGGTCGAGGGGTAAGCTAGACCGACGGCTACATACAGAACTGTGATCGTGCAAATCTTGGCATGTTCAGAAAAAGTAATTCCCTCCAATCGTGCGACAGTTGCGATATTGGCTGGTGATTTTCGAGGACAAGGCGTGTTGAAGGCGTCGGCATTCAAATAACGCGTGGACAAACAAAGCTTCACAGCTTGACTGTTACCGCAGACCGCCACCATGTCCCTGCTCGCTCTCCCCAATGAAGTCCTCATTATCGTCTTCGGTTACATGGAGGATCCCTCTCCTCTGTACTCCCTCTCAACCCTGTCCCGACGCCTTCATTTCCTGGCACTGCCGACGTATCTTGCCCGAACGGGCGTATGTCCCGACGCAGACTCGGATGAGGGTTGCAACATCTCAATCGGATTAGAAAACCCGAGGGCACTAACTGTCTTGTTGACCTCGCTGTTCCTCAACGTGGCCCAAAGCTTGAGTTGCGCCTTCTCGACGCCAAAAGATCTTGCCAGATTCACCCGTCTGTGCTCTAGGTTGAGCCGCATAGAGGTGGCGGAGCTTCGCTTCACCCTCCCTTCGCATAATTATGCCGATGAATCCCACGCAGCATATTATACCGAGGTAGTCAGGACTTTAAACGCGGTACTGGAGAAGAGCTGTGAAAGCCTCACGGTCGACATCGTCCTCAACGAGTCAGCTCCCACAATCTCTCGGATTTCGCGGCGCAATCGCCTCCAGGCGCGGGGTGCAAAATCGGGTCCCATTGCGGGGCTTTTAACGAGCAGCATCTCGCTATCTCCCGCCGCCTTCCGGCAACGAACGCTGTCGACGTTTCGGCTTCACTCTGACATCGTCTTCTCGCCCCACTGCCTCGCGTGGACGATAGACGTCCTGAATTCTTTCCCCCTCACCACCATCTCCATCGACGCCCCGACGGTCCAGACCGACGTCTTGGATGCATTGCTTTCCGTCACGGAAATTCCGACCCTCTCCGACATCTCAATATTAAACTGCCGACTCCGGCCCTCGCAGATGCATCTCTTCCTCGCCCGGCATCCGGGTATAACCCGATTGCATCTCGGAAACGTCATCGTTCCTCCCATGCAGCAACGTCTTCCTCCAGAACACCTTCCCAACTTGACAACTCTATCGGCGGCCGCCGCACAGGTCGCATATCTACTCCATGCACTGGAGCAGACGGCCTTCCTGCGCGATATCCGCGTTCTCAGCCACATGACACAGCTTGACCTCGTCTTCACCGACTCCTCCCTCCGCCCAGTCGTCTCCCGTTTGGCACCGGTCTCCCTCTCCCTCGTCCTCCCCGTCCCTTCCAACCTCCCCCGCCTGCCGATAGGCGTGGGGCTGCATTTCGGGGCCGATAGCGCGCTCAACCTCGTGTCCACCCTCGAGTTTGTGTTCAGCGACGATAATGTCGCGTTCGACAAGCTCGTCGATTACGTGACGCTCACGCCGTGGTGTACCCCGTTCCCGGGCCTGCGGAACGTCGAGCTTGTGGGATTTAATAGCACCTATAACACGGAGCTGGTTTGCCAGGCGTTCCAGCGGCATGCTCCGAATGTTGCGGTCCTCGTGGTTGCTGGCGTGGAGCATATTTTAAAGCGCAAGGCGAAACCTCCCGTGACTACACAGGGTGTCTAATATTCAATACCGGGACGATTTGGAGGAGTATACGTTCCATGAACCTGTACCGATAAATGTGTATGTATGTTGAGAAGATAGGACTCTGAGCCCGTGTACCCACCCATTTCCCCCGCTTCACAGCCGACGTTGCCATTTCCCTACATTAGTCAACGACTGAATCAGCCATTCCTTCCTCCCAGTTTCTTTTGAATTAGTCAGAGACTGAATAAGCAATTGAACCGCGACGAGCCCATGATAAAAGGACGAGGAATCGAGCATTCCGCTCATAATGCCGACCTTTCTTATAACAGGCGCAACCGGCCGTCAAGGTAGTCCCACAGCGCGCCTGCTCCTCGAAAAGGGCGCTCAGGTCAATGCGCTTGTCCGCAACCCGACCTCCGCTGCCTCGCTCGCTCTTAAAGCCTTGGGCGCGACCCTGTTCAAAGGCGACTTCGACGATGTCCCCGCTATCACTGCAGCGATAAAGGGTGTGGATGGAGTGTTCCTCAACCCCTCGCCCAACTTCACAGACCCAAACGCCGAGACACGCGCCGCGGAAACGTTCGTCGCGGCTGCTCGAGCGGCGGGCACCGTCACTTCCTTCGTCGTCTCCACCGTCTTCAAGACAGGCCTCCGCGCCGACTGGGGCGAATACAAGGACGACTTGCCGTTCATTGCAGAATATTACGCCAGCAAGGCCGGCGTCGAGAGGGTGGTTCGTGGGTCGGGGTTCACTTACACGATCCTGCGCCCGGGGTGGCTGATGCACAACTACATCGGCGCGGGGACGTCGTTCAGCTTCCCGGAATACGCGACGGAGCATGTGTTGACGTCGAGCTACCCACCCGACTTCCGTATGGGCCACCTCGACGCAGCCGATGTTGGGCAATTCGCCGCGGCGGCGCTGTTGGACCCGGCGAGCTTTGCAGGGAAGGAAATCGAGTTGGTTAGCGAGTGGCCTACCATTGAGGAGCTCGCAGGGCATTTGTCGGGGGCGACTGGCGTGGAGATCAAAGTCAGGTTTCGCATGGAAGAGGAGTCGAGGGAGGCGGTGAAAATCATCCCTGCGCTAGAGATGCAGCTCTGGGAACCCACGGCCAACCTAGTGGATAATTCGGCCGAGTTGGCGGAGTATGGGATCCGTTTGACAACATTCAAGGAGTTTTTGGAGAAGGAAAAGGGCGCAATAAGGCGGACAGTGGGAAGCGAGATTTGAGGTCGCTGGCAGGGCAGGAATAGCATTGGCAGTTGGTTTCACTGTACTTACAGGGTTTCAAGGGCACTGAGCGGAAATAATAAACCTGGCACTGTGGTTGCAGAAAAGGGAATGCGGCAGCGGATCAAAATCGTAGCACCGCTTTTCGGCAACCATCCGTCCTTTCAAGTTCCAACCTGGTTCCGACCCAGCCCAATCGTCCTCTGCACTTACCAGTCCACGCGCGCTCGAACAAATAAAACAACCCCTGCACCTGGAATCCCACCCGCGGTCCTCTTTCATCTTCCATCTGCCGCATGAGGTTCAATTGAAGTTGGTCGCCTGACAAGATGCATCGCGCCTCAGAAGCACCTGAGGGGTTAGAACATCGGAATTTCGAGGCCAAAGTCTTCGCGCACTCATTCTGAGCGCTCCCCAACAGTTTGGGCTGACCATCTATGTATGGCAACGAATGCATTCGACGTGTTCAGATGGCATCGAACAAGCATGGAAAACGAACTTCAAGTGTTTCCGTAATTCCGATGTGGAGAATCATCATTTCTGCCGCTCCGAGCGCTATAAAGGCGCGCCCAAGAGCTGATGGATCACCGCTCCCAATATGCTTACTTCCCTGTGGGCTTTTCCTCTTCTTTACCTTGGTTAGTGAATGTTGGTCTATGTCGCCGTTCGCAACTTATTCTCTCATGTAGGTGCCGTCGGAACGTTAACACTGGGCGCGGAGGCCCAGAACGAAAGGTACTTGCGACGTTGTTGCTGTGCGGATTGCGACTGACGCCCGTTGCTCAGCAATGGCGGAGCGATCAAGGCTAGGTTTTCTGGCCTCAACTTGCGGGCCATGCCGCTGGGAGATTCAATCACTTTTGGCGTCGGAAGCAGCACCGGCAATGGGTATCGTCGGGATCTCCAAAGCTTTATTCTCAACGACTCAAACACTCTCGACTACATCGGGTCTTTGAAAGCTGGCGACTTTGCCGACGACGACAACGAAGGCCACAGTGGGGCAGTCATATCGCAAATTGCCGCCTTTGCCGAGCCGACTTTGAGGCAGCGCCCCAACGTTGTCTTCCTTCTCGCCGGAACCAACGATATCAACAACGGTCTCAACATCAGTACTGCACCAGATCGACTCATAGCCCTTGTCGATCATATCTTTACTATTTGCCCCGACTCCGTCGTTCTTGTTGGAACCATCCCGCGCAACGGAGACCCTGCCAAAGAGCCTCTCGTCACCACCTACAATGCTGCCGTCCAACAACACGTCCTCAACCGTACATCAACGGGCGAGCATATAGTTCTGGTGGGAATGGAGAGCATCGGTGCGACGGACATGGTCGATACTTTGCATCCCAAGTAAGTTAAAACCACCGTCTTCAGCCTTTTGCGCCGCTGAATACGGTTGCGCAGTGACGCGGGATACATCAAAATGGCGACCGCTTGGTATCAAGGCCTCACAACTGCCGCTGCCAATGGGTGGATCCATGCTCCTGTGGCACCGGACGTCCACCACCAGAACGAGTACTGTGGCAGCAACCCAAACTGGATAGGAATGGGAGTGATTGCTACTGGTCCAGGCTTGGGCACGAACGGCGGCTTGTCCAACTGCCTGGCTTCGTACGTGTCCATCTTGACGTTCTTTTTCCACGTCGTTCACCTGTTCTCCAGCTCCACAAGTTCCACCCAGTGCACATGCGTACTGCCGGGCCCCACTGCCGTTGGACAATCTGTCTCTAAACCAGCGAGCGGAAATTGCGCCGATTTAAACGACAACAGTACATCTGTCCGTTTCGCTGACCTTAACGGAGACGGAAGAGCTGAATATCTGTGGCTGGACCTTAACGGTGCCACTACTGCCTTCCTCAACTCAGGAGGCCCAACTACCGGTCCGTATCGCGGTCCAGAGGGAAATATGCATCCATTGATATCGCTACAGTAGGATTCCTACCACAAGGAGTCATCGCGACCGGCGTGGGCGCGAAACGCGAGCAAGTGCACTTTGCAGACCTGAACGGCGATGGGCGTGCTGAATATCTCTGGTACATCGTAGCTGAATATATACGGCCGCTGCTGACTCCGATAGGGTGCACGACGATGGCTCAGTCGATGGATGGTTCAACGCTGGCGGACCCGATAACGGACCGAATGTCAGTACTCTTTGGAGCAGCGCTAAAACACTCACTCAAACTTCTCAAATAGGCGGCCAAAATCAATTGGGTGGCGCAAGGAACGGTTGCGACTGGAATAGGCCGAGGTGCATACGCATCCCCATTTTTTTACGAATTCCTCCCTCACTATTAATGTCTACAGATGGGGCGGGTAGATCACTCTCACTGAAACACACCACTTAATAAGCGCTGAGCTCCAACCCAGGTGTCCGATTCGCCGACCTGAATGGAGACGGACGCAGGTAAGAACGCTCGAATTTGTTCCCCTCAGCATTAACAAAGCGTAGTGAATATATCTACATGGAAGAGAATGGCGCAATGACCGGTTAGTCGCTCAGTCTACTCAGATCGCACCCACTGACTGTCTCCTATTTGCAGCCTGGCTGAATATCGCCGGACCTAACAACGGTACACGATTCTTTTCGCTCGTCCTCGACGCGCGCGTATAATATATTCTCAGGTCCAAATGCCGCCCAGCCAGGCTGGTTAGCCCAAGGGGTCGTTGCGACCGGCCCCGCCAACGGTGTTACTAGGGACTACATCATCCTGGCCGATATAAATGGCGATGGAAGAGCCGACTACCTGAGTTCGTAGTCTATCTTGTATCGGCATTACATACTAACTCTTTGCAGCGGTCGACAAAACGACGGGGGCTGTTGCTGCTTGGATTAACGGGGGTGGGCCAGACGAGGAGCTCAATGCCGCAAAGGTCTCGTGGATCTTCCAAGGGACGATAGCCACTGGTGTCGGGGACATCGGCTGGAACATCCAGTTCGCGGACCTGACCGGCGACGGACGCTCGGAGTATATCGACGTCGCGTATAACACATCGGGAGCCTCGGCATGGCTGAACGGCTGCTGAAAACTCGAGAAACGGATCCGTGTGGAGATGTATTTTCTAGACATTGAATGTACATTTTATGAGCGAGAAGATACCTAGAGATTCATTCGTAAGACGATCATGCCCCGACCTGCTTCCAGTCCCGGTTGGCTACAGGATCTGGAACTTGATGCCTATTTCGGAATGTCAGCACAGTGTAGCTATTAATTTGAGTGTACTTACTTGTCTTTCAAATGCATCTTCACGCCGCCCAAGATGAATACTCGATGTTTCGACGAGGAGCAGTGAAGACAGCTGTATTGACCGCCTGGAACGACAGGCTTTGTAGGCTTTGCCGGAATATTGGGCTTCGGCGCTTTAATTTTCACTTTCGGTGCTCGCGGGTACGAAATAGTCGCCGGAGTGAGAGGCAGGTCGAGATAGCGGAACAGATCCCCGGGATCGCTTGGGTTCGGTATCTTGTGACTGCAGAGGAGGGCGACAGTGAGCAAAACAGGACTATAGGTCTGAGGAACTCGCGTACGCAGTCTTCACATGGTTAACGACATTGGAATGCGTATTACAGTCATCCAAGTTATGTGGGCAGTGGTTGCAGCACCAGGACAAGGTCGGATCGGTACCCTCCGTCGTTTTGACTTGCTGAGCTTCAGCGTCGGTCAATTGACGCCAGAGCGGAGTTGAATGGTGCCCTTCTTCGAAATGAATCACCTATTGGTGAGGTAAATGAGTCCGTCGTTGTCTCTGGAATAGAGTCGGGACAGCTTACAGCTGCGCGCCACGAGTAAGCCGGGTGCGTGTCCGTGCTCTTCTTTATCATTTGTGGTGGACAAGCCATGCAGATAAAACGGAGGTCGAGTTCGTCCATCTGAGCGGCAGTCATCTGCTGCTCGCTGGAGCCTGCGAGTACCACCAACGAAGCCGCTGCTGTGCATCCGCGTTTAGAAAATTTGAGGACCGTCGCGACGGATGCATTGTGCTGGGAGCCAATATTCCATTGGGCGACGCGACAGCGATGATTGATAGCTGCGTCCCATCCAATGAGAACCCGAGAATGCTCGGAGCGCCACGCGCCAGGGCGCGCGGACGAGCACCCAGACCTCGCACACTTGAACACGCTTGTCGCAAGGGTTAATGTTCGAGGGTCTGAATCTTGGGGGGCTGGGCCGCGAGCGGTAAAGAGGTTGGGCTCCGCCGTGCGAGCGGCTTCAATCAACCGAAGAAGCTCAGCTTTGCGAGCAGCGGTAATCAAGGGAAGGATCGTAGGCAGAGCAGCCTCCGCGTCCTTGAAATCGGCGATTCGGACATCCACGGCGTTTGGGAGATCTACAACGGCGCTGAAGGGGGAAGACTGGCGGATTTCATAAAGACTGGGAAGGTAACGCCACGACCGTGGCACGAGCGTCTGCCTGTAGTTTTTGTAAACTTCTTCCACGAGCGCAGTGCGGGCTCGAATGCGAGCATCCCGCTCGGTTTTGAGACGCTCTTCTTTCGCGGCTTGTACTCTCGGTTCGAGAATCGGACGAATCCTCTTCCAGACTGAGGATATATGAGCAGATGATAAGGTTCGGTCGTCGAAAGTGCGTACTACTATCTGTAAGTGCAGCGCGCTGAGAAGCCTCGTTTGAATGCTGGATGACCGAAATGTCATCATCCGTGTAGTCGAGCTCCCTGAACCTGGCCTCAATCCTTGAAAAGGAAATAGATTGTTGAAGCGAGTGACGAATGTAAACAGCCAGCCACTTACGCGTCGTATCTTGCGGCAATTTTCGATGTCGTCTCTTCTTGACGCCTGAGGGCCAAGTGTATCGACCAGTCCGTACAAACATCGGCATGCTAAACTCGAGTTAGTTGATGGCAAGTAGCGGCGGATGTGCGTACATCTACGACGGCCTTGACAAGGGCAATCCGCTCGGCGGTAAAATCGTCCAGAGCTTTCTGCGCGCCAGCGATGCGCATGTGGACGTCGCGGTCATATCGAGCCACCGTCTCCGCCATCTCCTCAATATCCTCATTCCAGTAAAAATTACTCCGCGAAGCATGTCCGTGGGCACTGCCGCCGACTTTGGGAAGTTTCAGTCTACATAAACGCGATGAAGAAGGAAGGCCTCAACTGTGCGTATAAGGGATGAGATTGAGGAGAGGCTTCTCGAGATGTGGATAACGCTTCTTGAAGCTGGAGGTTACAACGAGACTAATTCACGGTCAGCTTCAACAGACGGTAGTGTCAGAAAAGCACCGACTTGGCCTTGAGACACCGCGTACATGCACGGCGGCGTAACCCAAAGTCCACGCGCTGCACACCTTTTGCGCCACAGCTCTGGGGACCGTTTAGACGAGTATTCAATATAGTAGGGAAAATAAATTACCTGGCATTGGGCTGGACCATACAATAAATGAGCCCACTGCTGCTCAGACATATCTTCATGGCAGTCCGGACCGTCTACGTTTTCACGGGCATTTCTCCACACGCTCTTCGAAGCGCTAGAAAGCAGGTGAGAGCGGAAGGTGTGGTTCGTTCGGCTGAGCTGAATTATATCCTTCGGCTCAAGATGACTGAAAATCTGAACAACGGATAATTTTAGCCAAAGTGGCACAAGTCGGAGAAGAAAAAGGTACCTCAAGCAAAACATCAAGTGGAATCTCGGTCAGATGGCAGGTTGCGTCTCCGGTCCCCTTGCCTTTGCGACTCTTCGTCGCGGTCTTTGCCGTTGATTTCTTTGCCGTCGCTGGCGATTTCTTTACCGTCGCAGTCGGGGTCTTGGTCGTCTTTTGTCGCTTTAAAGGACGTTGACCTAGAGCAGAAAATTAGAAAGCAGAGGATACGAGTTAGCAGTACGCACCGTATTCACTTGCGTCAGACTCGGCGTCGCTTTCGTCCTCGGATTCCTCGAACAGCTCGTCGTCGTCTTGATATTCTGTGCCACTCGATTTTGGAGCTCTGGCGGCCGGTTTTTTTGTCGGGGTGGCTGCTGTGTCCGCTGCTGGTGCGATTACCTGCTGGGCCAGGCGGCCGGACTGGCGGCGCGTCGTGCTCATGAGGGATGGAAACAAGAAATATTGATTCAAATTTGCCCCTTTCGGACAAGTCCCCCCTTTTGGTTCCGGCTTGAAGCGATTTTTTCGCTCTTCGCTGCTGCTGTTCACAATTTTCCTCACTTTCCCTCGTTTGAATGAGGAGAAAAGTATTTAAGTCATATCCAATGGATGAATCTCTCCGAATGGCACTCACACAAAATAATTGGGGTGCAGGAGATACAGCTTGGCAGTGTGCTAGGATTGCGCACAGTGTCGGGGAATCAGAGATAATTAGAGTACTGTATACATATGCCCTCCAGCACGCCCCCACTCGAGACGCGTCCGGTCGACACGCTCGCGTTCCAAGTGGTCAGATTGACTGGGGCGTCGGAGGTTGGAAGAGGACTGGTGCGTGCGTTCACTGGTAACGCGGTGGTCCGTCAAACTTTGCAAGGTGGAGGAGCGCATGAAGGCGAGGGTCGCACGCGAAAGAAATGGAGAAAGGGATGCGATAAAAGTACAGAAAAGAGGAGATAAATACAACACAAAATACAGTAACGGGAAAGATCTATTTTGTGGTCGTAGCAGACGAGAACTTGGTCACCGACTTGGTCTGAAGAGCGATCGTCAGCAGAGGATCGATCGAGTTGAGGTAGGGAAGGGAACGTACACCCTCGGATATCGCGTGCTTGGCCAGCTCACCGGGCAGGATTAGCCGTACGGAGGTCTGGATTTCTCGTGAAGAGATGGTGGATTTCTTGGAGTATTGCGCGAGTTCTGGGTCCAGTGGGTGAGTCAACGGAACGTGAAGGGGTAAGAACGCGACGCACTGGACGCCTCGGACGCGATGCGCTCGAAGATGTCGTTGACGAACGAGTTTAGGATGGCCATGGCCTTGTTCGAGATACCGGTGTCGGGGTGGACCTGCTTGAGGACTGGGGAGTGGGTGAGTAAAGAAAAGGAATCAAGTCCGCAAATCGCTCACCCTTGTAGATGTACGACGAGTAAGTCTCCTTGCGAGCCTTCTTGCGCTTCTTCTTCTCCCCGTCAGCAGGCGCAGCGGCCTTTGCTGTCTTCTTGCCCGCCTTTTTCTCAGTGGTCTTGGACGGGGCTTTGGAGGCGGTGGCAGGAGCCTTGGATGCGGTGGAGGCAGGGGCCTTGCCAGCGGTGGAAGCGGGTTTAGGTGCCATCGAGGATGAGGGGTGGTGGAGTGGTAGACGGTTGTGGGTGGTGGGCAAAGGTTGAATCCATCGCAAATCGCGACAGGCTCCTTATATAGGAACGCGTGACGATGGCTGTGTTTGGTCGAAACCAACAAGTCGCGTGAGACGCGTTCTTTGTTGACACGGTAAACAGTATAAATACAAGCCAACCGAACCAAACTCGCCAACGCCTCTTCGTCCGCTACCACCACCACCAGCACCCCACCCCCCACCACCAACACACAACACACAATGTCTGGCAAAGTCAGCGGCAAATCAAAGTCCGGCAAGGCGGCGGGCAGTGGCGACGCATCGAAATCGCAATCGCGTTCGTCCAAGGCCGGCCTCCAGTTCCCCGTCGGTCGTATCCACCGTCTGTTGAAGAAGGGCAACTACGCGCAGCGTGTCGGTGCTGGCGCGCCTGGTGAGTTGTGGTCTGGTCTGAGCGCGACTTGTTCTGACTCTTTTCCCCAGTCTACCTCGCCGCCGTCCTCGAATACCTCGCCGCCGAGATCCTCGAACTGGCTGGCAACGCCGCCCGCGACAACAAGAAGCACCGTATCGTGCCCCGTCATCTGCAACTCGCCATCCGCAACGACGAGGAGCTGGGCAAACTACTCGGCAGCGTGGTCATATCCCAGGGCGGAGTCGTCCCCCACATCGACCCGTCTCTCCTCCCCACCGGCACGAAGAGTGCGTTCACCTCCCCCTTCCTCCCTTGTCTCATACTGACTTGTTTCCGCAGAGGGCAAGGGTGGCGCCGCCGAGGAGTAGAGCGTTGTATGCATGCGATGTATCATTACTATCTTATTGTCTCTCTCTCTCTTCTCGCACTTGTACCCTTTACATCTTGTTCATTCATATAAAATCGCACGCGACTCTGAATTTCGGCTATTTGTTCTGGTGTGATTCTGTCTTCGCGTCCCAAGCTCTCTTCGAAGAACTACCTGTTCACGCCATATCGACGTGAGGACTCCAAGCTCCGCAAGACTACCGCGACCGCGTCCACGCAAGACTCGAGGAACTGGAGTCAACGAGCGGACCCTGCACGACAAGGATTTCGACGATTCGACCACGGAAGCCTTGCCGCAACTTTGACGACGACGCAGCCTCGACGGGCTCGTTCCCGCCTACCACAATCCGACGACGATGCTCTGGGCGGTGACTCGGTCGAGGCAGCTTTCTCAGCGCACGTCGTCCCTCTCGCGCCTCCAAAATGCCCACCGCTCATCTGGGAATAACAGTCTTTTTAGCGTGCGGTTCCGCCTCCCGTTCCGAGTCAGCTCCCGTTCCGAGTCAGCTCCCGTTCCGAGTCAGGACTCCGACGACACCGAGCCCTCTATTGGCGCGGTCCCTGACGCAAGAACCTAGGAGTTAAATCGCCCGGATTGGCTTCAGCGTGGCCGGATGACGACAACAGACGGACTCGTCGCTTTCCCTGCGGCATGGGGTCCTGCCCTGCGTTGTCTGTACGGGTCTACCTACCATTCGCAGCATTCTATCGACCTTGCAGACGCTCAAGTTGGCAGCAGCCGAAGACCTGGCTCGTCGACCGGAAAGCTACATACAGCAACTGTGCAGGACGGCCGACGCGAGGACAGACAGCGGTTTTCACCTGCACACACCCCGACGTTCGGATGCAAGGCGGGAAAGGACCCCTCGATGTGCTATCGTACCATCATGCTCGTAGGGCGCTCGTCGAGACTCATGTACAACGACGGCGACATCATGCAACTTGGACTCAATAACGACAAGATTGAAGCATCCTCCATTGGCGACACGACGAGCTCACTTTCCTGCCCTTCCCGCAAGACTCGAAGGACTAGGCCATTTCGATGCGTCAACGCGTCAACGACAGCAGCACTCGTTCACCGACAGCACACGGACTCGAGCGAATCGACATCTGCCTGCCTTGACCACACGGTGCCCTCCCTCAGCTGCGCCCCTTCTTGGATGGTGGGCAGCTACGCTGCGCCCCAAACGTCCGCGTCTTGAAATCTACAGCGTCACGTCGACATCCTTCCCGGCGTCCAGCGCACGAAACAACTCTTCCATTGGCGCGGGCCGGAGGTCTCTGGTGTCCACGCAAGACTCGAGGGGATAGAAGGCGCACGGACCATGTCTATGCGTTCACGACGGTCAAGCAAGGCGGCTTTTTGAAGGCAGCGCGGCGGCACGACCACCATTCGCATGCCAGCTTCTGATTCCACCGCACTCGCATTTGCGAGGGGCAAGGATAGGTGTACGAATCGAGTCTCGACTTTGGGCTGCATCACTCGGCCTGTGTTATACGCGTCGTCACAGACCGAGGCACTGGCTTCCGCTATGCTCGTGCTCGTACCGTATACCTTGATCGGCGTCCGCTCTCCGTGTCTGGTAGCACTGTAGCAGGTAACATACCGGGACTCAATTCAATTACATTGGATCTGAGACTTGTGAATCATTTACGAAGCGGAAATCGATGGCATTGAGAAACGTTCCAGCAAACGGCCAACAAGAAACTGGTACATGCAGTGGGTGGGTACACAGCCGAGAAATTTGTGACATGGATATTACATGTAATCCCTAAGCCGAATCTGCGTCTGCGTACGTCTCCCAGCGATCCATGAAGCTGAAGGATGGTCCCGGCACCGGCAACGACGACGGGAGGACGCTGGTTGAGGAGCCATCGATTCATTTTGTTGCTGACGGGAACCGTGTTCGATGATATTTGAGCCTCGGTCACCGCGACCCAACGAAATAGACGCGGAGAGCGGGTGGATGTGAACGAGACGGCGGAAGCATAGCCGCGAAGCTAGCGATTCGGTCTGCGACGACTTGCTCGAGCGCCTGCTTACTCGCGGTCCTCTATGGCATGACGAAGTCGAGAGTCGATTCGTGCGCCGCTTGTTCACGAGTCAGACGCCAGGGCGCATGTAGGTCGCGCGTCCGTTCATGCGACGAGACGATTTGAGAGTTGCTTTCGAAGGCGATATTCAAGTCTGTATACAAAAAAACATATCAATATTGACGCCAGAATGTAGGCGGTCTATACACACTGTGGCCCAAGCAGCGATCGTCACCGCAAACTCTACTCGAACGCAAGCCGATCACGCGAGTGGATACCCCGCGCCGGCTTCGAATCCGCTTCCTCATCACCCTCGCCGTCCTCAAACTCCAGTTCACCATACCGCGCCGCACGAATATCCTGCCGACTATCCATCACGCGCCGCGCCTCCATGCGCTCGCGCAGCGCGTTGAGCTGCCGGTACTGCATCTTTGACTCCGCCTCGCGCTTGAGCAGCTCCGCACGCCGCGTCGCAGGCGGTGTCCACCGGCTCTTCAGAATCCGCCGCACGCCTTCTGGGCTGATGCGGAAGCGCTCGGAGAGGGCGCGGGTGGTGAAGGTCTCGGGGTCGACGCGGTGCAGTTGGCGCAGGCCGTCCATCGCCTCGCGCGAGAGTTTGCGCGGGGGTTTCCAGCCATCGGGGAAAGCCTCTTTGAGAGAGGCGCGGTGGGCTACCCAGTCGGCCGGGGTCGGTTCTGTGGGGGGCTTGCGGAGGTGAGACGGCGTGCGTCTGCCGTCGACGGCGTCGTTGTCCTCGGACAGATCCACCGGTGTCGAGTCGTCGTCTAGGATGGAGCGAGCAGACCGAGTTATGCGTCTAACACCCACACAAGCCCGTCGAGGAACAGCCGCGCGAAGCACAGAAAACATTGGTGAAAAAGCAAGGACGCAGCACAACGAAGACAAACAGCACTAACGCCAGTTCACGGAAAAGGCAATTTGTTCGTGGGGCTGCATTAAGCGCGCGTCTGTTGGTTATCGGGAAGCGAACTGGTTCAAATCTCGCTTCTCAGTGGAGCAGCTACGCGATACTTATAGACGCATATATATGACACGGCTTCCATTGCAACACCGCACAACCCACACGAATGCGTCAACTCCATGTATCGATTCTAGGAGACGAAAAGGTGGGTAGACAGAGCTTTGCGAGCCAGGTTCGTCGATTCTTCGGCCATAGTAGCAGCAATAAGAATGACGCGGGGTCGCGCAGTTCGCATTGGGGTCTATAATGGGTGAGTGACTTCGACGACGGGTTTCTTTCATTTCGTGAGACGCAATAGATGTGGGTCGGTTGCCTTTCTGCGCGAAATTCACCCGGAATTAATGGGTGCAGAACTACGACCTGGGACCAGCGGACGAAGGCGACCCCTACCGACGGGCAATCACAGTGGATGGACGAGAATGTTTCGTTCAGATCGGTATGTGGTTTGAGCACCCTTGCTCCAGTGCTCGCATTCTCCGCAGAGCCGCACCAGTCGCCTGCACCACCGTACGTCTTGCCTCCCCACGAGTCCCACCTAGGCTGAAGTGGACGTCCCAGAAACGCAGAAGCCGTCATCCTAATGTACTCCGTCGCCTCACGGGAGTCGTTCGCGCATCTCGAAACGCACGCGGCGACACAAAAGACGCGATATCCCGCCGCGGCGGTCGTCCTCGTCGGGAACCGGCTTGACGCAGATCGGAATCCGCTGGACGTCACCGTCGAGTGGCGGCGACGGCAGGTGTCGACGGAGGAGGGCGAGGAAGCCGCCCGAAAGCTGGGCTGTCCGTTCGCGGAGACGTCGGCGAAGACCGGGGAGGGAGTGAACGCGGTAGTCGAGGAATTGGTGCGGGCAGTGGGGGGAAGGAAGGAGGGGGTGAAGAAGAGGAGGTCGGTTCAGTGCGCGCTCATGTGAGAACGTTGGGTCATTGAAGCGGGGAATTTCATGGACGGTGATACCTACGTGGGCTTATGAAAACCCTGGAGGAGCGATGAGGTCCAACGAGCCCATATCCACAAGCGAGAGATCCCGTTTCTTGATTGTCCAACTCTGCACCTCAGCCAAAAGTGGTAAATTTCGAAGCAAGCTGTCGTCTGTGGACCAGTCCCGTATGCGCATTAAAACTATCCCGAAGCCGTCCACCTGAAGTCCGCGTCGTCAGCTGAGAATCGTCCCAAGGGGCGATGCACATACCACACAAGCTACAAGTCCGTTATGTCAAAGTATGCAGGTTAGGGCTTGCTTTTCCGAAAACACGCGCCAAAAATCGCCAGAGTGTTTTTTTCTTGGGTTTGGACGACTTTAACGGAGGAGCACGTTCCCTCCCCGGAATGGGAATCATGGGTAGTGGGAAAAGGGTGGTAAAGAGGCCCCTCCTGCGCCTGAACGTCTCTCGCCAATCGCCAACCGTCTTCGGCGGGTAGTTGTCGGGAATCGGGTCCGTGTCACTACCGGTCAGGCCCCACGTTACAGTACGTGGGAGGCGCGCGAATACGAGGCGGTCTTTGACATCCGCAGGGACATTCTCTGGTACATCCTCTGCGCGGAATTCCGCGGTCGACTCGACCCGTTCGAGCAGTGGACACGCCGTCGTCATGAACGCGACGAAGTCCGCGTTCGCATCCCAGACGACCAGCCGTCGGATCCCCTCGAAGCGGCACTGGGAGGGCATATCTCCTGATGGCGGAGGAAAGAACGTGCCACGAGGTGCGTCCAGTAGGAGTGCGGGGGGCGGAGAAGTGTAGGCATATGTGACATGCAGCTCGGTGAGCGAGAGCGGGTACCCCCGGGTCGTATGATCCAAAAGTTGCCAAAATGGCTCCCAGTAAAATGTACCCCACGCGCCATAGGTCGCCGTGCAGTCGAGTAGCACAAAGTGAAGAACAGTGATGTGGGGAATGAAGTCGCGGATGATACGAGCGATGTACTGAGTTGGGATAGCGTATTCCTGGCTTTCATAGCGACCACGACCGGGAAGAAGGTGTCTACGGGGCGAGTCGGTGGTGGCGTACTCGATCAGGTCTGTGCATTGCCAGGCGTACTCTCCTTCGTAGCAGTGGTAGACAGAGATTGTGAGGGAACGGCAAGCTTTGGCAAGGTGTCGACGGATGTCCGTGATCCCTGCGAGCTCGCACACGAAGGACGCATTAGAGCGGTGGATGTGAATGATATGTTCGATGTGGGCATCGGAGGTGATCCACAGGTCGCGAAAGACGACAGAGAGAACAATATTGAGCCAGTCGCGGCAGACCAGCATCCAGTTCGCCATCGAATGGGCATGTCTGCGACTGCTGGTCGAGATAATGACGAGCTCGACTAGTTCAGGGGGCAACATGGTGGCCTCTGCACGAATTTCGCAAGTCTTTGCACCAATACAGTGCGGATCCATCGAAGGAGACATTGGCCGTGGGCGACGAGTGGCAATGAGGGCAGAGATGATTCCAGCACGGGGCATCGTGGGGAGAGGGGAAGCCGTTCTGAGGGGGAGATGAAACAGTGTGGCAAAAGTCATCCGGGGCGCGATCTTCTTTCAAGATGGAGCAGGACTTGTGCTAGCTATTGAAATGGACGAGAGTGTCGCCTCCTGGAATCCGAATAAGACGTTCGCGGAGGTTGTCTATCCTCAGGACCTGGCGCTTCATGTGAAGGCGGAAGGCGGGCGCGCCGGTCATCTCCATTTGGCGGCACCCGTCCTCTAATAGAGAATTCCGCGCAAAATTCAGAGAAAAATACGTGTTCAACGCGTGGGTACACATTCACCTAGCGTCTACGACGCCCTTGCGCAAGTGCTCCGAATCCACCGCGTCCCCTGTGTTCAAAATGCCCGCCTTCTCGATAATAAGAACCTCAGCAATGCCCTCCTCCACGACGGGTCGATGCTGGACGCCTCGGGGCACTACGAACACGTCTCCCTTGTTGAGCACAACCTTGTCGAGGTCTACGCCTTGGAGCTCGATCGTGAGCGTCCCGGCAACGATATAGAACACTTCGTCGGTCTAAATGGCGAGTAAGAATTCAATACAATGCTGCAGAGAAAGCATGCGTACGTCGTGGTGGGCGTGGAACACAAATGCGCCCTGGAGCTTCGCCACCTTCATCTCATATTCGTTGTTGATGGAGCCGACGAGCCTTTGGGACCAGGTCTCCGTGAAAGAAGCGAGGACGCCAGGAACTGATACCGGAGGGCGCACAGTGGTCATGGTGCAGTTGCAGTATTACAAAGTTGAGAGTTCATGACTCGGGAGGAATTTTATTGAAGCTCGGTTGCAATTGGCGGCAAGAAAAGGCCGGGTGCGCGGCGCAGCCCGCATTGGCATTTGTGCCATAATGTTTGAGCCGCGTACAACTCGAAACCCAGAGCGTTCACTGGTGAGCCGGCCTTGAGCGCCCTTTTTCAATCTTGAGATAGAGATGTGTGGTCAATGGGTCGGCAGTTTGATTGCCAGTCGCTATTTCTAGCTCCGCTGCGGCCACCATCCTCATGCACCTCCTTCAAAACGCCCTAGATTTTGCGAGAATCTTCATAATGCCAAAGATCAAGCAAGGATTCAAGCAAGAGACCCCAAATTCGGAATTTAATCCGGAAATTGCAGATGCAGGCGAGTCCGACGCCGCAAGTCCGACGAAAACTGGAAGTATTTCGCCGACGACCACGACCACACGACGCGAAAGCTCTTGACTTCGGAACCCACTTTTCTGTATGTTAGGAATTATCCCGCAAACCTTCCCCTGCAGACTATTGTTAATTTCTCGAGCAACTTGAAGCCGCCTCAAGTTGACTGACTCCGTCGGTGAAAAGTCCCTTCAAAGCGCCGACCCTCTTCAACGCCTCCAACGCCTTCACCGCCATAATTTTTCAACGCCGCTATTCCTGTACTTATCGTGGCTCATAAGCAGGAGCGCGGTCCGGTGCTTCGAATCCTCCGCTCGTGAGACTACTTATGTCAATCGAAATTCCAAGCCCAGAGCACTGCGATGTCCCCCAAGGTCTGGCTCATCACAGGTAGGATCCCTGTTCCCCGCTTTCAAAATTATCGTCTCACCGAGTGGCTTCCCTGTTTAAGGAGCATCTTCTGGCTTTGGTCGTAACTTGATATCTTCTGTGCTAGCAAGGGGTGACCGCGTTATCGCGACATCCAGATCGCTAGAACCCATTCGAAACCTCGCCGGCACGAACGCAAACCTGCGCCTGCTTCAACTAGATGTGACGTCTGGGGAGGAGGTCCTTCGGTATACTTCTTCCCCCACCATTCGCAGGCAATGAACCAGTTCTTCAGAGGTCGGATGGAAGAGGCCGTGGCCCTCTGGGGCAGAATAGACGTGCTGGTGAACAACGCGGGCTCCTGCTACCTGGGAATACTGGAAGAAGGCGGGTGAGCTTCGCCACTCGTCGTGTCCCGTGTCTCCTGACGCGACGCAGCTCAGCGCTCGTCCGCAAGCAATACGAGGTGAACGTCTTCGGTCTCCTCGACGTCACCTCGGCCTGCCTGCCCTACATGCGCGCCCAAGGCGACGGAGTAATTGTCGTGATGGGGAGTAGATCAGCCTGGACGGCCGAAACCATCGTGAGTCGCCGCCGACTTTCCTCCCCCGCGCTTCTGATAAACCCCACAGGGTCTGGGTAAAGTATCTTTCAACAGACTCTAATTGCCATACACTCACGCACCCCGTCGCAGGTCCATACGGGAGCTCCAAAGCCGCCGTGCACGCGCTTGCGGAGACCCTCACCGCGGAAGTCGCGCAGTTCAACATCCGCGTCCTCCTCGTCGAGCCGAGCGCGTTCCGCACGCGCATGGTGCGCACCGCGGAGAACTATAACCTGGAGAACCCGATTCCCGCGTATGACGGCACGCGGGCGAAGAATATCAAGGCGTACGACGGGCGGGACGGCAAGCAGTCGGGGGACCCCGGCAAAGCGATGGATGCCGTGGTCGAGGTTGTGCGGGGCGAGGGGCGCGCGGCGGGGAAGCCCTGGCCGGGGTACCTCCTCCTCGGCCAGGAGGCGGATCGCGACGTGCGCGCCAAATGTAGGATTATGACGGAGCACCTCGACGAGTGGTGCGAGATCGTTAATGGGGTGGATTTCGAGGATTGATCATGTAGGCAACAAGTTGTGTCTGGGTCGGAGAATAATTGAAAAGCCTGGCTATGTTTATTGCGTCACCAGACCGCGACATCAACGCGCAATTGCCGCACGCAAAGGCGCAATATAGGAGAAGCCGCTGCGGCGACGAGGGTGTCACCATACAGAAGGCGTCTTAGGCCATTTTCAGCACCGTCTCAGTCAGCAGTCTTCGATAGCAGAAACATAATATAAATGCGGTCCGAGGTGCATTTGAGCTTGGATACATACATTGTACAATGCCCGTCGCCGTCCCTGAGCTCGGAACCTTCAACCATGTGGCGGAGACCAAGGCAAGCGCAGGACACCATCTGCGCCAATGTAGCATTGCTGAACAGTGTGGGATGCACAGGAGCAATTGGACTGGGCGGAGCTCGTCACGGTCGACCTGAGCCAGCTCGGCACGCCCGAGGGCAAGCGGCAGCAGGCGGCCATCCTCATCTCCGCCGTGCGCGAGAAGGGTTTCTTCTATGTCAAGAACTTTGGCATCTCGCAGGAGCGCGTCGACAGGCAGTTTGCGATGGGGAAGCACTTCTACGAGCTGCCGTTGGAGGAGAAGCTGCAGTATGTCCCGCAGGGCCTCGGTGGGTGGTTTGAGTGCGTTGTCCTGGAGCCGATTTGACGTGGACCTGGGTAGACGAGGGGCAGTTCAATGGCTATGTGCCCGCGGGGCGCAGAGTCCTCGATGTAGAGGGCAAGATCAAAGACAATATCGAGATTTATAACATCCCCAGTAATTCGCCCGTCTAGAACGTTCGCTGGGGTGGCTGAGCGATTTTCTAGAATTTAATGGGGATTTCAAACACAATCATCCCGCCGTGATAACCGAGCGGCTGGCAGAGGTCGAGGAATTTGCTCGAGTAAGGCGCCGCGCCCACAGTTTGCTTTCATTCACGAGCAAATGACTTCAGGCTCTGCACACAGAGGTCCTCGATCCGTTATTCGTCCTGCTTGCAATTGCGCTTGAGCTCCCAGAGGATTATTTCACGAAGATTCACCAGTATCAGGTCAAGAGCGAGGTCAGTGTCGATCGTTTTGTTTTCAATAGGGAGCTGATTGGACGCAGGACCACCTCCGGTACATGCGCTACAAGAAACAGCCGTCCGAGATCAACGACAAGCTGCAGAATTGGTCGTACGGACATACCGGTAGCCCCTCTCTATTACTTGGGACCCAGGGCGCTCGCTGAATCGATATCAGACCTTGGTAGTTTCACGCTACTGTTCCGCCAGCCCGTCGCGGCGCTGCAGATCCGCTACCCCACGACGAACGAATGGAAGTGGGTCAAGCCGCAGGACGCGACGCTGACGGTGAACGCATGCGATGCGCTGCAGTTCCTCACTGCGGGCTACGTTAAGAGCACGGTACATCGGTGAGTATTGTGCATTGCGGTCAAGCTTGAAGAGTTGCTCACTTGTTAACAGCGTCACGGTCCCGCCCAAGGACCAGCAACATGTCGATCGCCTTGGTTTGCTCTACTTTTCCCGGTAGGTCCAAAGCGGACGAGCCGAGTGATGCTCTCACGAGTCGAAAGTCCCCACAACGATGTCAAGCTTGTCACGATCAGAGACTCTCCGGTGCTCCAGCGCGAAGGATACACAGAGAACGAGTTTGAGGCGAGCGGGAACCCTGTCCCGACCATGGAAGGTGCGTTGGATTAGTTGCGGTTGATACGAGACCTTGGTGCTGAAGAGGAACGGTAGAATGGACGTTTGCGAAACAGGTATGTCGACATTTTTGCTTCAATGTAGGCGGTGCTGAAAGTACTTGCAGAAGTGGCAACGCACGAAGGCGGGCTCCCTGAAGAAGGACCATGCGACTGCAACGATTCTCCCGGGGTTCAACGAGAAAGTTTATGCTTGAATTGCAGTCTGTCGATGTACTTGTACCAGTAGAACTGAATGGATTCGGACCAGTTTCGCTCTCCCTCCTGGAAAGAGTTCGCCATTGGTGGTGAGTAAGGTGAAAAGCTGCAAAAAAGCTGTGCCAAAGCCGACCAACGGTCTCACCGAACTACAATCCGGAAAATATTCACCATGTCCCTCATCCCTCAGCACTCCCTCGACCTCAGCTTGAGCCTGTGGGTTAACATATAGTATTCGCGATTACGGCTAGGAAATTGTATCCAGAGAATGTGGGAATTTCAAATTCACCCGGGTTCGAATTTACGGCCCTGGGCCTTTCTCACCTCTTCCATGCCCACGATGTTCCCTTTTCTCCGCCCCAGCAGCACTCAATTCTGCGTCGAGTCTCGTCGACTTGCTCATCAACAAATCCCCGCTATAACGTTCGAGTGCTGTTCATCAGGCTGCCGCTCTGCAATCTGGACGAGATTCGCCGACGTATGAGAAGGCGATACTCTCTCCGAGAAAGTGTCACAACGCGGGCGGATCTACGAGCAACTAGCGCATACACCTGCATACACGCCCCTGCGCCCCTTCGAGTCCGTCACCGAGAATGCCAGTGCCTTCAATGGGGATGGCGTTTAGATGGTCCCCGATAATGGCTCATGGCTTCTGGGGAATCTGGGATGTGAGGTCAAACTCTTCCGACCTCACGAACGACGCGTCAACTGCTGCGGCCTGAGCCCTACCTGCCGCGTTAAACCATCTTTCTCAGGCACGCGCGCACCCACCGTGACGGAGCCAGACGGAGCCACAAAGGAATACCCGAGACGGTCTTGGAACAACGCCGTTGTGGGTCCAGACGACGTATTGTTTCATCCTTCCTATCGACGTCAGATAGGCCGCCGTTTGGAGTTTTTTGCGGGACCGCCTTTATATGATTCCGCCGCGCCGACATTTTTCACTGGAGATAAAGCGCGGGACCTCCTACAGCGATGAAGCGAGCCTCGTGCGGTGTACGTATATCGTATCAAAACCGCCCGTCCGACCTGTTGTCGGATCCATGCCCACTCGCGCTTTACCGTATGGTATACACCCTCAGTTGTCGTTCCGAACGGAGATGGTCTCGCGCCCCGATCTATGAGGGCGCCTTCGTGATTTCTGGTTGTGTGTAGTGGTGCCTTGATTATTAGTGCGACGTGATTCGGATGGATAGATACATATAATTTTCGCAAACCCTGGGCCCTGTTTCTGGGGTGAGTCACATCCAGGATTGAAGCCTACGTTCGTCTGTGTTTAAATCCTATTTTTCACAGCTATAATGGTAAATATATGTACAGGGAGTGCAAGTAAGTTATGTTATGGTATTGTGAGTTGACAGCATTGGCAGAGCGATGCGACGAAGACGAACGAACAAAATGGGCGAGGGTTATTGCGGGGCGGGAAAGGGCGCGGGAGGGGGCGAAGGAAACCAAGAAGGAAGGGGCGCGGGAAGGACTTGCGGAGGAAACCAAGAAGATACCGAGGGAATATTGAACTCGGGCACCGGAAGGGAACCGTCCTTCGCCTTCTTCAAGTCTGCAACTGGCATTTCCGTGAGGAACAATTGCCCATTCGGACCGACGACATTCTGATTCTGCTTGCGACAGGCTACTGCGGTTTCAAGGGTATACGGCAGGGCGTCGTCCACGAACATCAGTTCTCCGGCGGTGGGGCCCGCGAGAGAGCGGACGTGGATCCTGCGATGTGGACCCTTTCCCCAGGCCTGGCCATCCATCCAATCAGCCTGGTTGCGAGGAGAGGAAATGCTAACACCCACCAAGACCTCTGCCGGCGTCCAAACCTCCCGCTGCGGAATGCCAGAGATCATCTTGTCTGAGGGGATGCGAGTGTAAATGTAGTTCTGGCATCCGGTTTCAGCAGGGGACGATACCATGCGCGAAACCCACTGACCGCTTTATGCCTTCGTTTCTTGCACTCGTCAGGCGAAAGTGAATCCTCTTCGTGAGTCAGGCCGTCATCAGCACAGATCTCCCCCATGAACTGGACGTATTCCTGGTCCGTATGACGGTCATCATGCTGAACGCGGACACAGTACGCATGGCCGAAATTTCCAATCTACATATCAAGAAATTCAGGCCACCGATACATCGCTTTGCAGGACGGGCGACTTACATATACCCGCATTGGCACGTAGGCCAGCACCTTCCCGGGCAGCCATTCCGACCAGCTCGATCGGTCGCCGTCGATCTTCAGCCGACGGACGCGGACTGGCTGGCCAAACTGCAACACCGCGGTCAGGAGCCGCGACCAGCCCCATGGGGAGGACAAACAAACAAAGTACCTTGAATATTTGCGCGTCTGTGGCGTCCAGGTTGCACGCACGCAGCCCCAGCGGGGGCAGGTGGCGCGAGGGGAAGCGCGAGTTACGGCTGAACAGCGCCGGTATGAGCGCGCCACGGCGCAGATTCAGGAAGGCGCGTTCGGCGACTTTATGACGCCGCCGCTGTGTAGCTGCGGATGAACTTGGTCTGGGCTCGAGCGTACTGCTTGTGGCGCCATTGATCCCGGGCAGGGAATCTGGAAGCGCAGACGGGCGGGGTGGCGCATTGCATGCACGGGTCTCGAGCAGGACCACAGAATTACGACGCTGAGACTCCAGGGTTGTTATAGCCATGCAAAGTCGTCTGTGGAAGGGGAGTTAGCCGGAGGCGAAAGATGGAAGTAGCGGGAAGAAGCGGGATCTTGCCTGTGTTTTATTGAGGAATTTGGTGGCCACACGCGTGACACAACGCCCCACGGGCTGACTCGGTGGGCGCTGTAACTGTGGGCGCGTCAGGCTGGGTACAATTGGAAAGTACAAGGACGAACCAGTATCAAATGATCTCTCATCATTCACCCGTCCCGGAACTTCGCGTCTGCGCTCTCACAGTCACCTAATTCTAACCCCAAACGGCCATCAAGCTCGAAAGTGTCCAAAGAACAACGCGTCGTGGACCCACAAGGCCCGTTTGAGCAGCGCGGTTGTGTTCGGAAACAATTAGTGGATAAGCATTGAGTCGGTGGTGTGTTTCGTTGAGTCGGGAGAGACCAAGACGCAAATAGACTAGAGCCCAGAAAAATCACGAAACACCGTTCTACGGAAGTCTACGGACCCATAAATATCGTTCGACGATGATGACCGGTGGGAGGAAATCCCGCATGAAGTGCTCATTTGTGGCGAACAATTGCGCATCACACAGGCAGTGTTTTTGTGGGCGGCCCAACAAGAAGCATAAAAGCGCGTCCACGCGGCGCGACGCGTGCGCAGGGTCGCGGGAGTCGTCTGTGGGTCCGTGTGTATGATAGTTTCCCGGGAATTTTGTATTGCGCCCACACCGGAGTATCACCAGGGGTTCAAACAGTGCGTGTCACGATCCGCCCTGAGTCCGCCTGAAGCCGCCGCACTTGGTTTGAATTTCGCGGTGCACGAAATGCACTGAAGAGGATGAGCTCAACGATCGGGTAGTAGGCGAAGCCACGAAGTTTAATTTGTGATCCTAGGCTAAATCTCGAATTCTTCTTTGATTGATTCTCCGCTTTTTGCTTCTATATGTTTTCTATTGTCGAACGCTTAATTCGGAATCTGGAACGCAGTCAGACGCACCGCACCTGTCGCGTACAAATGAGCTGGTTCCAGAATTCGCTGCATTAAACGATGTGGTTCAAATCTGGCGAGACCTTGCAGTTTGTCGCCAAGATACTAGTGAAAGGCGAATTTCCAACATGAAAAACCGTAATATGCGAACATGTCGGCGAGCGAAGCAAGGGCTTCGCACGACTTTGCCTAAATGAGCGGTGGTGAGACAACAGATTTTATTCCGAACTTAGTGATGGTGGAGGCCGTTCAATGTGCGCACTCCATCCACCTAGAATAAACGTTCATTAATCAGAGTCTATGGATGGTGTGCGTTGCGACTCTTACTTTCTGAGTTGACGACGAATCGACAGCGGAACTGCTTTGTATGGGGGAATTGCATAAATGAATATCGAGACAAACGGATAACACAACATCTTGGCAAAAAAATCAAGCTGAGACGGGGATATAGCTTCATCCCGTCCAAACTGCAGGTCCCGGTTGCTGGTAGCTGGTCGGGACAGGGTAATAGATATTCAAAAGGATTCCTGGCTCCTGCAATACGAAAGGAAAGATGGCGTGGTGAGATCCAGAAATACCGCAAAGATGAACATAGGAGGACTTGCCTTCCCAGTGTACACGCCTGGGATCGCAACCAGCGGCTGGGGGTTTCCGCTTCCCCCGCCAGTGACGGAAATTTGTCCGCAGGAGATGTACCATTGGGCTAACGGGTTTTAGACCCGGTAAACTCGGATACGAGATGCGGTGGATGCTCACCTCCCTGGAACGTTGCGGCAGAGTGGAGCGCCAGGGCCTCCATGCGCACAAGCTGTGAAGATGTTCAGCGGTATCCGACGACAGTTGGACAAGAATTGGTTTACATATTGGCCAGTGGGAAGAGATTTAGGGATCGTGAAGCTAACGCTTGGGAGGTCTGGTTTTGGTTAGTTCGTTTTTTGTGTGTACGAGAATTGCGGCGATTTACTCTGCGCAGGGAACGTGATGGAGGTTCCGCCGTTGGTGACCGCGCTGATTTGATACACCTTGGAAGGTTATGAGATTGGGGGGAATCAAAGAAAGCAGATTTAGATACTTTGAACCACACTGCACCGTCGCCAGCAAAGGTGCTGACGTTACCGGTGGGCGCTTTGGCCATATAAACGTTCACAACCTGCGAGTTTGTTCGGCAGGTTAGGACGCGTGAACCAGAGGAGTGGTGGCAGACGAACCCCAGGATGGTAAATGGTCTGATCACAGGCGATTCCGAGTGTGGAACCGGCAGCGACGGCGATGGTGCTGGCGGTACCGGCAGTGGCAGAATCGTAGCATCGGAAGTCGGGACTGGTAACGTCGATAACCTGCAGTGAGTGGTCAACATACTGTCCGATGGTAGAACTTTCCGTTCATACTGGGTTTTGGGTGTTGAAGTTGTTTGTCTGTCTGACGTTCGCCCACGCAGGTGTGGTCACGCCATTTACAATGAGAGACGGGAATGTGTCTGTCGCAGACTGAGTGGATTCCGCCGAAAGAAAACATCAAAACTTACAATGAGCTTGGACCCGCGAGAGAAGCAGGGAGAGCGCCAGAGCCGTGAAGGAAAGCATTGTGCGAAGAGAGGAGGGCCTGAAGTTTGCGTTTGTTCCGGGGTCCTTATAACCGTCGATATTTCTTTCCGTCGAAATAACGGTGTGGACCCGGACCGAAGAATAGACGAAGCTTTCCCAGTGGTTCAAGCGGCAGTATGGTAGATCCTTCAGTGCCGTCAAATTAGAGGTCCGGTGGCCGGCTTGACGGTCATGCTAAACACACCGCTTGTATTCCATACGGCCCCTATTCATTCGTCTGCTGCCGGCGCTGAGCACGAAAGGTCTGGGATTATCGTCGGTGATTGGAGTGGTGCAATCCAATGAATGAAGTGTATAGCGAGTACCGGAGGCTATCGTGCGCCATAGGTCATGCAGAGATATGTGTGTACGAGATGGAACATATGCGGAGAGATGGTGGAGGCAAAATTGCGAAATATTCAATGTGTCGGGGTAAGTATGCGGAGTGGTTACGCCGGGCGAAAGCAGGAAGAGGATCACGAGCCACCCAGTTATTTCAAGACAAGGGCGTTAACGGACAGGCTGGAAGGCTGAGCAAAGATCCAGGGGAAGACTCGGGTCCAGGGATGTTGAAAAAGGAATAAGAGTGGGATGGGAGAGAAGTTGGAATGCGTGGAGCGAAAGAACAGGTTCCAGCGCGCATGGTGGCAGACATTTGTCTGAGGATGAACACCGCCGTAAAGTAGACGCGAGAGGCTTGGCCAGTTGAGGCTCGGATCAACTCCCAAAGCGGAGTTTCAACTTGGCGCGTTGTTATCCATTGTTTGCCCGCCTCTGTCTCTCGTGCGTCTTGCCTCCTACCACCATCTCCCACCTTGTGATTCTCTCTCGCCGCCTCCCCGCCAAGCACCAAACCTCGATAAGCCTTCACACAACACAGCGATGCATTTCTCCCTTCTTTCCGTTGTCGCTTTCATGGCCATTCCTCTGCGGGTCGTCGCGTGCGAGGGCGAATGCATAGTCGACATCACCAACGCGTTCCTCGGAAACTACTCTTATGTTGTCGAAGCCGTCATGGCCCAGACTGTAAATACTTTCCCCCGCCGACGTGCTTTTTTTTAACACGCCTCCAGGGTTCTGAGATCATCAGAGAGCTCAACCTCACAAACTTGTCGCCAAAAGAGTTGATGCACCCTATAATGACCGAGTACGCCAACAAATCATACGAGGCTCTCGAAACGGCCATCTTCCCCGAACACTTTCACGGCAGATGTCAAGACCCCCAGACCGGCGTTGACCCAGAAGGCTGCCCCAATCCAGATTGCCCCGTCGTATGCGGAACCCCCGGCTCACTTGTCCACTTCTATTCCGATCTCCGTTACATCGCCTTCAACGACACCCGTCACCTCCTTGCGTCTTGCGCCTCCGCGTCGACCTCTTCCGTTGAGGACATCGCCTTTACGCATCAGCCCAGGTCAAACTCGGACGCAACATTGGCACCTCGTATCCTGCGTTTCCGTCGTGCGGCCACCGAACCATCCGCATCGCGCGAGGACGTCAACCGTGTTGTGCAGGACGCGTTGAAGAAGATCCCCAACCGGATGAACGTTACCTGCGGCGGTTCGGGCTGTCCGAATTGTTCCTGGGAGAAGGAGATGAAGGAGTACATTCTCACCTTCCCGTGAGCATGCGTCGCGCTCGGTTGGATTTCTCGGCGCAACCTCTCGTTCGATTTAATTTATCCACAGTATGTTTGGACGTTTGTATCCCACAGCCTATTGTATTTTTACCCAAGCAACCTATTCAAAAATAGAACGGAGTTCTACTTTTGCTCTTGTGCCGCAAGAATGTCGCCAAAAAACGTGACTGATTGCAGTAACCCTAACCTTGTTCTGCAAATGACATCATTGAGCCCCTGTCCTCTCTCAGAGTTGTTCGTTCGGGACTGGACACAAATGAGTCTTTTCCCTAAAAGGACCATGGGCGAGGGACTCGAGCCGACCGAGGAACGAGGTCGTGCGAGAGTTCCGAGCCGTTCGGGAATTTGGGTTTCAAGAATCCTCAAATTCAAACCGGGCGCTACATAGCAAGAGTTCACCCTCAGTTGACCTTCATGCACAGAGCTTCCCAAGCTCTCCCTGTACCTTTTCTCCCGAAGTACCGAGGAATCAAAAGATCTGGACTCTCTATTGAATGGAAACCTGCCAGGGACTCGAGCCGAGCTCATGAGGTTGGTTTATGCTGAACAAAAATCTTCAACATGTAAAGCCGAGTCCTGACTGCATGTCATCGCCATTCCGAGCATTATTTCGGCCTTGGTGCGTTCTATTTTTGCCCCGCCGCTTGTCGGCCTTTTACCTATCATGTCCGGAGTACCGTTCGGTCTTTCATTTGAACCTGTGACAAGATTGGCCAAAAATGGACTCAGCGCTGCGTTATAAATAGCTGCGAGGCTTGTCGCAAACCCCCACAGCGGAATGGATCTATCCTGTCTGGCATATTCTGTGTACCGACCACGACCTTCGCTGGCCGTTTCTCTTTGCTGCGCTGCGGTCCTCAAATCCTTCCGAGCTGTCGGCCTCTCGATCTTTGGCTGTACTATTTTTAAGATTGCGCTGCTCGGGATGGCTATTTTGAAGGTACTGCGCATTCTGGTTAAATAACGGCGACGCCCAAGGACGCCAGCTCATCCCCGCCATGTTTCTCTTTGCACTGTGGAGTCTGTTAATTCTCGATGTGGCCACCGCGACAGTTACTGTTTATGGCCAGATACCACTGGGAATAACGACCTCACTGTCCCCCACGGCGACCCAGCCTGCAGCGTATAATAACACCGTTCTCAACCCCCCACCGATTCCCAACCCAGCGCCGGCGACGGCTTTCACTTTGTCACTGCAATCGACGAGCGCAGCCGTTTCTAGTGGACTATCCATCCCAATAAAGGGTACATTCTTTGGATTTTCTATCGAGATGTCCGTTATCACCCAACTGTGTATGCTCTCCCGACCGACATTCGATATTCGCACCAGCTGATCCATTTCTTTCGCAGTCGGGAAAAACTCGTATGCCTCGTGACAAATACGTGGCCTCCCGTCCTCATCCTCTGCACAGGTCATTTCTCCAGGTTCCACTACTTAACCTGCTAGCAAACATTCAGGAGCGTGCGGGTGCTGTCCACATCCGTGTCGGGGGAAATACTCAAGAATACGCATTCTTTGTCGACTCCCTTCCCGATGAGCATGCTATCTCGAAGCAGAAGGCGGATACAAACAACCCGGTGGGCACCGATATTCTCCCTTCCCATGCAAATCACTCACTACATTGAATAGACAGAAACGCCGGCAGTTATTTACACCATGGATCTATTCTACATGCTCTCTAACATTTCGTCCCTCGTCAATGTCAAGTGGTACCTTGGCGAGTTCTTTCCCCTCTACTCCCCTTTTGCCTAAATTTGATGTTTCTCAAGGTGTTCCGTTCAACGACACTTCGGACTTTCGGCTGCAGATAGCGGAATACGGCGAAAGCATCCTTGGAGACAACCTGCTTGGCCTCCAGGTAGCCAACGAGCCTGATCTATACTCCGCGTAATCCGTCGTCTCTTCCTCCCTCTGCTTCGAGCCATTGATCGGGGTCCAGGCATGGGCACCGGAACAAGTCTTACAGTCCCCAGGACTATGCCAACGAATTTGGCCTGATGGTCGCGGCGCTCGGTGCCAACGCCAACGTCCCTGTCAAAAACAATCTCATCGGGCCCAGCGTCTCGGGAACCTGGGCGCCGGAAGACATCTGGAATACTGGCTTCATTACACAGTACACCGACAGTCTCTCCGCGCTCTCCGTCGAGCAGTAATTCCCTCTCCGATCTCTTCTCACACCTGACTAAATCGTCCCCAGCTATCCCACCGACAACTGCTTCCCAATATATGGTAGGCGGTTTCGTTACGGGACGACGGGACCATTCAATTAATTCCCCATTGTTTGCAGGGATTGGAACGTTTCACGACCCGCAGACCGAGTTTCCCGATTTCCTGAACCACACCGCGGGCGTGACGCTGTGCGCGCCGTATCTAAACTCGACCGCGATCGCGCAGGCGGCTGGGAAGCCGTTCCTCATGTTCGAGACGAACAGCGCATCGTGCGGCGGTTTTCCTGGCATCAGCGATTCATTCGGGGGTGCATTGTGGGCGCTGGATTATGGGCTTCAGGCAGGTCTCTTCCGCCCTGTTTAATCTTCAGCGTTGACCGCGTCCCATAGATGGCATACAGTAATTTCTCCGGCGCGATGCTGCATGTGGGTGGTCAGAACGTGTTCTACAACGTACGTGAATCGCTTCATTTTTTCTCGCAACCTTCTCATATCCATCTCAGCCCTTCACTGGTATGCGTTGACCTCTCGCATTTACTTGTCTCGTCGCCTTATCCGTGCCCCACAGCACCTCCGACGAATGTCTCCAAATATTACGAGTGGACCATTGGTGCAGGTAAAGTTCGTATTCATTGTTACTGGTACTCTCTGACGAGAGATCCAGTCTACTACTCCGCCCTCATCTCTTCAGAGGTCTTCGGAAGCACCAACACTTCGCAGATCATCGACTTGCATGGCAATGACGGAAGCGTTTTCACTCCGTGGGTCGTCCGCTTTTTCGACCCGTCTCGTGCTCATTCAGATGGGCGCAGACAATACGCAATTTATGAGCACGGAGCGCTCGCGCGAGTAGCACTCTTCAACTACATGACGGACCCCAGCGGAGCCAATGACTACACCGCGACGCTCACAACTGTTGGCGGGACGATGCCGTCCGCGGTGCAAGTCAAGTACTTCCTCTCCGACTCTGTCTCGACGAAGAACAACATCACATGGGCGAACCAGGTACGTTTCTGCTTCGCTTTCACCCCTGCGCGAGGCTTATTTCCGAGCTCAAGACGCTTGGTGGGGTGCACGAGGTCGACGGCCGCTTCAAAGGCGACCTCAACGTCGTCTCGATTTCCTGCGAGACGAGCACCAACACCTGTCTCATCCCGGTACCAGCCCCCGCCTTCGCGTTGGTGTTCATCACAACCCCGGCAGATGTTGCCACAGTCACGTTCTCGACATCGGCGTATACAAACACCAAGAATACGGCAACGGTGGCAGCAACGGTGCTTGCGACGAGTAATGGAATGTCCGGGAAGGACTGGAAGTTGGGAAGTACGAGCTCGGAAAGCAGTAGTGCAGCATGTCGAAGGGCCAGAGTTGAGCTTGCTGGGGTACTGGGTGCCGCGGCGGTTGTGGCGCTGAGGCTGATGTTGCTTTGAAACTTTGGGAGACATTGTGATACTATCGGTATTTATCAGCAGAAAACAATGGACATGACCAACGAGTAGGACATGCCTGAGACTGGAGCTACGGGAACTCAAGTCAATAGACGGGAGATGCTCTAATTGTCCGATCCCAGACAAGTTATTAGACAAGTTATTAGTACATACATACAGCAATAATACACTTCCTCTTCGTCCTCAAACGATCGTCAAGCGCGGAGCAACGCCTGCTGTATACGGTACTCCCAGTATCTGGGAAAGAAATCAGACTTTGTTTGGCGATATGGGGAAATAGCTTACTTTTTCCGTATCGTATCGTGCTCCTCTGCGAGTGATTTCCAAAGCTGCTTCGAGGTCAGAACGCACTCGCAAAAGATGAGAGGAATTACAAACCCCGACCGCCTTTGTGACACTCCCCGAGCCCTCCTCCTCGTATACGTCCGCCAGGAACTCGACTGCCGCAGCACATGGAAGCTCGGCGCCACGACCAGGGCCAGGGTTCTCCAAGTCGATTCCGTCGTCGACGGGGTCGGGAAGGGGCACAGTGTAGGGCCGGAGGAACGGACCGACGGTTGAGAGGGGGAGTTTGTTGAACTCGAGGACGCCACGGAGGTAGTTCCAGGCGGAAGCGTTGTTCGGCGCGAGTGAAATATTTTGCTTCACGTAGCTGCGGCGTGAAGCAATAAGGGGACTGAGAGCGGATTCACAAAAAGTGCACGAACATAATCTCCCTCCTTACAATCCGCTCACGGTCCTCTTCCCCGTCACGGACCCCGGCTTGAAAGACCACAAAGAAGCGATGGTGCCACACCGAGTTGTTTCGCACGTCCTTGTTCATCATGGTGTCCACGAAATCGAGCTCGCCGGACCACAACCCATCGTCGTTAAAAAATGCCAGGACCCATTGCCGATGCGCCCATGTGTGATAATTCTTCTCGTCTTGCTGCAGGATCTTGGCGATGAAGGTGAGCTCTGCGGGCGCGCCGGCAACTCCCGCGCGAATGAGCAGGAGACGCCGATGGTGCCAGACTTGGTAGGTCTTGAGGTACTTGTCCGCGAGCTCGTCCATGAGTGCGACCTCGGTTTCAAGGGGACTTTCCAGTGCGAGTAGGGTCTCGTAGCGATATTGCCTGCGGACATGGCATATGTGTCAAGTATTTTGAATGAACGGAGTATGGCGGACCAAGCAGAGTAATGGGCAGGATTCAAACGGATGACATGCTCCGTTAGCTGCAATACGCGCTCGCTTTTCTCGCCAGTTTGGACGATGCCGCGCAAGTAGTCGGTCGCATCCTTGTCTGCGGTGTGAGTTAGTGTTCATCGAGTGTAATTTGTACCGCATCGACAAACACTCTTCCGAGTAGAGGATCGGCGCCAGCGGGTTCGCTTTCTCGTACTGCGTTACGGGAACGACATCCTCCCATTCATGGCGGGTAGCGTAAAGAGTTGGAGTTTGTCCAGGAATCGGGATCATCGTGGTCAAGAGCAAGGAACAATAGCAATAATAAATCGATATCTTATTGTTCGATGTCTCACACTCATCTTGCCGCGAGCGCGGGAACGGCGTACCATACCACTCTGTTATCTTTCACACAGATATTACTGACTACATGCAAAACACTCAAACAGTGCATATGACGGCCCAATATTCTATGCTGGTAGGAGGAAATTATTCGAGAATCCTCTTCAACAAGTCCCTCAGCTGCTTGATTTCCTCCGTCCTCCCTGGTCGACGCGGCGCGGCATTGTAGTCATCCAGCGGAAACTGCGGATTTGCTAGGTACCCTGCACGATAAAATTTCGGCACTGAAGGATCTGGGGCTGAGCTACCGTCGGCGACAAGGATAATCTCAGACCCATCGCCACCCGGCCCACGCTCCCAGACCACTGAGTTTCCCATGCCGACGCGGCAGATACTACTGTTGGACTTGAAGATCGCCACGACGTCTCCAAGCATGCGGGCATCTATAACGGGGTTGGGATCCCCAGACACCTGCGTCCCTGGGCGGGGAAGGAGAATGTGAAGGTCTGTAAGTACGGGGAATCGAGCGAGGTGCGTCAGAAGTTCCGGGGAAATGGGCTGTGGAATAAACTTATCAGCAAGCAGCGTGGAACAAGGATGAAAACCGTACATCGTCTCGCCCATACTGGTGCCAGGCCCATGCGAATCCGAATTGCCTCAGTTTCGCTGGATCACAGCAGGCTAGAACGAGGCCGACCTCGATATCATCCATGATTCCGAAGCCGACCCTGAGGCTCTCCATTTGCCAAAGGACTGCCTGAAGCGCCATCTTCCACGACGGTATGTCTATCGTATGGAAATATGTAGAGGCATCCCACAGCTCCCGAACGTCGCAGAATGTATGGGATTCACCCCACCAATCAGTCTCGGCGTACCCAGGTAGGAGTGCGCTCTGGTCCACCCATAAGCTCGAAAGATTGCTCAAGGAGCCGAGGAATGGATCCACGAGGCCGGGGAAGTAGCGGCGCCTCCATTGACGAGGTTCCCATTCAAGTTCTTTGCGCGCTGAGGAATTGTTATCCGTGATTTCAAGGTGTGACAACGCAGGCAGCTTGTCCGACAGCACCATAAAGATCTCGATCCTCGTCATGTCTCCGTAAAGGCTGAAAATGAGTCAGGGATGCAATACACGAATAGTGCACGGCCACGCACCTACGCCGAATGTCGAGAGAAAGCTCAGTCAGCAGTTTGCAATCCACGAGATTCAAGGGGCCCATTTGCGATTTGTGGATCGTCAGATCCGAAACAACAAGTTCGAAGCGGCGGATTGCCGGAAGCCCCAGAAAGTGGAAAATGAACTCAGACGACGCTCCGACTGGCGGGGTGCTGGGTCCCCCTTCCCAGTCCCAGGCACCTTCCGTGATGTCCATTCTAAGGTGCTCGAGATTCTTGTACGACGCCAACAGGTCCTTGTGGGATACAATGATGTTGAGCATGGACATGCAGATGTGGCGTAGCTCCAGCGACGTTATGGACGGTGCAAAATTTTTGAGGAAGGGCTCGATGCTGAGGAGCGAATACTTAGCAAATAAATTCATGCACTTGAACAGTACTCACTCCCAAGTTTCGGTGTCCCTGAGAGCGGAGTAGTCTGCACAATTCGTCTCCCGCACTGCAGCGTCCACCGCGAACGTCTGCAGTCTTTTGCAGGTGGCCAGACCCTTGAGGTCCTCATAGGACAGTGGGATACCAGGATAGCAATAGTAGGATATCGAACGGAGGTTTGGTGTCCGCTCAAAGAGCTCGGAGAGTCTCTGGCAGAATCCGACGACGTCGGAGACCTTGTCGACAAGCTTATATTCCCAGTCCTCGCCCTTCCGTCCCGTCTCTGCTGCAATAACAAGATGGCGGATCGCTTCACCGATTGCGCGAGCTTCTTCGCTGGCATCCACGGCGAGGAGATAGTCAAGGATCTCTCCGGAAGCAGCGACGGCATCGTATGTATCCAGATAAACCGGGAGCTCCCACAGACGGCGTAGGACAACAGGAAAGAGCGAGTGTGATTTGGGAATCGCGCCGAGAAGGGCATGAACAGTCTTGGACTCGTGGATGTGGGAGAGGATACACGAGAATACGTCTTCATTCAGCGTCGACATGAGCGTTGCGGTTTACACCGAGGTAGGCGCTGGGGAGTCAAGCCCGACATCTCGGTTTATCTCGGTGCCGGCTGGGGGTGTTTATAGCTTTCCCAAATTCAGGTGGGAGTCGTTGGAATCAACAAATGGCAAGATCATCATCAGCAGGCTTTACATCTCAAGCGCACTGTCTTAATATTCTTTCGTCCGCTTCAGTCAAGCAATAAAGTACGGCCGATTCCGAGTCTGACCCAATTCTGCTCTAATTTTCAGGAGCAGGGTCAAGTATATTACTAGATCGCGAAGAATCAGGCCACAGAAATAAGTCAAACAAACAATGGTTTAGGATCGGATGTGCAGTGTCGGGAAGGGGTACAGCAATTACGCGCGAAAGAACGCTCGGGATTATAGTTAGAGCGAGAGATCATCCTTGAGTCGCGTTGAATAGAATGGAGGCACCGGCATGACTGAGCTTGGGGAGTTGTTTCAGAAACCGCCTCAAGCATGAGATGTCGCACGTTGTATTGGGAGACTGCGAGTCACCGTCTAGGTGGCTTAGCCGCTATTGCTTCACGGATTCGGGCCTCAATAGCTTCCTTCCGAAGAGTCCACTTCTCAATGAACTCTGCGCGGCGCCATTGGTCCGGCCATCCACATTCACGGTAGAGAGCTAGTAATGTCTGGTGCTCCTCCCGTTCCTGCGATATATCAATACTTCATTCGCGGCACGAGAAATTAGTCCCTCACTTGGACCCCGATCCAGCCATGTTGGGGGTGATCAACGTCGTACAAGGGCCGTTGTGGATCGTTGGTGTCGGCACCAACGATGGGCAGTCTGTGGAGCGAGCGATACGCATATATCACCTCCGCGAAATAGTGGGCGGCGGGAACAAGGGTCGTCCGCCGATATTCTGTCCACGAGACGCGCTCCTCATCCTCCACTGTAACCTCACTGTACCGCCGCCACTCAACGGTATCCCGCGGCGGCGACGCCTCGGTCGAATAAGCGCGCACAGACCCCAGTTTCGTGTCGAGCATGACGTGCCAACCGTCGCGCCCCGAGAGCACAATTGGAAGCAGCCACGAGTCGTACTCAGGACACCCCTCGATGTACTGGTAGGGATACCCACGACGGCCCTCTTCGAGGTCCTTCTCGCGCGTGTAGTCCGCGAACCGCGAACGCGGCAGGACGCTATCGTGGACGCTTTGATTTTCGCTCCAAGCAAGGTAGGGGAGTCGTTGCATGAGAGCGATGGCGGCGGGTGCATAACCGAGCTGTGCCGCAAGAGCCGCATTCACCGGGGGGTCGGTGTGCGGCGCGTAGCGCAGGCTGCCTTCGGGCCAGTGCCCCATATTGATGAAGAGCTCGTAGAGCTGTTTTATGAGCGCGACGACCTCGTCGGGGTCGTATGCCGCCGCCGAGTCCTGCTCTGCCTTGACCAGTTCCGCGATCTTTAGATCCAGTTCTTCTTGCTGTTCCAGTGCTCGATCCGATGGCGTACCCCAAGTTGGCCATCCCGTTTTCGCATCCGCGGTGATATACTCCCGTTCAGCATCGCTGACAGTATCTTCTTCCTCGCTGATAGTCTCTTCGTCACTTGAATCCCTGGAGGGGTTTGAGGACCGGTCAGAAAAAGCATAGTCGGAATCAGAGCTATCGTCGTCTTCGCCAAGGTCACGATCTAGCCAGGCATCCGCTCGCATTCGCGCCTCTTCTGAAGTTGTAGCAAGAATACTAGGCTGGGCCCATGGCCATGGAGGCGGCCTGTAGCGGCGAACGCTGGTCATTTGTAGTTTCCGGCAAGTGATGATGGATAATTTCCTTTCTGATATTCGTGAGAATTTGTGACTTCGTCGTTCATCAGTGTCCGACCTTGGTCTACAAAACGTTGGTTGTATTGGAGCAGAGAATCATCAAAAATTGAAGAGAGGTTGGTGTAGGTAGCCGAGAGAGTATTTATTACAGTAGCCGGGAATAGAAGAAAGAAAACCAGGAACGAGTCCTCCTTTGTCTGCCTAGGCCGCGGCGGGAGCAGCGCTGCTCGCCGTGTAGTCCTGGTGCACGCTGTCAGTATAAATCATGGCAAACAGCGTGCCTCTTACCTCCATTTCCGCATCCAAATCCGCCGCAGTCTTGGGCGTCCTCTCTACCTTGACCCGTGCAGCACCGCGTGCGGGGCGCCGTCCGCCTCCACCACGTCCACGTCCGACTACATTGCCTCTGCGATGAAAGGATCGTTAAGTGTTTGTCCAGAGCGAGGAGACCGACAAACCTTGGTACAGCAGCAACCGCACCAGCAGCAGGCGCCACGCGCGACGCCAGGGAGGCCGGGGGAGCGGGGCGTGCGGGGTCGACGACGATCTCGATCTTCATGGGCCGTCCTAAATATTCAAATGCGATTGTCGGTGAAGGATTGTTGTTGAAGGTGATGGTGGAGGTGAGGGGAGGGGGAGAAGTGCGGTCAATCAGTCGGCTGTTTCACTGGGAGGCGCAGAAGGAGGGAAGGAAGGGAGGGTACGGCACAGTGAGCAGTAGCGGTGCAACGGAACGACCGAAGCTGGAACCAGAAGATACCCGTCGTCGCTTTGTCCATGTCTCTGTCTTGTGCCTGTCTTGCCGCCAAATGTTCTTGAATCGCCCGCTGTCTGAGGTTAGGGAGAGAGCCTTTGCACCCTCGAGCGGTCCGCAACATGAGCATGCGTTCGAGAGATTGTCTGTGCCATGGAAGACCATCCAACCCAGTCGTCTCCACTCCAAACCGCCTTCAGACCCAACCCGACGAAACACCGCATCAACAGCTACCACCAACCATACCGATGCCAATGGGGACATCTTTCCGACGTCTTCGACTGCAGCTCTCAGTCTGTATAGCTAGCGTACAGCTACGAACGGCAAAAGCCGAGCCTTCCCGTCGGATGCAAGGTTGATCAGACCTGCAGACGGGGCGATGCCGATGCGCCGGTGACGGGTATCTGAGCATCTCATCACAGCAGATGCTGTGGAGTGGCAAGACGGTCCAGCGAGGAAAACCGGGAGGGGCTGTCACCAGAGGGATGTCGTCGATGTTGGGGGCAGAGACAGGACAGGGAGCGACGGGGATCCCTAAAAGGAGACGGCGCTTGCTTGCGCCACGTGCCGCACACGAAGAGACGAGACGAGGGAGTGAAAGGCGTAATACTAACTGCCATCGATGAGCCGGTTGTTGTACTGGGTGTACGCGCGGTTGCCGTCGCCCTTTTTGCTGAAGAGGACGGTGGCGACGCCCTTGGAGCGCCCAGCGGCGTCGTAGTGGAGCGTCACCTCGCGCAGAGGGCCAACGGTGGTGTGGAAGAGTTCCTACAAGACAAAGGGTCAGAAGAAGAACATTGACAGTGAGAGGAAGTAGTACCTTGACCTGGGCCTCGTTGACATCCTGGGGAAGGTTGGAGACGATGATTTTCTCGGCCGGGGTAGAGTTGGGGGCCGCAGCCTTGACGGCGGTTGTGGCGACTTTGGCACGGGCCCTGGCGGCGGGGCTGAGGCCTACGTTGCCCAACACCTGCGCGCGGGCCTTTCCACCACCGCGGTGCGAGTTGTTGCGGCGCTCGGGCTTGGGCTTCGCCGCAATGATCTTGAAAAGAGAGAAAAAATCAGAACACAGGAGGGAAAAGGAGGAAACGGCGGCGTACTTCGTCAAGAGCCATGTCCATGGTCGTCGATGGGTTGGGAGGTCGGGGTTTTACACAAAAAAAGGAGGAACTGAGAAGGTGGTGGCAGGAGACAAGGGACCGCGAGGCTGTACCGCTTTGTTGCCGTTTTCAGACCTTGTCCTGACTCGTTCAACAGCTTTCAAGCAGCTTTCTCGACGCCATGGGTGGACGTGGTCGGGGCGGCGGTGGATTCGGACGCGGCAGGGGCGCCTTTGCTGCTCCTCCAATGGGTCTCACGCACGCAGACATCCAGAACATGTCCCGCGACCCAACAGCATTGTATCCTGTGCGGCAATGACAAAAAATATCCGTGCTTTCTGCTCTGGCTCAACGGCAATGTATATAGCCCATGATACCCCCAGTTCTCACTGAATTCACCGAGGACGAAAAGAAAATCGCCGCGTACCAAATGGGTTTCGCGCAACGGATGCGCAAGTCGGCGTACTATGTCGTCGAGGCCACCAAATCTACTGGTCTGTCGGTCTGGAAACCTTGTGAGCCTCTGTTGAAGCAATTCTGTGGTAGATCTGCAGCGGTATAGCGACAAATACCGACCATCCGTGGCGAGCCAACCAACGCTCAAGAAAAAAGATCTGCACGCGCCGTACTTTCCCCCGGATCTATTCGAGGGCTATTTCAACCCCAAGAAGAAGCGCAAAGGTCTCTTCCGCTGGACTTGTTCTGTGTTATTATCGCTAATAAGTATTATCCAGTCGAAGTAAAACCCAGCACCAGTGCCAGCACCAAAAAGCGCATGAACATCGACGACATCGACGAGGACGAGGACAAGGAGACGCCCTCCGACGCGCCGTCCGACGCTGGCTCCCAGGCGCCCGAATCGGACTACGACGTCGACGAGGAGTACGACAATGACTACGCCGAGAACTACTTTGACAATGGCGAGAACGACGACAACGACGACCTCGGCGGGGGTGGCGGTGGTGGTGGGGACGAGGGCGGGGGCGGTTTGTATTCTTTCCTGCGTCTCTTCATCAGCCTAATTCAGTTTATTTCCAGGCGACTACGATTGAGCGTACACCTAGATATTTCTGTATCGATATTGGTTCGAGCCACAAACGCACACTGCAATGTACAGTATACCATTCATCATTTGCGAAATCCTCTTCATCGCACCATTTTCTCGAAGACTGAAGTCGATGTCGGCGCAGCATGTTGGACAGAATCTCTGGCAAGTAGAAGTAAGCGAACTCCAGGATATTTTGTGATACCGACATGTGCGTAACGCTGCGGCTTATTCGAGCACGGAGACCTTTACTGATTTCCCTATTAAAAAAGGCCTGAAACGTTTGAAGCCTTGATGACAAATCGTGATACCATGCAGAGCTATAAAACCAACGGGTTGTCTTCGGCGGCATCCATTCACCGGTTGGCTCCAACCACCATGTCTACGCCCGACCAAGATGTGTTTTCCTGTATCCTCTCTCATGTGCACGAGTCCAAGACCGTCCATGCTGTTCTTCGCGCGCTTCCCCGCCTGCATCCGCTCTTTCCTGTCGCTCTGCACCGCTTGTGGCAGCTCCCGATCTATCTGGACCACCAAACATACGACTGGCGCGCTCTCGTTGCCTCCGACGAGATACTTGACCACCTCCTTGCGCCAGACGCCAGTGAGGAGGCGCTTGCCATCGCTGAATCGATCCGACATCTCGTCATCGCTGTCGAGCCTGCGTACATCGACAAGGACAACGCTTTTTACAACGAGGCCGACGCCCTCGCCTTCCGCGACAGACTTTCAGAGCTCTTCGAGAGGACACGGAACCTCAGTCGTTTAGAATACAGTTGTTATCCTGGCATTCCGCTGTCGCGCGAGAATGTCAAAGTTCTCGCTAATTGCGAGAGACTGGGCACATTGCGTGTCGACACTGCTGTCCGGCCGACCAGCGACTGGGAAGACCCTGCACCTTGGGAGTTAGTCGTCCGAATGACCTACCATATCTTCTACTTATAATTCCTCAGCATCGAACCGTTTCTCACAGATCTCGCGCCCTCCATAACCTCTCTGGACCTGCGCTACGTCTGTATGACCACGCTCAACATCCTCTTATCTCACGGAGATATGCTGGCCACGTACAAAAACCTCGAGCACCTCCGAATGGACATCACGGAGGGTTCCTGGGATTGGAACGGGGCCGGCACGCCCCAAACCGGCGCGTCGGATGTTTACACTTTTTCGCCTCTCAGGCTTCCCGCCCTCCGACGATTCGAGCTCGTCGTCTCGGACTTTACGATCCACAAAGCGCGAGCCGGACCCCTGGATCTTGTGGATCGCACCGCGATAACAGATCTCACCCTCGACATCACTAGCGCGTTCAAGTTGGTGACCATGTATCCATATATCTTCCTCCCCTCACTCTTTTGAATCCAGAACCTACCTTGACGTCACGACGATCCAGTTATTTATGGCCATCGACCTCCCTATGCTATCGCATCTCGAAGTAAGAGACAATTCACTCGTAAACGAAAGAGTCGCCTGGGAAACCCCGACACACACTCCCTACCCGAACGGCCGCCACTTTCACGGTCTCGTCGAGCGCTTCCTCCCGTCCTCGCCTCATTTGACTAGCCTCTGGGTGGACGAGCGGGCGCTCCTACCCGCGATTGCCGAGAACGATTGGTGGGGCGGCATACAGCAATTCTGCAGCGTGCGAGAACTGTGGTCTAGCGACACTACCCATTTTCACACAGTGGAGAAAGCTTCATGGAGGACGGCGCTTCACGCAACCCTTTCGCGCCTCGAGAGCCTCCGGGTCGGCTTCGGAGTCCTGGACCATACCGACATGAGCCTCGTCCTAAGCTGCTGTGATCCGGAAAAATTGAGGCAGTTCGGATTTACCTGGGATTGGAAGAAATATGGCCGCGAGGATGTACGTCCGCCTCTTTGCAATCCTCTCATTGTACTGACTAATTTGAATGCCCAGCCCATCTCCCCGGAACTTCTAGCGCAGCTCGCTCGTTTCCCCAAGCTCACAGACATTCATATCTTATTCCCCCGTCCAGAGACGCAAGTGTCTGGTGATCGCGACCCGGTAATCGACGCCCGCATGGCCCGCGACGTCGCGGCACTCTTTAAATGCAACGGCAGCCTCTGTCGCGTGGGCATGGGGAACTCGGTGGTCTGGGAGCGTGGGCCCGGCGGCGAGGGGCGTGAAATTATCCTTGTCGCCGACGGCAGCGCGGCCCCAGATCCTCTAGTGCCCAAGTTCTATCACGCTGGATATTTGGCAAATCAGGACGAGGCGTGGGGGAACTATAATACAACACCGCGGCGACCTGGCAGGACGGAGGAGACCGAACAGCTGAGGGACTTGTTGGACCGCATCTTGGGGGACGACTCGGACGAGGACGACTCGGATGAGCCGGACGAGGAGGATGACGAGGACCAGGAGGACGTGGACGAGGAGGAGGAGGACTTGTGATGGAATACCGACAATAATTTATCTCAAGACAACGCATTTCGTCGGCAGTACTCGTAGATCCTTTGACGGAGAAGGGAAAAAAGCACTCTCGCCACTAATATATACATTCCGGTCCCGAGAGGGTTCATACGTGCAAATACACATTGAGAGGTCCGACTATTGTATCCTCGTGCTAAAGAAACTACGCCGAAAGCGCAAGAGAATGAAACGAGAACACAAGTACATTGCGTGGAACAACTTCTTCCTGGTCGTACACTTTCTCGCATAGAGCCTTTTACAACGCCGCTTGATCCTTCAAATATTTCTCGACCGTCTCCACTATCACTTGGTGATCCCAAGACTGCTTCAGGCCGCTGACGACAATGACCCCAACGACGCCCTCGACTCCCTTGACGCGCACGGGGAACCCTCCCCCGTGGATCGCATACTGGCCTGCGCTCTCCCCAAGCGCGTACTTGGCCGCGAACAGGACCTCGTTGCCCTGCTCCAGCTTGTTATGCATGTACCACGTTGAGTTTCCCCAGCGCAGAACCGTCTTGCGCTTGCGCGCGACCCAGAGGTCGTTGTCGGGCTGCGTGCCCGAACGCGTCGCCGTGTGGAAGAGTAACTGGTCGCTGTTGGCCAGGGTGATATTTACGACGGCGGGGGTGGGGAAATCGAGTAAACGGGCGCGCAGTGCGCTGCCGAGGGCCCACGCTGTGTCGGCGGTAAAGGAGGGGAAGACGAGAGCATTGTCGATGGCCGCGATGGCCTCGATGTCGTGAGGAGGATCGGCGCAGTGTGCAGACATTTTGATGCAGTGATCGTGAAATATTCGATTTACTAACGCAAGCTCTCGAAGCCAGCTCAACGCATGGGGCCAGAAAATTCGATTCAAGCGTGGTACACAATGACAAGAGACTTCTCCGTCGAATAAGTCAACGCCCCGCTATACGGCGAAAGATGAATATACGTTCTGTGCCCAGGGAGTTTCAGAGTCTTCTGCGGCGCCTCTTCCTCGCCGTCGAGGAGCACAGGCGCCAGAACCACCGTCTTCCCGCTATTAACGTGCCGCCCAACAATATGCCCCGAGAATGACACCCCAATCGGTAGTGTATTGCTTGCAGTCCGGGTACACAACAACCGGAGCCAATACACCCTGGAGCCGCGCACGAAGAAGTCGTAGCCAACGAGCGCGGCGGTGCGGTTGCTGAGATGGAGCCACACCCTGTATCGCCCGCGCGCGGTGGGGTTTTCGTACACCCACAACGACGTGCGCGTCGTCGCGACGGGGTTTCCGGACTGCCCGTTCATGACGAACGTCTCACTGACGCTCGTGGAGAGGGTTGAGGCCATGATGTACACGGAAGGGGGGCTGACGCCGTCGACGTGTTCCCAGGAGGTGAGCGCGGCGAGCGGGCTGACACCAAGCTTGTGACCGCCGCGGGGGCCGAGCAGTGCTAGAACGAGGTGGCCGGGGACGAGCGCTATCCGCGGGTAGTGGGGGTTGTCGTTAGATATCACAAGAGAGGAGCTGGTTCGCCAATTGATGAGCAAGACTTTGCGCGCGTTGAAGAATTCCACGGCGACTATGTCGCCGCAGATGGTGCAGCCTGTGTATGGATCGTCGAGAGAATCTGGACCTCGGGTGACCAGGACAAGGCTGGAATGCCCGCTCGATAGATCAAGGGTGTGTACTTCGATAAAACTGCAAACTGGTCAACCGGTGACATTCAAGCACTAATCTGGCGCGCACTTCTTCCGCGGAAAGGGCTTGGTACGCTGGCACATCACGACCAAGAGCTGCTCGACCGCATCTGTTTGGAATTCAGCCGCAAAATCGAGCATGACGCCGCGATTTGTCGGGGAGGATGTATGTGTCCAAACAAGCCTGTCCTCGAAAACGCTCCAACACCCCAGATGCAAGCCATTTTGAAAGAGGACGTATCGGCCACCAGGGAGAAGCCGCGCCTCGTTCTCGTGACCGTCGATTTCAGGGAAAGGTGCGAGATGGGGGTGGAGGGTTGTCTGGCGCGCAATCGTAGGTACAGCGGAGAGCAATTTGCTTGACTTGCGCAAGAAGTTCTTGAGTCGGCCGCCAGATTGTCGCTCAAAACTGTCGCGCGCGCCGGAGGCGCCCGTAGTATCCTGCCAAGATTTCGGTCCATACAAGAGTCGTCTCAGCCGAGCAACGGGCTCGTTGATAGTTACATCGTCTGGTCGAGTGTCGATGAAGTGCCGCTCGCGCATTTTCGTTACAAGAGAGATCCAGACATGGTGTGTGAGATGGAAGAGATACTTGTTGGTCTGGAAACGGAGTAAAGAATGAGTATGAATTGGGGATCTCAACTTGAACGATACAAACCTCGCTGAGTGCGATGAGCGTAGGAAACTCTTGTTTCGCGACAATAATTTCCAGAATGAGGATGATAACGTCCTCAGCCAAGTCAAGGAACCGCAGAGATGGCCTAGTCGTCGGGCGCATGTGTTGAGCTTGAACGCGCGATATGATGGGAGGCAGGATCAAATGATCCAAACGAATTCACACACCCTCAAAGTTCGCTTCAACCACATTGATCTCACGTCCAAACTGCTCCTGGGTCGCCTGTCCACGCTGTACAGCACTCCCCACCGTGGCAACTGCTTTCAGTCCTAAGCTGTCGATCCAGCGAGCTATACAGCCAACGCTCTACGCACCATGTCTACGCCCGACCAAGATGTGTTTTCCTGTATCCTCTCTCATGTGAACGAGTCCAAGACCGTCCATGCTGTTCTTCGCGCGCTTCCCCAGCTGCACCCGCTCTTTCCTGTCGCTCTGCACCGCTTGTGGCAGCTCCCGGTCTATCTGGACCACAACACTTACCCCTGGCGCGCTCTCGTTGGATCCGACGAGATACTTGACCACCTCCTTGCACCAGACGCCAGTGAGGGGGCGCTTGCCATCGCTGAATCGATCCGACATCTCGTCATCGCTGTCGAGCCTGCATACATCGACAACGCTTTTTTACAATGAGATCGACGCCCTCGCCTTCCGCGACAGGCTCTCAGAACTCTTCGCGAAGACCCGGAATCTCAGTCGTTTAGAATACAATTGTTATCCTGGCATTCCGCTGTCGCGCGAGAATGTCAAAGTTCTCGCTAATTGCGAAAGACTGGGCACATTGCGTGTCGACACTGCTGTCCGGCCGACCAGCGACTGGGAAGACCCTGAACCTTGGGAGTTAGTCGTCCGAATGACCTGCAATGTTTTCTGCTTATCGTTCCTTAGCATCGAACCGTTTCTCACAGATCTCGCGCCATCCATAACCTCGCTGGACCTGCGCCACGTCTGTATGACCACGCTCAACATTCTCTTATCTCACGGAGATATGCTGGCGGCGTACAAAAATCTCGAGCACCTCCGAATGGACATCACGCAGGGTTCCTGGGACTGGAACGGGGCCGGCTCGCCCCAATTCGGCGCGTCGGATGTTTACACTTTCCCGCCTCTCAGGCTTCCCGCCCTCCGCCGATTCGAGCTCGTCGTCTCGGACTTGACGATCCACAAAGCGCGAGCCGGACCCCTGGATCTTGTGGATCGCACCGCGATAACAGATCTCACCCTTGACATCACTGGCGGGTTGGTGACTATGTATCCAGATATCTTCCTCCCTCACTCTTTTCAATCCAGAGTCTACCTTGACGTCACGACGATCCAGTTATTTATGGCCATCGACCTTCCTATGCTATCGCATCTCGAAGTAAAGGACAATCTATTCGCAAACGAAAGAGTTTCGTGGGAACCTCCCGCATATAGTCACCAATTCGATGGGCGCTACTGCCACGGTCTCGTCGAGCGCTTCCTCCCGTCCTCGTCTCACCTGACCAGTCTCTGGGTGGACGAGCGCGCGCTCCTACCTGCCAGGGCCGAGAACGACCGGTGGGGTGGCAAACAGCAATTTTGCAGCGTGCAAGAACTGTGGAATAGCGACGCTACCCATTTCCACACCGTGGACAAGGCTTCCTGGAGGACAGCGCTTCACGCAACCCTTTCGCGCCTCTGGAGCCTCCGGGTCGGCTTCGGAATTCTTGACCATACCGACATGGGGTTCGTCTTAAGCTGCTGTAATCCGGAAAAATTAAGGCAGTTTGGATTTGACTGGAATTGGAAGAAATACGGCCGCGAGGATGTACATCCTCCTCTTTGCAATTCTCTCATTGTACTGACTAATTTGAATGCCCAGCCCATCTCCCCGGAACTTCTAGCGCAGCTTGCTCGTTTCCCCAAGCTCACAGACATTCATATCTTATTCCCCCGCCCAGAGACGCAAGTGTCTGGTGATCGCGACCCGGTAATCGACGCCCGCATGGCCCGCGACGTCGCGGCCCTCTTCAAATGCAACGGCAGCCTCTGTCGCGTGGGCATGGGGAACTCGGTGGTCTGGGAGCGTGGGCCCGGCGGCGAGGGGCGTGAAATTATCCTCGCTGCCGATGGCAGCGCGGCCCCGGATCCTCTGGTGCCCAAGTTCTATCACGCTGGCTATCTGGCAAATCAGGACGATGCGTCGGACAATCTTAATACGACACCGCGTCGACCCGATTGGACAGAGGAGACTGAACAGCTGAGGGACTTTTTGAATCGAATCTTACCGGACTCGGACTCATACGACTCCCATTAGCCGGATGAGGAGGATGACGAGAAGCAGGACGTGGACGAGGAGGAGCGGGAGGACTTATGATGGAATACCGACCTTTTGGTATCTGACTACCGGTGCCGAGGTCCATCCTATCGCTTTTCATCCACGTCGTACCCGACATCCGAGCCTCCGCTCACTCCTCTCAGTCAACCTCGCGCACCTAGGAGTACGTCGCAAGATACCCCGGACCTGGCCAAATCATTGTACCAATTTCTCCCGGCATAAACGAATCGGCACTGCCGGCAAACTTCCTCGCCCTCCATTTCCTCGTTATAACCAGCGACAGATTTTCCACCGTCCCTGCTGCTGCACCAACATCCGCCACCTCGACACGGCTGCTTGTGGCGGCGCCCGCCGGTTGCACGCTCGAGACGTTTCGTCACGAGGAGAAGTAAAATACGAGTTCGGCGCCCTCGTGTTTCGGTCAACCTCCGGCGTATTTCATCCTCCTTCCTATTTCAGCTCGTCGGCGTTGTTTTGCTTGGCGCAATTTGGTTCCGCTGTCGTGGCTGTGTCGCCCCCTATTCGCCCCTATTCAAGATGAAAAGTTGAACGAAAAAATTGCCTGTAAGCATCGTTAGGCAGCGGAATGGCGCGAAATAAGTCTCCTGCTCTTCTCCGCGCCGGTGTCTACGAGAGCTTGAGCAATATTACTGTGGCGGCCAAAATTTATTTCGCGTTCAACGCGACTGCGGAGAGCGTCGAGGTTGCGAGCAGCTGCATGGGCACACCAGTGTCAGGCAAAGAAGTTTATAATACCATTTTCCCATAAGTATGTACACATGGCTTGAATTGATAATTGCACTTTGAACGCCGCCACTCCGTTCATTCCAACACACCGACGCCGAATATCTTACACTCCCCGCATATCTTATTAGTTGCGCATGTACAGAATCATTGTTTCGTCTAAGGACTGGCTGAGGAGTAAGACGCGCGCGACACTGGGAGAACTTGACACGGGACACTCACAAGCCACCGTCGAATATGAAATAGAGTATCGCCTCAACGCCTCCGACTCGATGAATGCGATTGCTGACTGCTTTCTTCAGAGGGCCGCCCCGGATGTGACGTTGTTGAAGTGGCGCCATGCGACGCGGTGGCGGAGGATTGCGAGTTGAGCCAACGCGTGAATCCAGCGGGGTCGAGCCATTCACTCGCGTTCTCGCTAGTGTAACGCTGCACGCTCCCTTCCTCCGGGAATGTCTAGTATGTCGCGAGTCAACGCCACCCGTCGCAGCGAACAGAAGACATATAATCACGACGTACTTGTTCAACATATGCCTTTAAACGCGACGTCCCTGCTACTACGACGAGCATGTCAATAACTGCCAGGTTTGAGCTGCTCATGAGGCTTGAAAGAGTATGAGTGGGTGAGGAGGTGTGGGTGGTAAGAGTGAATGTGTGGGTGGCACAAACAATGCTTAAGAAGAGAGTGGCATAACAGCTTTCCCAATTTGGGACACGCGTCAAAGTTTGACGCCGCTCAACCCAAACTCTCACCACCTCGCGCCACTTGGGCGACAAACACGCCAGGGAATGGTCTCAGAGGCCGCGACACACGCAGAGGCCTCCAAGCTTTGCTCCGTCCATCTCCGCGAAGACAACTTGTATCCGACCGATGTCGGACTGTGCCACCGTGTGTGTGGCAGCGATGGTAGCGCGCCTACATGCGGGGATTGCTGTGGGACTCTGGGAGAGCTCTATGACTGGTCTAGGTCTGCGCGAAGACCCACTTAGAGGTGCTTGTGAGGTCAAAAAATCGCCACAAGCCACAAGCCACTTACAGACAAATGAAAATTCCGGGGTTCTGGATGCGTCTCTATCTGCAGGCTCACTGCGCGCGACAAGATGCCGGTCTCCACTGGGGCATGGTGGTCAGCCACATCGGCGAACCAAGGAAGGTAATGGGGGTAACAGGGAAGGCGGAGCGTCTGAGACTGTCGCGCGCGTCGGAGTCGGACCGGTGTTCCGCCGGCGGATCCTTGCCTCAAACTTCCCTCACAAACGAAAAGGGTCTCTACTCGACAACACCGTAACTCCTCGCAGGGCTCTCAAATCTCGAATGCTATGGGACGGAACCTCAAAATCCAGCCCTGGCCGCCGGGCGGCCAAGTATATCGAATTTTCAACTTGTTCGCCGTCAATCTGAACCAGGACCTCCCGTCTCGTGCAGCCGTACGGGTCCAACTCAATCGATGAAATATGCCCTTGCAATTATTTTCTTGCGCCTATATAGCTCAAAATACACGAGTATTATGCGAGGCAGGATCTCTATGATGGGTACAACTCGGACCAGACCACCAATGCGATTCGTGCGCGCTGGCCAGATCGGAGCCTGTTATCTCAGCTTCCTGGGGATAGAAACAAGCTGGCTAAGGCGGAGATTGCCCGTCGGAAGGCAGAGATCTCGAGGAAATTAATATTCAACCATAGACGGGAGTTGGGGAAAATAAATCCTGGACGTTTATTCGGCAGTGAGTGAATCAGTGCCACAGATTGTGAGACAGTCGCTTTGGGGGGCGCTTTTGATTCTGTTGAAGGGTTGGCGAAGGTAAAGCACTTTCAACTGTTTTGAAGCGATTTACGCAAGAAAGCCTCGGCCTAATCAAGCCGCCCTGATTGGCTGAGAGTTGCCGATGGGGTTGACCGCCTCTTGGACCCTCACCTAGACCTGCGGCGAGTCTTCACTTCCCGCTGCGAAAACTTGAGCCTAGCGCAATCTCGTCGCAGCCTGGCCGGCTTCGGGAGACGCGTATACACGGCAGACCGCAGTATATCACCGCAGCGTGAGAGTCAGGCGACCATAAAATGCCCACCAAGCTTGTCAGTCTAACTGTGCTCCTCGCCGCCGTATCCGCTTTCTACTTCTTCCCGACAACCAAGACTCCTGCTGCCACGACAATGGCGAACCCGACTGACCCTTATGTGAGCCTCCAGTACAACATGGAGAAGAGTAGGTCGATCGGAACGCGAGGCGCGACTCGTTATTGTAATTCTGACACGGTTGGGCAGCACACGATTTGTACAAGCTGGGATACCAGACGATACTTCCCCACCTCGATAACCCTCCTCTCGATGACCTGAATAACTTCTTGGGATACTGCAAAGCGTGGGCGGTAAGTCCCGATTCTCGCTTCACATCGTCGCGCGCTTACAACCGTTGTCCTCCAGACCTCAATCGTCGGACACCACGACTCGGAAGAGGAGGTGCTCTTCCCCTTCCTCAGCAAGAAGCTGGATTTCTCGCATGAACTGGAGCAGCACGTCCATGTCGCTGAAGGACTGACCTCCATCATCACGTTCATCGACGAATCCACCGCCGACCACTCGAAATTCGATGCCTCCAAATTGAAGGACATGATGGAGAAGCTGCACGGGCATCTGGTGTGTCCTTTGCCGTTGCCCGATCACGGAATCCCTTTAATCCGAAAGAAAGTTCGAGCATCTCGATGATGAGGTTGCCGATCTCGCTCCAGACAAGCTCAAAGAAGTGTTCACTGCTGAAGAACTCACCCAAGCCGGCAAGGATTTGATGGTTTGGATTCGCGCCCATTCCGACAAGTACATTACCTTGCCCTTCATGAGATGGTTCGTCTGTTTCCTTGCGCGATATATTGCAAACGAACCATTGGCTGACCACCGTCAAGTCATACGCCCCCGGAACTGAAGGAGATATGGCCACCGTTCCCCTGGATCGTCAAACGCCTCGTCGTTCCTTGGATCCTTGCTCCAAAGCACGCTGGGTGAGCTGCTGTTCCGCCTTTCCATCGAATTTAGCTAAGTTTGGGCCAGATACTGGAAGTATGCTCCGTATCCCGTGGCGTAATTCGATTTTGGACGTTCGAGCCCTGTAGTCTCTTGTATCAGTTATTAATTCATCCCATCATGACCCGCGAATTGGGCTCTCAACGACATCGCAACATTCGATCGCCGAACAACTTGTGATCGCCGTTTGCGAGGCCCAGCACCTGCCGGCTTCAGATATGACAGTCTTCCTCGGCCGGGTGAATGGCCTGGATCAAGTTCCGGTCCGATTTTGTATCTATATTCCGCAATTGACACTCGGTACACAGGTAAACCGGGTATACGGTAAACAAGACGCGTACGAGTGCCGTGTCTATCAAGGCTGAAAGTGGTCAGCGTTGGCTACAGTATTTAAGCTCAAAGATCCCCCAATGACCCCCCATCCTTTCGCACCTCCCTCTCGTCCTCTCAAAGATCTTCAACCTCGTTCAACATTTTTTCGCCCATTGCAATGGTCTCCAACACAACACACTTGGGCGGTACTGCCTCCAACATCGTGGTCGGGCGCGTCTCTGTGAGGACTCTCTGTTTCGCCCGTGAACGATTTTCTAACTAACTTCCTTTACAACAGCATGGTTTGATGATGATGGGGTAAGTCTTCTCGTCGCAAATAAAACCCATCCTTGAGCGCGTGTACACAGGAGAACTCTAGACTCGAGCAACGACGAAACCTACTTCGCCTCCATCAAGGCGGGGGTGGACTCGCTCCCCGCCGGGGCCAAGATGTTTTTGAATAGCGGTACGTACCAAACTCGCAAAGAGATTGACGCTCGGCACTCAGCGACGTTTGGATGTAGCGGAATTCTACTCCTCTACCTGGGGCACCGAGAACCTCCAAATGCTAGCGCGGTTCTACGCCAAGTACCCCGAGTATGCCGACAAGACGTTCCTCTCGGTCAAAGGGTCCGTGAAGGGCCCCGGGAAACCCGACTGCTCGTATGTGTACCACCACTGATCGAAGTGAACTGCACTGACGCTGGCAGCAAAGGATGGAAAACATGCGAAAGAGCATCCTCACCATCCAGGCCGCCCTCGGACCGCACAAGAAAGTTGACCTTTTCCAACCCGCGCGTATCGACCGTAGCATGTCGATCGAGGACATCATGGCGAATCTCGTCGTCCTTCACAAGGAGGGACATTTTGCACACATCGGTTTATCAGAGTGCCTAGCGGCTACCCTGAAAAAAGCACATGCCGTGCGTTCTTGGTGTTCTGCCGCCTGTGTAGCCTGACAACTGACTGGTTTTTCGCATTACTTATAGGTACACCCGGTCACGGCGGCTGAGATTGAGGTGAGCTTGTGGGCGTACGAGGCAGAGCAGAAGAAGGTCATCGCGACGGCGGGTGAGCTCGGTATCTCCGTCTTAGCGTACTCGTACGTATATTCTTTCGTTGATCTCGCTCACTAACCGTTGTGGCACTAGTCCCATCGGCAAGGGCTTCCTCTCTGGGACGGTCTCCAGTACGGCAACCCTGCCCGGTTCGCTATTGTTTATCGCCCACCTACCTTGCGCAGCCCTGAATTAGCTCCAATAGCGGATGATTTCCGTCGATACTACACTCGCCTCAAGGACGGAAACTTGGAACACAACCTGAGGCTGGTTTCCGCGCTCCCGGTGCTTGCGGCAGAGAAGGGCGTCACCCCAGCGCAACTCGCGATCGCGTGGGTAGCGGCGCTGGGCAAACATGTAATTCCCCTCCCTGGGTCCTCGTACGTGACTTTTTTTTTGCGCCCCATCGCAAAATCACTGACACGGTTTAATCTGCAGTACGGCGGCACGGACGTTGGAAAACTGTGCGGCGGGTGATATTGTCCTTTCTGACAAGGAGATGGAGGTCCTCACTTCGATAGCTGACGCTGGTGGGGTGAAGGGTGATCGTATGGCTGGGGGCCCTGAGATCGACGATCTTTGGGGATGAACCCAGATTTCAACCGTGGGAGTTGTGGCAGTGCAAGGTTGAAAGTCAACTTCCACATATTTCACGCGCCCAAAGTAGTTTACGAGGACTGGAAGAGGTTGAATTATCGATAAAAGCTGCGTTATCTGATACGATATATTGAACCTTTGCTTGCATCGTCTTGGTCACCTGGAAACTTAGGCCGAAATCGCCAGCACTAAAGACTGGCCGCAATTTTTGGTGTTATACATATGCCGCGGCCATCCACAGCTCGGTGGAGGAGAGACCTGGAGGGATGTACTTCTGCAGAGGTCCCGTGCTTTTTTAGGAACAGGATCCGCAAGCGAGTTGAAGGACACTCGACGAAGATGGTGAACCAATCAGTGGCTGTGCGACGTTTTGATCAGATCATTTCTTGTTTCGAACCACCACCCTGTTTTTGTGGAAGACCTGCTTCGCACATCTGACATGGCCGACTCGCCATCCACTACTGTCTTCACCCTTCCCGCGAAATCCTTGTCGAAATCTTATCCATTTTCTCCAGTTTACCCCCTGCGAGTCACCCACTCTCCTCACACAAGGCTGTCACGATTGGCACCAGATAGCCTAGGGACCCGCAATCTCTGGCGTACCGACACTCGGCCGAGTCGCGACCTCGCTGCAGCGCCCTCACCCTGCCCCATTATCTCTCTGCCTCGTGGAAAAAACATTGACACTCTTCAATTTCTCGCCGTGCTACGCCACGATTACCCTCACCGCCAGCGCTGAGCGTACCTCGACTCACACGCCGCACAGGACGTAGCAGGCATTGACGCTCTTGACCTATGTCTGGATCTACCGCAGGCCCTCAGCCAGAAGACAGCGTTCGCGGATGCGCCACTTCTGCGGACAATCTCGTTAACTGGCGTAGAAAGTAAATTTCCTGGACTACGAAGACGCAATTACATATTCTCCTTTCGGGACTCGAGCTGACGCCATTCCGCCCTTCGCGGCGTTGTCAGGCCCACTCTGGCCACTCATCGTACCTGCGCTTCGCCGTCTGGCGGTTGTTAAGCTCGAGCCTGACCTACCTTTCCTACGATCCTTGCGAGAGCTGCCAGTGGTTGGACGAGCTGTCCGTTACGGCGCCGCGGTTGGCGTCGACCTCAGAGGAGGCGTGTGGAGGGGAATTTCCCGGAGTTCGTGTGGTGCTCACCGGGCTTTGTCTGGAAAACTTCGCCACATAGTTCCCCAGCTTTGAAGCTCGGAACACCGATTCTTTGTGGACGCCTTCAAATTCGGGCTACAACAAGATCAGGAGGCAGGTCTGGACGAGTTAGTAATTCAGCGGGCATAAATGGTTGCACACAATCTCCCACCGCAGTGCCACGTCTCGGCATTTAAGTATAGGGAAAGCCGGTTCTTTCCTGCGCAACCGCTGAAAATGTGAACCTGTTCCAACGTAAATCCTGTTTAAATATTCCGGGCACATCCAAGGACGGCAGGCTTCGTTCTGGCACGCCCCTTCGGAAATACAGTCACCACGGCGGTCCAGCCTGAGGTTCACAGGTTGTTCACAGCTTTACGGTGATTCACTGCGCGAGCCACGATTTTCTTGAGGAACTGAAAAAATGGTTGTCTTCCGCACGTTTATGAGACCAGCACAGAGGCATTTTACCAAAACTGCAGGGAGGAAAGTACATAGGAAGCAAGTTTGAAGCCTCTTCCGGTGGACGGCGACTCAGCACAGCCACATATCACGATCACCATCGGCGCCCAGAGCGCTCCTTTCTCCGTTTTCCTCTCCTTCCCTCTCCCTTCACCATGGCCGACGTTACCGATCCCGCCATTGACGAGGGTCTGTCCCCGTTCTCTCAATTCCCGGCACTGGGTCTTACTAACTGTTTGGTATTCGTTGCCAGCTTATCTCGATGTGCGCTCGTACGTTGCCCTCAGGAGCCTTCGGGAGTAGTTTTACTCATGGTATGCACTTCAGCGACAAGACATCAACCAACTGGATGCTCCTGGACTATGAGGTGCGCAGACGCAATGGTCGAATCCACCAAACTGGCATCCGAGAATTGACACCAAGATCTGTTGCAGACGGACCGCTCAGACAAGCTGAAAGTGACGAGCACGGGCACCGGCGGGCTCAGCGAGCTGCGCGACGTGCTCGACGACGGAAAGGCCTCGTACGCCTATGTGCGCGTCGCGTACTCGAACGACAAGGAGTCCACGCGGGAGAAGTTCATACTCGTGGTCCGTCACCGAGCAGTCGCCGTCTGGTCTGGTTATTTATCCTCATGGTCTTATTAGGTCTGGATAGGCCCGCAATGCAAGGTCATGCGCAAGGCCAAGGCGCGTCCCGTCTCCCTGTCCTCCGTCCACCTTCGCGTACTGATCCTCGGCCCTCCTGCCTGCTCCTCTTTTCCCCGCTGATCCTCGCTCTCCACTTGCCTCGTCTCCGTCCCCCTACCTGTCTTCATGCCCGCTCCGCGTCTCCCCTGCATCTCCTGTCGACCGACCTCACTGCACTCCCGCGACGGCACGCGACCGACAGATCTCCGTCCACTCCGCCGACATCAAAGGCGCGCTGCGCGTCTACTCCATCGAGGTCGCCGCCCGTGAAAAGGACGACCTCCTCGAAGATCCCATTGTCATCCGTCTACGGAAGGTGCGTTCATTTCGGGTATCTTTCCCCGCGCTCCCCACCCTTCCCCACCTTCTCCTTCTCTGCCCGCAATTCCTTGGCCTCCCTTCCTTCAACTTGCTATATTCTGCACGTTCTCGCTCGCTCCATTCTTTTCGCGCCTTTCGGCCCGTCGACATGTCGTGCTGACTGCCTCCCTCCTCCCCTCATCTACCTCGCTTCCTTGCCTCGCCTCGCCGTTCCGCAATTCGAAAAACCCGGAATCCTAACATTCATCACCACGCCTCCGAATCCAATTCCGGATAATCCGACTGCCTTGCCTCACCGCGCTTCCGCTCGCTATGACGATCCATTACATGTACACCACGACGCACGCACACCCACGCAGGCCGGCGGGGCGAGCTACGACGGCGTCTAGTCTAATTTGATGCGATGCGCTGTGAGGGCCAAAAGTTATTTTGTATATACATCGATGGCCTTCTCTTGGAATTATATATATCTAAACGAACGAATGGATGAAGCTGCCTCTGTACTCTGTACTGTTCCAGCTCTGCGATGGGCCGCCTCGATGACGACAGGAGGAAGAAGCACTTTAAACCGACCCTAAACCTTAAAAGAACCGACGCGTACATTCGATCGTGAAGACGTCCGTCGAGCATCGGGGTCGGAGCCGCCGGGTTTGTGGCTGGCTGGCAGGGCGTCGTCGAAGAAGAAGGAAGGAAGATGATTCAAATAAGCGAAAAGAAATGGGGTGGGAGGCGCCACTGGATTGAAGGAAGTTCGCAGATCCACTTTCTGCGAGCGTGAATCTTGATTGAATTGAGGGATATCGGGGCCGCCGGGGTTTCGGGGGACCAGTTCAAGTTCCAAGTGGAAGTCAAATTTGGTTTTAGTTTTGGTTTTGATTTTGGGTTTTTCGGGGAGAGATTCGCAGACGGACGGCGCTGGACATAATTCACATTTTTTCCTTCCTTCGGTTACAGTTGCAGATTCTAGTTTGAAGCAAGCAATCTAGCTTGAAGCGCCGCTAAACTTCTTGAGCGCCTCTATGCCGCCCTCCTCGAGGCGCATCCCGAGCCATTCGCTCTGAGGCGCCGCGTTGAGCGTCTTTTCGTAGAACGCGATCGAGGGGGCGTTCCACTGCCGCGACGGCGCAGTCAGTTAATGGATTAATTGGAGAGATGAATGAGATGGCGATGAATGAATTAAGTGGGGTGGGGTGTGTTATTATGATTCACGAGGGCGGGGGTGGGGAAGTGGGGTACAGGGTACATGTACACATGGGAGGGACAGGACGGGGAGCAGCGGAAGCGAAAACCGAAAGGGCAACCAAAAACGCACCTTCAGCACCGACCAGTCGAGGCGGGCGCAATTCTGCATGGTGCACGGTGCATGTCAGTCCAGTCAGACATTGACACAAATGCGCACGCACCTTTTCCTGCGCGATGCGCCCCAGCTCGGCAAAGAGCGCCTTGCCAAGGCCCTTGCCGCGGCATTCGGGGCTCACGTATAGGTCCTCGAGCTATTTCATCGTCGTCAGCCGAATCAAATAAAGAAAATAACACGAGATGGAGAAACGAAACGGAAACGAACGTACATACAAGCCAGGCCGCCCCGTCCACGTCGAGTAGTTGAAAAAATACAGCGCGAGGCCGACGGGCTTCGCCTCGCCGGGGTTAAATGCGAGGAGCGCGTGCGCGTACGGCGTCTCGAAGAGGTTTTTGCGGAGCTAATACACATTCCGCAGCTCGTTACTTATCCATTCGTCTATTCGGCATTTTTTCATGGGGGCTCACGAGCTCGGGAGTGGCTTTGACGGATTCCGGCTCCTTCTCGTACGTCGCCTGAAGGGAAGGGCGGCGCCGTCAACGACTCCGGGCGCGGGCAAGGAGGGGGGACGCACGAGGTCGACGATGAGCCGCAGAATGTCGTCCTGCCAGTGGAGCGTCAACGCTCAGTGGATCCCAAACGCCGCATCGACACGCGCGAATCGGGAGTGGGACTCACGACGTCTTCGGGGCGTGCGGGGCGTATAGTGGCCATGTACGGTCTACGGTCTAGGGCAATTTATGTTGTGCGAATCGCAATCTATGTGCGAATCAGAGTGCAATTTGTGGCTCGTGGCCGCTGTAACAAATGAAATTCAAGCCGCAATTACTCGGCCGATAATTTTCGGATCTTTTGTTACGTTCTGGGGCGTCGCGTCACGCGACGTGACTCAGTTGAGCAAATCGAGTTCAACTTGTTCACTGCAGAGCAGTACTGTTTTGTGCCGTTTGGATTACCTGTTGATTACCTGCATATTTAGATTGTTGAGCCTTTGGTCCACATTGAGGTGCTTGTACTTAGATCTCGTAAACCCTTTGCAGACCTCGTGGCAGTCAGACTCACTTAGTGACTTGCCAAGGCCCCAGAATACTCGATGCCAGTGGAACGTCACGGTGCCCCTGAAACTAATAATTTCAGTGCGCCGGGAAACTATTTCAGAAACTAAAAATGTCAGTCACATGTTCAGAAGGCCTGAGATATCCCTTTTTCTGGAGTGTCTGGGGCGGGAAGTTCGGGAGTTGGATCAGTGCCAAGTTCCAACTCAATCACAAATAAGGTCTTGTCAGTAAAAGCACTGGCAACATGAGTGATTCGGACCCCGACACACAACTGGCTACGTTAATAAATTGGGTGAGTGTTCATACAGGAGGAGAACAATAACTCCAGTATAAAGTAGTGATGCAGTCGGGGCTCTTGTATTCACAATTGAAAGGATGCATGTACTGTACTATTGAATTTGATTCGGCAGGAAAGTGATTTTCCTCCTCCCCTGCTACTTTTCCTCATTTTGGAGCAGATTTTTGCTTGTAGAACCTGTTTGGAGAGTCTTTTGGGTCCCAAAAGTGACTCAAACTCCCGAAAACCCAACCAAAAACCTTGTGAAACAGCGAAAATGGACACTTTTTTGTATTTGTGAGTCTGAAAATTGTTTGCCATGCTCTCGGAGTCCCTATTCTCTTAGACTCGTAACCAGTCTCTATGTTCAAGGGAGAAAAAAAATGGCAGAAGCGTTACTCAAACATAGAGACTGGGACAACTTAGTACGGAAAACTGAGATCAAAGTTGTACGCAATCTAATCAATCTGACTTAGAGAAATTTCATCCATTCCCTCCCTTACGATAATTTACCCGTATGGCATAAAGCCTCGACTCAGATTCTCATCTTTTCCACTTATAAAACCAATAACTCAGCAATCCACCAACAGAGTACCGAACCACCTACATTGATTGTACAGCTATCGTAGTTGTAAAGACTGTATATAGTTACAAAAAATCAAATCAAATCAAATCAAATCGATCGTTGAGGTCAAGTTCACATATGACGGCTCTGAATGCCTAATCCACCCTGCAACTTAACCCTATGGACTGTGTTGGGTGGTTGTTGGGAACAAGGCAAATCTTTGTGCCCTCTTTTGTCGAGCGCCAGAAGGCCAAAGGCAGTTAAACATGGTCGGCTTGATCAGAGCTGTTTGATTTCAACACAAAAACACAGATTTTTCTGGGCTCTCATCGTCCCTTTGGTCAAATCCTTTTGTAGTCTACCTTATATGATGCCTGCCATGCTTCAACAATTTTCACTGATTTTTCCGACCCCTGGTTTGTAATGAACGGCTAGTATTGTGCTTCTACGTTACGTTGCGCTTCCTAGTTTACGACTGTATGTATCACATCGATATCTGTGGACCTCGGCACCATACGGTGTCTGGTGCCTTGGCTGCTATCACTCTGACTTTGTGGTGTTCACTATCCCACTCTGCATTGAGTATGGGCTCATTATCCTTAGCGGATGATCCCAAGCCACTAAGGACTGCACCCGAGTGATCGGGTTGATCTCGGAACAAATGTCATCGCCTCGTGTGATCCTCGAGGCTCATATCAGCACAAACCTTGCTCTTGACTGCTGCACACCGTCTTCCTCCCATGTCTTCCTCCCGTGCGAAGCCGGGAAAGCCCCCTTATAACTGCAAAGTATTTTCCGACGACCTCCGCCACCCATTTTCTCGACGTGTGGCCGTTCACAAACAGCGCTTTCATCGATGGCAAAACCACATGCGACGCGGTCGGGCTCATGCCCTGCGGAGGGAATCTAAACCATGGACTTTCAGCTTACTGGCAGTTCTCTCTGTCCTTTGTGTTGCAACAACCTTCTGTACCGCCACCAGCATCAATGTCTTCATGTCGATTCCATATTGGACTATGCCGCTTGACTTCGCTGGTTTACTTGGCTGTTTAATGGGTATCCCGTTCAATCGCTGAAGACTCAACAGTTTCCTGATTTTTCTTAGTGTGCCGCCGCGTCCAATGCCAAAATAACCTCCAACCCCCGCCGCGATCCCGTAGTGCGCCGGGTGAGTGTTCGGAAACAAAGAAAATGCGGGTCTTTGTCCACGGACCTTTCCCCCGGCCGGTTCTCCTCAGTAACAATTCAATACCCGTGCTGTGATTTTTTTTCTGATGTGTTCATAGATCTAGGGTATAATAGCACAGCACAGGATGTCGTACGGGAATTACGCCGCCGGCGGTTGATCCCAAACCTTTTACGCCTCGCGCACAGCATTGTCCATCGATACCAATCCCTCGAGTACACTGATATCCTGCGAGATGTTGGCGTGGAAGACCTTTCAATTCTCCATGTTCGTATATCTGTGCTTGGCGGCTCACAATCGAACTTTGGTATTAAATTTGCTCCTGTTTGGAATCATGGCTTACCTTCTTGCCAGTCCCCTCCACTTCTGGCTCGGACGAAGCTGGTCCTTCCAACTCCACTGATGGCCGCACACCCTCGGGTACGTTGAATCGTTTGTCGATAGAGCTTGAATAATAACTCAGATAAAATTCCAGCTTCAGTAGCCTCGATTCCACCCACACAGAACCGAACCGGTCATGGGGGCCGCAGGCCAGGTGCCGGGCGTCCCCGTATTCACCCTGTTGCTGAACCCACAGTGTTGAATATCGACAAAGGTTCAGCGCCACATGCTACTACTATTTCTCACCCCAGTTCTATTTCAACTCCCGCACATCCCATTTCCACCCCGGCTTTTTTTCGGACCCGTAATACCAACCGTCCGGTGCCGTCGAGTGCCACCACAGCTCAAAATATAGTGTCCTCAGCTGCAGTGTCTTCCTGTGCGTTCTATTTTCCAACTACCCGCTGCAGAACCTGGCTAACAAATATTAAGTATCATCCCAAGAGTTTGAAGAAGTCAATGACGAGCTGCAGTACGTCGAAAACAACGACGAATATGCCGACATTGCAGCAGGGGATAGAGTAATTGACGAGAGTCTCGCCGACAATCTCTCAGACAATTCCGAGTCAAATGCAGCAGCAGCACAAGCCGAAAGCCAGTCCTCCCAGCCTGCCAAAAAAACTGTTCTTCACAACTACCTCACAGAGGTGCGCAAGCGACTACAGCAGGAGGAGCTCCAGCACAATGAGCCCCTTTGTTACAAGCGTGGTGATTTCTTCGACCGCCCGCCGCACCCTGTGTTTGCCATCGAGAAAACCAAGGATACTGTTGGCCTCGATCCAAAAACACTGTATCCTCCGGATGTTTTCGTTTGGTTACCTCACCTACTCCCTGGTCACCCGGACCAGTTCAAGTGCACATGTGGACTTAGACTCACAAGGAACGGTGTGTATACATCATTTTTTCCTGCTGCTGAGAAGTCTTATCAAGCATGTTCAGGGATCCCAGACGAGCCCGTTGCTCGCAGAGTTCGAGCCATGCCCTCCGATTACTTCCTGTACACCAACCGTTTCATTTGCAATGACCGGTTGGTCAACAAGGCCGGATGTGGTACACAGATAAGAGGGACAGACCCCCATATCATTGCTCAATTACCCCGCCACGTGCAAGCAGCCTTCCCGGGTACTAGTTCTTGCTCTTTCAACCATTACTCAATTCAGGCTAACAATTCACCAGCATATATCTCAACTCGCGGGGCGATTTCAACCCTCATGATGCGGCAAATGGCTAACACCTTCTCCACCCGATTTGGACCTGCTCCGTTCTCGGAGCTTGTTTCCGAAATTCAACATCGTGATCATGCCGACCGGGAGCTAATATACCTGGCAGCTGCCCACTCTTATGGCCTGCCAACGGTCGAGCAATTCTCCACCTTCAATGATCCAAATGGGTATGCTGGATCTCCACCGTCGGTGAAGTATCTCAAGGCGATGTTCACGGATTATATTTCCGCACATCGAATTTTCATCGAGCGCGACATCGCAACACTGCCTTTGGATGTCGCGAAGGCAGATCATACATTCGAGGTTCCTATGTCAATTATGTCCTCGTTTTCACATCCTTACACCCAGTTTAAACAGGTCCTCAAGCATACTGGGCGAGTCAAGGGCGAAAAGATTTTTGCCGCCCTGTATACGGTTGTGAACCAGTACGAAGAGATCCGAGGAACCTCCTTGACATTCTCCAAATCTCTACAATTTGTCAAGGAGATGTATGATCGAATGAACCAGGGATTGAAGGACTCGGGAAATCCACCAACCCAGATCATCTACACGGATTCCCCGCAAGGTATGGCATCCCATATTTAGTGTTCTGATACTCAACAGATTTTGCAGCTGAACGCAGCTTCCATGAGTCAATTAACAGTGCCCTCCGCAAGGATGTCCAACCAGTTACCAAATGGACAGATTGCGCACCATTCCAACAGACCCCGGATATTCCAACCATCTCCATCTCCGACTCTATGCTCATTGAGGATAGGGCGAGTGATATACTCTCGGAGGCTAATTTGATGTCCTCAAAATCTCAACTCTTCTTTGTTGCACTTGCAATAAAGACTCACTGTGATCTTGCTGGTACCATCCGCCCAAAGATCATCCAGCTCCGGACAAGGGACAAGCTATATATATTTGATGTATGAGTGTACTCCCACCTGTTGATTCATGTTCATTAATCGGCTTGCCTCCAGGTTGCAGCTCTCACATCACCAAGCCATTTTCTTCCATCGCTGCGCGCAGTTCTCACCAACCCTTCCATCATCAAGGTTGGATACTCCATTCGTGAAACCCTCCAAACGATCTCCGACATCTTCTCTGTTGCCGAGCTTCAAAATATTCTGAAGGTCAAGAACCCACCCTTCCTTGACCTCGGAAAATACGCAAAACTGAAAGGTGCTGTCGACAACCCTTCCAGCTCACTCCATGAACTTGCTGGAGCTGTTCTTAATCGAGCATTCTCTGTGCCCGACCACTCTCCGATGACTCAAGTGCATAATGAATTCCTCCGCGCTGAAATAGACTGCCAATGGCAGATTTTTCTGGACCTTCTTCGGCGCAATTCGATTGGAATACCCCTGCAGCGGACACAGGCTTCAACCGATGGCCAACTCGTGACCCTTCTTCATGGGTGTAAGCCTGTTGCGGAGGGCTGCATTGTGGCCAATCATCCCGGCTATATTGACGCAGTAATGGACCCCGAGGCTCACGCAAAACGTATCAATGTGTCGGAGTCGCGCTCACTCATTCAAATCACCAAGGTATGTGGATAATTCTTTTTCTTCTTCCCTTCCAAATTAAACCAAACATAGGTCCTTGTTCCGGGGGCCATTGTTACACTGCACAACCAGACCCTGGAGTGGATATTTACCCACGGGAAACAGGCTGTCGTTACAACCTCACAGCTTCATAGCCGGGGCGACATTCCTCCCAGCCCTGCCAATCCTCTTCGTCGCGGGTTTGCTGTGCCCCCGCCATTTGACTCTCCCGATGGCGACAATGATTTGGAGATTACATACTCGTCTACCCAGCAGCCACCAGATGATTTGCAGGACGAAGAATCCGATGACGAGACAGAGGCCGATGAAGAGGAATATGGCGGGCAACTAGCGTTCCAAGTTCAACCAGTAATATTCATATTAGTTTTGAGAGGAATGGTACTGACCTTGTTCACGCAGACCTCCGATCCAGACGAACATGACCCTGAGGCGATGCAAGGAATTGAGAGTGAATTCCAGACCTATAATGTAAGTGGCTCTTTTGTTTTGACGGCGCAGTACCGACTGCACACAGGACACCCAAATGGATCCAATCGAAGAAAGCCTTCAACACGCTTTTGCCCTGCTCAGCAACGCTGTTGAATCCGAGCAGCTCCCTAGCCGAGTCCTTGATGATGCATTCCATTTCATGGACCGCCTTCTTCGCCTCCTATCGAAGAAGCATTCTGCGTTCAAGGCGTTCTCTCACGATTTCAGTGAAGCAATTTTCCTCCGGGACAAATCGGATGTTGCTGCTGTGCAGGAGGTCCTCAAGAGGCACGGCATCGACTGGGGGTATGCGAAGCGAGCCCACTCACGTGCCCTCAATCGGCGAATCCGACGTGTTATTCCGGACCGCAAAACACTTCTCAGGCGGCTGGAAACTCTGTTCAGTGCTTATTCAGACATCCAGTGCTCGACGAAAAAGAGCCGTGGATCATTCTTCTCCGACGAGGCCAAGGAGATGGTTCAACATCTCCTTGAGACGGTGCGGCAGGGGTATCTGTCAGATCCAGCCGGTATTTCCCTCTATTATCTCATGGGGAAGGACCGTGACGGCCTGAACATTTACCGCACCATCCGTGGCACGAACTCTGTTGAGGGTGGTGTTCACATGACCATTCGGCGAATTTTTGGGTCGTTACAAGCATCGCCGGAACTGGCGGAGTGTTTGATCGTGAATTGGATTTTGCGCCGCAACAAAAAGGTTTCTCCAGCTCTGCTCTCTTTTTTTTCCACCAGTTCTGGCTGACAATTTTGATGTGCAGGTTGGGTTTCATAACCGCACGGGACAAAAGTACAGAAGTCATTACGACCTCTGGATCCGAGACGAAATTGTTGAACTTGCCGTTGAGGTTGGATCCAAGCCGTCCTTCCCGACACCTCGAGTGCTATCTACTCGGATAGCAACCTCGGAAACTATCGGAATTCTCCCCATCTCGACAACACTTGCTGAGGATCTAAATATCACCACCCTCCCCCGACCCCGCATTACCAGTGTACCACATCATCGGGATATGCCGGTACATACATTGACTCGTCTCTCCACCAAACCAACAAACCTCTACCGGTATCTCCAGCTCCGACAACGTGTCCTGTACGCGGTTCTCCCGGTCCATACCCATATGGAATACTCCACCTTCAAGATCCACATTGGTGACCCTCAATTCAGGAAGGGGGGCAAGACCTATCCGCCGCACGAGCACTGGAAGAATATTGACTTCCAGAAACTGACCAAATTTTGGAATATCCTCGTTCATGGACAGTCACAAACAACGACGGACTCTAATCAACGTCTGTATTACAAACTCCCACTCCAGCTCGAGACGCACCACAAGAAGACAATTTTGTGGCGGTCCGAGCTTTCAACTCTCTCAAGTGGCGCAAATTTCACCGCTCGAGCGCCACTGCTCGCTTTGCTCAATTCATCCGACAATTCTGCAGATTCACTTCCCGCGCTTCCTCTCCTGGACGGTGAGCTTGATCTCTCAGTGTTGGGCTCAGGTTTGTGGCATTTCTCTCATCAGTACTCTTTGTGTACTCATTTGTGTCCTTCAAGCCTCCTTGGACCCTGACTCATTTAATCCTATGGCGACTCTCCCAGCACCTGGTGAGGCTCGTGACTCGAATTTCGAACCAAGCACTTTCGAGGGCACATTCAGCAATTTTTTCGGGGACGAAAACGATCGGGGGGCATCCAACATGGCAATTGATCCTCCAGGAGTCATTCAGCCTCAACTCGCGCCGCGGGTCTTTCATCAAACAATGCTACCAGGTTCTGGACCAGCCCCATCTGGGAGCTCGAGGACGTCCACTGCAGACCGCTGTGCAGTCTGTGTGTGGAGCTATTGCGCAAGACGGCACGAGTGTCCCGGGAAAGGGAAGCGGTCACTTTGTCGATGTGGACATCCTTCTGCACCAGCCAAGGCACGTATATCCGAGCAGAAAATCTTGGAGCACCTCGAACAGCAGCGGAATGGGACAGGAGGGAGTTAGGCCAGATATAGAATACAACCATTTCACCTGTAGCTTCCACTGTGGCAAGTTGAACGTTGAATCGGAAAACACCGAAATGGCCGAGTGTTTTCCCACGGTTCAATTTCAACCGAAATCAGTTGCGCCAAAGAAGGTAAAGTTCCAACTGTGCAAAGTCTTTGGAGAAATCACCAGATGTTTTTGGGATGCATGAGTACAGTTCTATAGGCACCTCACAAGGCAAAATTCGCGAAAGGCCGGCACAGTTGATGCAGATCGCGGCAAGATATGTATCTTGAAAGGTAATTGGCTGTCCTTAGTCCAGTTGAGGATTTGACTCCGGTAGGACTAGGGTCCGTCAATCAGCGGTTCATCAATGCCGGGCTTGGGATCTGAGAACATTCAAGCGTTGTATAGCATGGTATCGTACATTTGGGGTCTCAAATGTTGTCGGTATGATACACTATAAATTCTGAACTCTCTCCCCTTTTCCCCTTTTTTTCTTCTCTTTCTCAACTTGATTAACTTGTTTTTGGCCCGCCGTCATTCGGCTTGGGCCATGGGCCTGAGTATGTGCAGGTACTGCCAGATATTCATCTAAACATATCTGCTCATGCACGTGATACTGAACCGGGTTCTAACCGGGTCATTTGAAGACCCAGCTGGGATTCACAACATCAGCACATTGTTGGGCCGACCTAGGGCCGTTGTTGACAGTATATATGGGACATGGTGTGACAAAGGATTGTTATCTCTTACCCACCCAACGACCGTCGACTGCACCACTCCTAGGGATACTGGACCAGCTTAGTCTGGGGTGAAAAGTAAGTGTTCTTATCACAGTAACCACTTACATTCTAACACCACATCCTGTCCTATCCAGCATGCCGCTGCAAATCAATAAGCGGCGTCTCTATATTGCGTATTATATTCGGGGATACGTGAACCATGGGGATGCTCAGTTCCACACGGGATTGCTTCTGTCTCCAAAAAAGCCATCCCTTCAGAGCTCAGGAAGACCGGACACAATGCGATACCATGTCACCAATTCCATCAATAAAAGCGGAAAACAGGTGTGGACATACGAGGGCAAGAAGACATTTAGCCAAACAACGAAACTTGTGGCGGTCCTATTCCTCGGGAAAGTGGCCAACGGGACTGACATCGAGAGCATCTTGAAGCGTGTCCCAGTAGTCCAGAATCAGCCCCATTGGAGGTGTCAGCATTGGGTCTGGTCCGCGCTAGACGTGAGATATTACTTCACATCAATGTTTGCTTACTGACGACCATCAATATAAACAAGATCCTAGTGAATGAGGGTATCTTGAAACTTCCCGGCCGCGGCGAAGTTGTGTGGAATACTGGCGTCACATTTAGTCTGGGACACAAGAAGAATGTGAACCCTGCAAAAGCCACCCCAACCTGTGATACCAACGGCCGCACTATTGAAAGCGAGTTTCCGGCGGCTGGATTGGGAACCCGGGTTTAGACCCGGCGGGGTCTGGGAATGCGAGGGGAGATTGTCCAAGCGAAGCTCATGAATCATGAATTTAATCATCCCTGTATTTCTTGAATATGTTTCAATTGAAGGAAGTTTGAAGTTGTGGATTGCCCGAGATGATGATGAAAACACCAAAATCTGAGAGGTCGGCATAGGAATCACTGGTCCTGATGTTGGTTGAATTACTTATCTTCCAAAACTTCACCTGTGACCTGACAGGTGCATCAGCCTTTCGACGCATTTCTTGAACCTTGATTGCCCTTGAATGCACTTTTTTGCCTGAATGAAAAAATTTCAGAAAAAGAGGGCCTTCCAATGGGCATGAAAACGACTGAGCGTCGCATAGGAAAAAGTTTTTTTTTCACTTGCGGGGAATCGAACCTGGCTTGATTGCTTGCAACTTGAGCACTTATTACGCCAATTCACGGGCATTCAAGCGCGTTCAAGAGATGTGTAGAAAGTCTGATGTGGACCGTGGTTCTGTCACCTTGCTTGTCAAGGTCTCTCCACCCTCATGATTGCACCACTTTTTATGACAGTTTCTATCGGACAAAAATACGATGCAAAGGCGATGGCATTGAATGCCATTCGATGCGGTCGATGCCATTTAATGTAATTGAATGCCATCGAGTGCAATCTCGATGCAATTTGATGCAACGTCAATGCATTCTGCAATGCAATAGGATGCAATCCCCCCGTGCTCAACTGGGTGCCATTCCATTGCACCACAGTGCATGGGGCACTGATGTAGAGACGCAGCGACGGTATTGGATCTGCACTGCAGTGCATTGATCTCCCGTGCAGACCGTTGATTCGTCCTTTCTAGCATATCTTTAGCTGCAAGACTTACCTATCTTGGGGAATTAATTCCTTTCAGATGTTTACAGGTTCCTCAATGCCACAATATTGTACTGCTTGCTTCCCAGTCCCCACGACGTATGCAGTACCTCACTTCTGGCGGCGCTATTGTCCCTCCCCCGATCCAGGACCACAATTGAGTTCCGCTGTCCCCACTAGGACAGCACCAGCCCAGTCCTGGAATTCCTGGTCTCCCAACCGCCCTGGCAATCACTTTCTCTCCAACCTGGCCAGAGTGCGGTGTGACCCTGTCAGCACGGAAAAGATCGAACTTCAATTTCCTAATTTGGTCAACCGTTGAAATATTCACTGGCATATCCGATAGTTCCAGCGCGCCTGTAAACAGTGCGGATTGGTTTTCCAGAGCCCCAATCAACCGCTCCCATCATTCTCCGTGGGGCAGAGGCACCCGATGGATTTACAATGAGTGTCCACGAGGAATTCGATACGGTGATTTGTTATGAAGCCAGAGCGATCGGAAAAAATGGCCAACATCCACATCTGACTTGTGAATGAAAATACAGCCTTCCACCACTTTTCCGGCTGAATCTGGACTGTTTCAGCTGTGTCCAAAGCAGCTCAATGAGAAATGTCATAACTATGATACGTACCCCACGGACACCAAAAATCTCTGTTTCTGCGACGCAGTGCACTTCGCTAGCGTGCCAATAGTATCCCTGATTTTTTTTGAGGTCATCGAATTGGTCCCTTGGAAGGTGGACAAGTTTCAGCTGCGAGAAACCTCCGAAACCAGCGTTGAGTCAATTACGTGCTCTTGTAGAGCTCAAATCACGGACCGAGGGGTCCTAAAAATCCGATTTGTTGTCCTTAGAGTATACTTATTTTCTTGTAATTTATGTCCTCTGGAGGAACAACTGGAACACGAAACCAAATGGTGGTTGCGGTGCCATCACGTGAGCTCTGATTGTCAAGAGTGGCTGTGTCTTGACACTTCCGGAAAGCGCCCACAAGCGCCTACTCCGCTTGCCTCCTTGTACCTACTTACTCCCTCAAGCTGTAGATCTTGGTGTCTCAGGTGGGCCTCTAGTTGCTCCCTTCCTTGAATTCAAGCTCTCATACCCCGCTCCTTTCTCCAACAGACTCCAAACTCACTCCCGCTACATCCACCGGAAACTTGTAACAACCCACCCTGCGCGCGTCACAGGACACTTTCAACGAAATTTCCTCCCTTCTATCAACAACACTTCCTCTCATATTGCTTTCAAAAGGAAGTTGAGGTGGAGATGTCGGATCAGGATTGGACCAAAGTCGATGGTGCGTCTGCTCTTAATTCTCCCCTCTATATTTTTTGAGGGGTTTCGAAATCACGCAGTTTCCTCCTTCCCAGACTCTCCCTGGTTGACAACACCTCCCCCCGAGTCTGGTGCGCGTTTATTCGCGTTTATTCCACCACAAACTTATCGGTCACAGTCTTTCAGCAATATTTTCCCGGTCTGGTCTTCCATCCGGCACAAGTTCGTGATGACACCCAGTTTGGTACTGATTCCAACGTCAAGTCTTTCCCTCCCTCCGCTTACCTTCACATCCTAGACGCCGAAGTCGCGGCACGCACTTTATTTGGTCACCCCAAAAATATAACTGCAATTCCACCGACGCCCGGGGAGTTCGTTTTTGACGAGAACGAACTTTCCCCAGCCCCCCCGCCGTCTATGGACCTGCTTATTCCGCCTCAGCCTGAACCTAATGGACCGAGGCCGCCGACCAACTTTCTGTTCCCTAAAGCTGGAGTTTACAAGCTCCAGAAGACGTCTGCCTACCAGCGGGGCTACGTTTACACCACTCCGTACTACGTGGACAAAGCGAAGACCAATGACCACGCTCGTATGATGCGAGTCGTTGCGCCTCCGCAGTTACGTCCTCGCCCTGTTGGGCAGATGTTCGTTCATGACCCCGTTCCGGAGTGTATCCAGCTTGTACCGGGTATTTCGTATGCCTTCGAGGTGGATGGGAACCCCAACGAACTGCATACCGTCGCCGCCCTGCATGATTTACACTCTCTGCGGCATGAGCACGACTTTTGGGATATTTACAAGGATACCGTTCTCGTGGTCAAGGGCTTGCGCGGCTGTCGCCCCGTCGGTAATAATGACGAGGTCTTCCCCATCGGCTCCTACCAGCTCAGAAGGAATGACCGATCTCCCGATAACGTACCTGTGCATTCCAAGACAGGAAGTTTCAACTTGGCGAGCACCCTGCTGAAGGGAAACGGCCCCGGAATTGTTGTCCCCGCTGCACAGGTCGATTCACGGGAGTTTCGAGCACAGGTTGCAACTGTGTTGCAGGCTCTCAGCCGCATTCGCCAACGGCTCTTGGTCAAAACTTTGTCCAAGTTCGAGCTTGAGGCAACGAAGTTTAATGCCCAAGACATGAATGTCATTGGGTTCGGGGGCCTTCAACCCAACAACGCGTCAGGCTGCCAGCTCAATATGAGTCTACTCGAGGCCCTGTCAATTGCACTTGGCTTCCAAGGCGGCGAACACACCGACAAAAATGACGAGGAAACCCAAAAGACTTCGTTCACGGTTTCCTTGGATCTCCCGCCGAGTAAGTCCGTCCGATATTAACTGCACGTATATGTTTAATGGTTTCCCTCTGCGTAGAATCTGATCCCGGTTCGTTTCTCCTCGCACGCGCCGGTCTCTATATGCGAGAAACCAACAGCTGGGTATTTCACCTCCTGTTCGACGGTACGGACGTCCACATGGGCATCGGGGCTGAGACGGTCATGTCGCCTTCTGAGCTGGAAACCTGGGTGGTCGATTCCGGGCTAGACACCCTCTGGAAGCGCTCGGACATTGTGAGAATGGGGGTTGTCCAGTACGCTATGAGTTCTGCACACCAACGACATACCTCGATGTCAATGACGCCACGGATTCCTTTTGGCAATTACACACCACAACCTAGTGTCCAACCACGGGAGTTCTCCAATGCCGAGCACATCCTTGGGGGGCAACAACCTTGGGCAACTCGCATGGCCTGGGAGTTTGCGGCGAACTTCTGGAATCAATTGCAGGTTTGTAATTTGGACCTCGGGATGTCCATCAACGACATCGTCAAATCCATCTCCTTCAAGGCTCCGGACGGGAACCCTGTCCATATAGATCCTATGCCTTTCGATCCCGTTACCGATGCCGCTACTATCGCTCGGAAACGTGGCCACTTTGAACATCTCCGCTTACGTTGTCATCGTATTCGCATCCCCATCGAAAAGGCCAACTTCCTCAGCTTCAGGCAACGCTTGCGGGACAAGACATATGTTTTGGAGCACGACCCAACTGCCCTGCGTGTTGAATGGGAGCCGCGCAGCAGTTTACCTGCCAACCCGGCTGAGGCTCTAGTTCCAACTATTGGCCGAGACTTTTCGGGCGAGATATTGAAGATCCTGCAGCATATCCGCGTCGGCAACCAGGTAGGTTCTCCTTCGAAGGCAGACTTGGGAAACATTTATTGAGTTCTGCTAGGCCTGCTATCGTATCGTATCAAGCGAGGATGATATACCTAGATTTGTTCAACAGGATGATCCACGGTTGGTTCTTCTCATACGCCACTTGTTGGTTGTGTTCACGAATTGGTGTAGGTTGTCTAGTGAGATGGTGCACCAGTTCCTACGCACCCAGCTATCCAAAGTGTCGTCGGCACCCATCCTATCGCCGCGACAAAATGTCCCCTCGCTGCCAAATGATACAGATGTGGTTATGGTTGATGTTGAACCAGCTACCGGTCAACCAAGCGCACCTGTGTCCCAGACGCCAACAAACTCCGCAGCGGACACCAATGCACTAACTGAGCAATGCACTATCGGCTCAGATGCAGACGGCAAAGCCGGGACACCGCTGAGCGAGGATGAGACCGACGATACCGAATATGATGTTGAGAAAGTGATCGAGAAGCGCACCAACGCTAATGTGAGCGTCTCCCGTCTCTCTCAAACGCAAGTCTCACAAATAACCTCAGGGCAACTGGTACCTCTGCGAGTTTACCGGCTATTCAGAGCGCGCGTGGGTTCACGAAAATGACTTTGGGTCAGTTATCTTGCGCTATGTTCTTTACCTCAACACGGTTCAAGTTGTACTCATGAAAAGCATATTTCAGACCAAACTGCGCTTCTTTGCTCCAGGACTTTTACAACTCGTTGGCAGTTAGTGAATCCGACTCGCGCGACTCCAGTGACTCCAGCGACTCCGGTTCGAATGCCTCCTCAGATGAATCTGAGACCCAAAAGCGACCTCGGAAACGTCAAAAGCTCACTAAGCCAGTTTCCAGAGCGAAGGGTTCAAAACCTACGAGTAAACCTCTCGTAAAACTAGCCATAAAAAACACCGAGCATCTCGAGGCACTTCTCAACGCTGAGAGGCTTGCTGAAGAGGTGTCCCTCGTCAAAGAGGCGCGTCCTACTGCGGGGCGTCCTTCTACTTCCTTTTTCCAAGCTCTTCGCGCTCCCGGTGTGGTTTCCAAGATTTTGGAAACATGCTACGTTCAAGCGACCACCCTTTCCACGTTCCAAGCTGTCGTCGACCGCACCAGCAGTTCAGACCTCGAGATTGCTTCTGCGCAACTTGTTACCCTTACCAGTTCAGCCGCGACTCTGGCCGAGCTACCTGCCTTCGAGAAGATCACAATGCTTTTAACGCGACTACTGCGCTGGATGAGCGCAAGGTTGCATATTGTGATCTACCGCTGGTGCTCGAGCACCGGCCCTAGCACTGCCAAAACTCTCTTTGAACTACACCGGAACGATGGATTCAAAGCTTTCGCGTCTAACAAATCCTTGGGGCTGCTCGTCGATCATATCGTACAATATGTCCACGACGCGGACCGGAAGAAGCACAAGCACCACGGCATTTTTGGACCCACTCCCCCCGACCTCTGCCGCATTCCCGGAGATTTGTATGGTTTGATTTCAGCGGAAGATGGTAAAAGGAACACCCCCACCATTGCTCTTCCAAAGCCTAGCCGTGCCAACCTCTACGCCGCATCCCAGGCATGTTTCTCGGAGCTCATGCAAAGAGCATTCATTATACCGGCGTTGCGTGCAGGTGCGGCACCCCAGATTACGAACAACAAGACCCGAGTCAACAGCGATGAAAACCTAGTTGAAAGGGCTATATGCCGGGGTGCTGTTCTCGACTCGATACTTGACGCTTGCGCAGACGACGGCATCATTTCCTCCGAGGCCGTCGATGTAGTACTTCGAAGTCCGTGGATGTCGTTTCCTGTGGCGCGCGCGGACCGGCTTGGCTCTCAGCTCAAACATTCCGCTGATGCCACTCTTGGACCGCTGAAGGAATGGTTGGCTAACCACATGGAACAGAATCCGGCAGTTCTTCAGCACGCTCGAGCACTGGGCGATGAACTCTATGCGGTTATGCAGGAAATGGTTGCAGGGCGACCGCATCCAGAGACGGTGCAGGCTGTAACTGCAGCAAGGATTGCGCACACCTCGGCGACCAAGAAGCCTCGAACCACCACAACTAGAAAGAAGACCAAGGCATACAACCGTCCGCAAATTGATGAGATACTGGTTAATGGCAAGCTGCCAAACCTCGCACTCCTAGGGTTGATTATTCGGGAGGCGCTCAACCTCGCCCGCGGTTTACCTGCAGGTGATACACGCTTGCGCGATGTGCTCCAGGGAATCATTGTTAACTCTGCTGGAGCGGTCGTACATCAAAACCAGGATCACTTTAATCCCCGCCGGCAGTTTAACATATACACCCGCCTCTTCAAACAACATTGCTCACCGGCGAAACTCACCCAGCCACACGGTCTTTCTAACGCGATGTCGTGGTTCGCCACCGGACAAGGCGCAGGAACAGAGGCGTTCCTCCAGAGTCTGATGCCCTCCGGCGGGTTCTTCAAGGACGACGTCGATGGCATGATCGGACAGTTTAGAGCAATAATTGCTGCGAACGCGATGTTACCCAACCCCCTATCTTACGATAACTCCAAGGCTTGGGGCCAACAGCCGAACAACCAGTTACTTGTGCAGCCAACGAAAATAATCCACCAGCCCATTGCAAACACAAAGAGCTTGGCGCTAAACCGGAAACGTCGGCGCGGGAGAGCGATGCCTACTACCGCGGAAATTCCTAAGGAGAAGATGGACGTAGAGGAGAAGTTTGATCCTCCGTGGGCACCAAAAGTCCTGGAGATATGGACGGGTCATCTTGGCGATGTCGCCGGTAAAGACCCCGCTACCTTTTCGGAGGAGCAGTTACCGAGTTGGTCGTCCACGATGAGACTGGTTGTGGGATTGGGATTGCCCGCGTTCAAGCAAGGGCTGACGCTCATGCAGATGATCAATACGTTGGCTTATTCCGGTGTGATTCGGAAAGCCACTGCGCCCGAGATGGCGGTCTGGATCTCCGAGAACAAGAAATTGGGTGCGGTGTCCGGCCTGGAGCTCCTGGGCTTCAGGGTCAACACCGCAGACCGAATCCAGGCGGCATACATGTGCTGCCATTATTTCTTGGATAAGTATCTCACCCAGGACGACAAAGACATCCTCGGCTTCGATGCTGCCTTCACAGAGCACGATTTGTGTAAGGCCCCTCGCTGGGATAGATATGTCAACGGTGCACTGGTCAAAATCGCAGCGCAGTTGCCACAGTCGGAATGGACCTCCGGAGCCAATCGAACAGACTCGCAGGCAATGCCTTTCCCGGCGGTGACGAGACAAGAGCTGGAGAGCGCGCTGAAGACGACGGAGGTGCGTCCTTGGCGCTGTATGGCATATCACATAGATTAATTCCTCTTCAGATCTCGACAACGATGAGCGCAGAAGACGAAGACGAAGACGATCAGCTTGATGGCAGAGGGAGACAGGTCAGTGCTGGTGGAGTGCTTGAATCTCAGTACTGATTCAGCACACTTCTAGTTGTCCCCGGAATCAGAGAACTCGGAGTTCGTGCAAGGTTCGAGCAGGTGGCCGGGGGGGAGAGTTTATCAGGAGGTGAGCGTGCAGGAAACAGTCGAGTTTCAGACGCAAATTGATAGAGTTGCAGCCAGAGTTGCAGCCATCGCCTTCGCCGGAGCCAGAGTTTGTGCAAGGGTCGAGTAAGTTGGGGAGGGTTATCGTCGAAAGAGTGAACTTGTAAATTTGCCTCCGTTGTCGATCTTGATCCGTAATCAAATTCATTTTCCCTTTCTCCACCGTCTTGTACGACTCGCCGACTTCAGCAACGCCTCCATGCCTTCTCTCTCCTCGGTTCGTTGAGCTCAGTCCCGCCCCAACACACTCTCTTTCACAACTTTGGCTGGGAAGTCAAGCCTGGGAGACACAATCAGTTTGGGTCCGAGAGGATTCATCGGTGAGTATGCAGGCCAACTCCGATTTTTCTTCCCTAGATTTGGCTCAAATGCTGCCATCTAAGGTCTTCCTGTCTCGCATAGGACCTTCCCCGACGCGCCCCGGTAGTCGCGAGCGATGACGACGCTAAACGCCTCGTCGGCGCCGCTCCAGGTATGGGTCAAATTTCGGTTTGTATGCATTACTAACCTTGACCTTCCTACCCAAGCGCGCACTCAAACCTCGTCACCCAAAGCTTCCCCATGTCGAGTATGACCTTGTCCAGCTCCCTCCTGCATTTACCCGTGATGACGACGCCAAACGCCTCGTCGGCGCCGCCCCAGGTACGAACCAAATCTGGGTTTTGTCTGCATCACTAACTTCGATATTTCTACCCAAGCCCGGCCTCAAATCTCGTCATCCCAAGCTTCCCCGCGTCGAGAAGGACCTTCCCCAGCTCCCCCCTGCACTTACCCGCGATGACGACGCCAAATCCGTCGTCGCGCCGCCCCAGGTACGGATCAAATTTTGGTTTTGTGTGCATCACCAATGTCGATGTTTCTACCCAAGCCCGGGCTCAAACCTCTTCATCCAAACTTTCTCCACGTCTAGTGGGACCTCCTCCAAGGTACCCTGATGTCAATTCGCGATGACGACCCCCAACGCGTCGTCGGCGCCGCCACAGGTACGGATTAAATCTTGGTTTTGTGTGCATCACTAACTTTGACCTTTCTACCCAAGTGCGCACTTAAACCTCGTCATCCCAAGCTTCCCCGCGTCGAGAAGGACCTTTCCCAACTCTCCCCTGCACTTACCCGCGATGAAGACGCCAAATCCGTCGTCGCGCGCCGCCCCAGGTACGGATCAAATCTTGGTTTTGTGTGCATCACTAACTTTGACCTTTCCACCCAAGTGCGCACTCGAACTCCGTCATCCAAAGCTTCCCCGCGTCAAGTAGGACCTTCCCCGACGCGCCCCGGTAGTCACGAGCGATGACGACGCTAAACGCCTCGTCGGCGCCGCCCCAGGTACGGATCAAATCTTGGTTTTGTGTGCATCACTAACTTTGACCTTTCCACCCAAGTGCGCACTCGAACCCCGTCATCCAAAGCTTCCCCGCGTCAAGTAGGACCTCCTCCAGCTCCTCCCTGCATTTACCGCCGATGACGACGCCGAACGCCTCGTCGGCGTCGCTCCAGGTACGGACCAAATATTGATCTTAGACGCATCACTAACTTTGACCTTCCTACCCAAGCGCGCACTCAAACCTCGTCATCCACGGCTTCCACACGTCGATTAGGACATTCCACGACGCGCCCCGGTAGTCGTGAGCGATGACGACGCCGAACGCCTCGTCGGCGTCGCTCCAGGTACGGACCAAATATTGATCTTAGACGCATCACTAACTTTGACCTTCCTACCCAAGCGCGCACTCAAACCTCGTCATCCACGGCTTCCACACGTCGATTAGGACATTCCACGACGCGCCCCGGTAGTCGCGAGCGATGACGACGCCGAACGCCTCGTCGGCGTCACTCCAGGTACGGATCAAATATTGAATTTAGGTACATCACTAACTTCGACCTTGTTACCCAACCCCAGACTCTAACCTCTTCATGTAAAGCTTTCCCGCATCGAGTAGGACCTCCTTCAAGTACCCCTCGTGCTGAACTGGCATGACGACGCCAAACGCCTCGTCGGCGCAGAGGTATGAATCAAGTATCAATCTTCGGTACATCCTCTTACTTCGACTTGTCTCCCAAGCCCCCCCTCCGTTCTTCCTCTCAAGCGGGTTAATCAAGATAATGAATTCAATAAAACTATCTTAGTCAATATAATCTCCGTCATTCGACCCATCGTCAACGTTAATGATCTCCTGCGTCGAATACTTCGTTTGCAACTGGGTGAGGAACGTAACATATTTCGTGGTCGTGAGTGCCGACAGCTTTTGGTACTGCACGGGAACCGGTGTATCAACACAGGGAGGGGCTCCAACCAGCGCATACAGGCGTGTCCAGTCCTGCTTCTCCTCTGCCGTCAACTGCCCAGCAGCATTGGCCTGAGTTAGAAGGTTCAGGACATCCTGCGCCAACACCCAATGCGCCCGCCAGTTTCTGAAGCTGGAGCTGGAATAGGACCCCTGAAGCCAATCGACGATGTACTCCACGCTGATTTGCACCCCGCTTTCGATGTAGGCCACCGGGTTCCCCCGCGAGGGCCAGTGCATGTTGAGAGCTTCACAGATCTCGTACACATAGCGGGTGTGGTGGAAGTTCTTGTATGTTTTCCCGAATTGGGTCGCCTGCAGCTGCTGGTGTACCCGGAATATCTCGGGGAAGCGACGATGCAGCAGGGTAGAGCTGGATGATGGTACGGTGATTGTGGTTGCCGCCGGGATAGGATGCGGCCCTACATTGAGTGCGCTGGTGGATGTGACACTCCCGCTGGAGGGTTCGGCGATGAGTGGGGCAACTCCAAGTGGCGTCTAAATGCTCGGTCAGTTCCAGTTGCACTTTGAGCATTCCCATGTCACTGACCGCAAACATGTAGAGCACATAGCAGGGAGTATTCACCGGCATATCATGCGACACCAAGAGTGCGGAAACCTCGTCGCCGGGGATCGCAGGGGGGACCTCAACATCTACGGCACCTGCTGCGAGGATTTCATGGTACCAGCCAAGTCGACGATACCCGCGGTCAGGGTCCGTTGCTCTAGGGCTCCCGAGTTCTAGCGGTGTTCGAGACGTGCTGACCCCGATCTGACGGCCAGTCCATCGCGAAAGCTGTCGATGGAAGCGATGGCTTTTGGTTTTCACCGCGTCGATGAGGTTTGCAACTAGGACTCTATCGGGTTCCTCGATAACAACTGCAATTGTTTTGGGACCGTCGTCGGCGCTGTGAAGACCGAGGCAGATGATTGCTTTGGGAGGTTGGTAAACAATACCGTGATCGTTCTCTAGACCTTGGATGAGTTGGAGAAACTCCTCGTTGTCGAACACGGGCACTAGGGTCATTTCCATAGAGATCTCATCTGTGTGCAGAATCCTGCATGAGAGCAACGCGGTGAAAAAGTGTGTGCGATGCTCACTGTCGACCTCTTCCTCATGCAGGCTGCCAATAGACGGCGAGCGTATGTGCTCGTGCTCAGGTGAGCTGGCTTGAGCCGGCACGGCTGGGCCTTCATGTCCCTGTGAGGATGAAGGCGGCGAGCCCTCGGGATCGGCATTGCTGAGGCGAAGGAGGCGACTGTGGGAGGGGATAGCACCCTGGCGTGCTTGGTCCTGAGACATAGGGCCCGGCTGAATGCCAGCCAATGCTGAACGCCGGTCCGCAAAGTCGGGATGGCCATCTCGATCGCGCAGAGGGATGACCGCAAGGTCGGGGCGGAGAGGGGCAACAACGGTGCGTGAGGAAAGTGGACGGGTAGCTTGACGAGCAGGGTCTCCCGTTCGGCGTACTGACATGGTCGTGGTCGTGTGTTGAGCCTCACGAAAACAGCGAGGATAAGTAGATGTCTCATCATTTTCAAATATAATAAAATACACGAATTAAAATACACGAATTACAGGAAACAACTAGTTCACAAAGAATCCAGTGCAAATATTGAGAGCCTCTTGCCATACCAACTTCCGGACCCCCATCTCTCGCGAAGCCACATCGACGAGGCCCCCCAGAGTCGTGTCGAGCTCGGTCACTTGGGCGGCGGATAAGGGGCCGACAGGAGGCTCGACGAGAACCTCATTCAAGCTATCGGGGGTGGCAAATACTGAGAACGGATTGTTGCTGGCGGTGTCGGTTGGATTGTTGATTGCCAGGTGCTCGAGGGCCGCAGGGTTGGTTTGTGCCGTCCAGTCAACTCCAAACTCCTCGATGTGCGCAAATGCAGCTTCCTCTTCCTGGTATAACACCGTGTCGAGCCCGCGTGGGCCCTGCTCCAGCAGGCCAAAGGTAAACATGTCCCGAGGGCTACGGCGCCCATCGGGACGGGTAATTTGATGGGAATTCCACGCAGCTGCCCACTGCTGCACCTCTGCATTGAGGACGTCAAGGAAGAGGTGATGTAGGAGTCAGATGTGGGCAGGATTGTCGGGCGACAGCTCATAGTAGAGTTCGAGCTCATAGAAGAAGTCGACCCATTTGTTGGCGATCCCCTCTGTGTAATCGACCCAGAGGCGTTCGATACGGATGTTATGCACAGACCTGAGTGACTGTGAGACTGTGCAACTCGTTTGAAGGCGCAAATAATCGTACCGGCCCCAAATGTAGGATCCCCGTCTCGCCCCTCGAACTTGCTCCATCCTTTCAGCGACCCGGTTATTCTCAGTGCCGTAGTCACCCCGGACCCGACTAGGCCAACCATGAAGGACAGTGGCCGCCTCAAACACATCCAGGACGGTTGCAGCCCGATTATTATTGCTGACCCGAATGCCCGTGACGAAGTGCGACTTGCCGTCGATGAAAGCGTGTGTCACCAGCTTCCAACGGATGAGACCTGGCAAGAGAGCACTATTAAGCACTGGGACGCATTGTCAAGATGGAAATACGCACTGTGCTGTCCGTCATGGTGCCACAGGGAGTTGACACCGGGTACAGAGTACTTCCTACGCTCAATGCGCCGCTCCCCAAACAGTCGCAGAGGAGGGCCGTGCACCCGCAGATAGGAAGCCTCGATTCGATCTTGCGGGACCCGAAAGCCGCGGGAGCGCAGCGCGCCTGAGAGCATTGAGCGTCCAAAGTGTGGGAAGAGACGCAAGATATCCCCAATCTCTGCGTCGAGCTGGTCAGGCATATTACTGATGGAGGATATGGGCGGCGCAGTAGACTGCCACACCCGTTGGCTCGTCCCATCTTGCTGTGGCACGTCCTGATAGCACGGAGGACCTGGAAGGACAAGACCATGCTCCAGTGCGCGACGTCGTACTGTACGGGAGTGGCAGTCGAGCACCTTCGCAACTCCTGTGGGTCCACGGAGGGCCAGAGCACCGGCGAGGAACTCCTTGTTGATCTCTTTCCTTGGCCTCCCCCGCTTTCGCTCTGCGGCGGGTGTGATAGGCATTACGTTGAGCAAAGGTACCTCCAAGGGATCGGAGGACTGAGTTGCAGCCTGCTCGAGAGCGGCAGTCATAGCACCAATGCTTCGCCGGAGCTCTTGATATTCTTCAGGTGGGATATGAAGCTGGTGCTACGGTGTAGGATATTGTTAACATATTCAGCGGCACCAGTCAAAAGCCTTACCTGCTCTGCCGTGGCAAGAAAACGCGCACATTCACGTGCTTGTGTCTGAAGCCGGGCTTCATCTCCAAGCTGCGTCCGCAGAGCTATCGTAACTCTGCGCTCGAGGGTCTCATATCCGAGCCGCAAGTTTCGCAATTGTTCAGACATGACGGTCAAAGGGAAAGAAGGCCTGGTGTGGCAGTGTTTTAGACAGCTTCAATCAAATCTCGATATATTCTCGCCAGCTAGATACGATTGTAGTCGCCGCCCTTGAGACAGGTAATACGGGACATCCACACATCAAAGCGATACACTGTATCTAACTCCTCAAGGTTTCCCGGCTCCAGGAGCATGTTCTTCATCCACGGTGTCAGATATATGTCCGCTGAACGGGTGCAGGAGTGCCAGTAGACGCCCCTGTCGTCGTCTGAGACTGCGCTCGACCGAAGGTCAAGCTACCGCACCGGTCAGCGGGAGGTAGAGAAGACAAGTGGTCAGGACACGCACTACAAGGGTCGTCGATGGTGATGTCGGAAGAGCCCAGCTTTCCGATAGGGAATACAGTAGGCGTGCAGCGCGAAGCGAGGGGCTATCGCAATGGCGATGGTACTCCTCGTCTGACACATGCACACCCCGAAGTGCAGGGGGATACCCACGACCATTCAGCCAGCGACACAAGCGCCAGACGAAGAGTTGTCTGTACACATCTGCGAGCGGATTTGGCTGGAGATTGACTCGGAGGTAGGGCATGAGGTCGTCGGGGCCTTTGACTTGGCGGTCATATAGCGCTACCAAGTGCCGCAGAACAGTTTTGGGATTGTGCCAGAACTGCTCCGGCCAGGAATCAGTGACCGGTATTCGAGGGGAAGGAGGAGTAGAGGATGCGTACATCAGCCATGGTTGTCGCGGGAGTAAAGTCATCCGATGGAGGGCCAAGCGGCAGGGCGAGGCCATCCTGAAATCCGAGGAACTCCATTCGCGTCCAGACATCGGTAGCTCCAAGGAGGAAGACTTCCAGCAGGCGCTCATGGACGTGTCTTTGTGCCTCAGCAGTCCTGGGCTGGGAAAACCAGCGAGGCTGAATCGGTGTCAATAGGGGTGTATCAGATACAGCGGACAGACTTACCGCAAGGTCTGGCAAAAAATGAGCCAGGAGGATAGCGACGGGATGCGCCTGATCGTCGGAAGTATCAGAGTGAGATATCTGAAACCACGGATACAAAATCTTGGCGCGCTCTGGGTCAAAAGTGTTTATAAGGGATAAGGTGAGCTCGGAGAACGCGCTCCGCTGCCCCTGAGTTGCAGCAAAGATAAGGAAGGGTGATATGGGTATGGGCCCTGCGTGAAGGCGCAGAATGTGGATTGCAGCATGACGCCCATCCACATACGCAGCCTGCGTTCGGGCGGGTATTGGATCTTGAACGAATGTAACTCGAAGGAAAACACCACTCTCCTCCCAACGAGCTGTGTCGGCAGTGCGGAGTCGAATGGCGGCGGAATGAATGGTTCGCTCTGGACCCTCGCCCTGGGCGCCATGGGCACGGTCCGTGATATCGTGGAAGCTAGGGAAAGTGGTTAGAGGTGCGGGGGCGCGTGAGCTAAGGAACAACGCACATGACATATGTCCGACCGAGCATGAAGAAGCCCAAGTCTGGGGTGGGAATGCATACAACGTCCTGCTCCACAACGAGGAGGGAGTCTGTCCCCACCTGATTGCTCTGGATGAGACTGGACAGAGTCGTTGCGATGGCCTCCACGGACCGGCCTTGAATGAAGACCGGCGGGAGTGTGTCGTCGATCCGGCCGACAATGGTTTCCGCCCATGCCTGGAGCTCACTGCCTGTGGCACGCAGCCAGTCAGGAAGCGGTGCTATGTCCACAACCTCCAGTAATAAATCAGCAAGGGCTTGCAACAGGGGTGTATCACATACTAAAGGCGGAGCGCGGGACACTTCCAATGTCGTGCCAGCTGGCTGCGGTGGCAAAATGGTATCGGGAAACATATCTTCATCCGACGCCGCCAGCTAAGTAGGAGTGAGATACGAGGTGGTCTGACGAAATACAATAACACATACCGAAGCCAGCCGGCGTCGCATCAACGGAGGCTGCTGAGACAAGTCTGGCTATGGGGCGCTTTAGTACCTCTAACGAGGAAAGGAGGATAGGTTGGTACCGAGGGTGTTGAACGTGTGCGAACCAGAACATTATTATGTGCCGATTCCATCGATGGGAAACCCTGAAAGATCACATGAGCCGGTGCAATAGGGGGGGGGAGGGCGCCCTAACCGAGGGTTCCATATCGACGTCAACTGGATCCACTGGACAATCCTCGAAGCAGCTCTCATCGTCCTCTCCCTCGAAGAATGTTTGGAAGGGAAGGGGAACCCATACGCGGTAGGGGAAACAGCGGTGAGGTGGGCCGGGTTTCAGGATCAACTTGTTGGTATGAAACGACGTCAGGGGACCGTAAATATTTTTAAAAAGGGGTTCTAAGTGGGCATCAGTTTAGCGTTGGGCGTTGACAAAAGTAACTATGACGCACTGAGGAAAACGAGGCAAATGGAGCCGTCGGTGGGATGGGGGATAGATTTGAACGTGTCGTAGAGCCCGCTCTCGGTGTAGTTGTACTCGTACCAAGAAACTGGGGTGAGCTTGCGGTTCTGCTCGCGGTTGGGTGAGCGCGGGGCACAAGCCGTCCATTGCGCAAAGGGGAACGTATGAGATGGTCCGTCCCGGGATTGCGGGTGAGGAGCAAGGACAAAATTGTTCTGGGAAACGAGAGCGAGTACCTCGTCATTGATTGCTGACCAGAGGACGGTGGTATCACCAATGATGAAATCGAGGGTGAAGGTGAGGTCGTTCAGGGCGAGGGCCTGGATCAGAGGCTGTGTTTGATCCATGGTGTGGAACTGGTATGGAGGGGATCCCGCATCAGGCTCCTCACCGTCACCATGCTGGATAAGAGATAGTTTCTGAATAAAATAATACTGATCGAAAGGATGGACATACACAGAATGGGAGTAAGCAGAACAGGAAGGAGCGCTTTAAGGCCTTCTGTTTTTTTTTGGTGGCCGGTTGGTTGGGGAGGAACGGGTTGTGCTGAGTGCTGGAGCTCGACGACTGAGCGGTGGTAGATGCGGGTCCACTACTGCTCCGTCCCCGAGAGCCTCCCCGGCCCTGGCCCCCCCGGGTGCGCGGCATGCCTCGTGCAGCATGGCCGGGGCGGCGAGTGGTGTGCTGCGGCAGGTTGTCATGAGCGCTGCGACTGCGTGCAACGAGGATGGTCCCGCGATCAGGCTGCGGAGGCTGAAATCCACCCATAGGCCCCGGGATATGGAACTCCACTGCGGGCGGGGGGGTCGGAAGCACGGCCCGATAGATGTCAGAGGGTGGGGGCAGCGGGGTACCAGAGGTGCGTGACGGATGGGTAGGGGGAAGCGGGAGATGGGCATGGCCTGTCGCAGCAGAACTACGAAGGCAAAAAATTAGCGAGCTAAGAGAAGTGGAAGGTGTAGATATCGTACGGTGCAGACACTACTTGGCGAGAGGGGCGGGAGAGCGGGGGAGCTGGGAGAGCTCGCAAGGTTGGTGGGATTGGGAGGGCGGCCTGAGGCGCAGGACTGCAGAACTCGACTTGAGTCCCCGCGCATCGGTGACTGATTTAAACTCACACAGTGTACGCGACTTCATCGGGACGAGCATGATGAAACCAGGGGGCCAGACAGGGTGTACAATCAGTCCTCGGAGTCCATCGCGGGTGGATGGGCTGACAAAGGGTAAGAGATGAAACAATGGCACCAGAGTCGCCTTACCGCAATGAAGGCACCACAGTTGCGTGCGAGATTGGAGCCCTTGATAAAAGCATGGTTTGGGTTTTGAGAGTCGGCGGGGTAAGAGAGCCGGTGGGCGGTATAGCGGTGCTGGCAGACACAGGTATCAGTAAGAGCCTGGGGCTGCACAAGTCGTGAGCGTCTGGAAGGAAGCGGGAACAACAGTCAAACCTTGGAGTCTTGATAGTTACTCTCCGGCTGGTAAAAGAATGTTTCCTCGCACGGGCACTCAAGGCAGCGACCCCGGGGACTGAGATAGAAGGACATAGAGGGAAGATAGACGAAAACAGACTGTATAGTGGACAGCCACCATGTGCGGAGCAGACACCGAAACGGGAGATTTGTGCTAAAACGGTATCCGACCTAATTGGGCAAACTATCGCATCAAAGAAGCAAGTCGATGCAGTGCAGAAGCGCTGCAGTGGGAATTGATTGGGTGAGATTTGCATTGGCGCCCGATGCGGATGGAAGGGATGAAAAGCGATGCAATGCAATGCAAAACAGAAGGTATGGGAAATCCCTGGAATGCATCAGATTGCATTGCGGTTTGCATCGAGTTGCATCGCGGTTGCACTCAATGTAATCGAGTTGCATTGGATTGCACCGACTGCATCGATGCGCATTGAATGACATTCGATGGCATCGTATTTTTGTCCGATAGAAACCGTCATAACTTTTTGACCAACCTGCTGCTCCCGGCTGATCCTAAACCATCCAACATCGACTGCTCTGGACGGTCTCGTTTACCTCTAAATCACCTCAAGTTGACCTAATTCCCTCGTCGATTGATATGCTGATGCGACACGCAACAGTGATGCAAGTGACACCTTATCGAAATTTTTCAGACGACGACGAGTTGTTAACGGCACTAGCTGCCGCAACACTCGAAGAATCCCCCTGGTGTTCAGCGCCCTCATACCCTCCGCTCTATCTCCACATGCTCTGAAGACTCGTCGACCTCGCGGAGGAGAGCTGGCTAAGCACTGGATCATTATTCATTTCCGAGTCGGAGCTAGTAATCTGTTTTTTGTGGCATCAGGTTCGAACACTGGTGTTGTCAAGACCTTCTTTGTTTGTAATTGAGCTGGCACTCCCTATGTCTTCGCTTACCGACCCAAAGGTCTTCCGGGCCGAGTGAGGGACCAAAGGGTTCATAAAATCTACATACAAGCACCCAATGGCACCGAGAGTCAAACAGTGTACATGGAGTGCATGCCCCCAACCAATAGCGAGCGGAGTCAATGAGGGTGATGACCAAGCTCATTTTGAAGGCTTCAGCACATAATTTTACAAAGAGTAGAAAATACAGGTAAATCAACAAAGTACAAAAATGATGCTACTCAGCCGCGTATATGTGCAGTACCAACACATCTCTCAGTGATGAGCTCGTCCGGATACCTTTCGGGATTGGCCTCTTCTTCGAAAAGCTCCCAAAACCCTGCGGGATTCTCCAGATTGGAAAAGAAGGCCCGAGTATACTCCCAATACTCTGGATACCAGCCAGCCATCTCCCAGTCCACAATGGCAACAATCTTTGTCCCCTTGACAAGGATGTTCCGTGGTGCCAAGTCACAGTGCGCAAAAACAGTTCGGTAGGGCTCGGAACGCGCAGCACACCGTCGGATAGCGGGTGCAAACTCCTGGTATTCCCCAGCGGTGATTTTGTTTTCCATGAACCAGTCCCACGCAAGGAAGGTGTGGAATTCGGCAACGGAACTGAACGGGCCAAAACCATCTCCAGCAACACGGATATCATTGCACGCAGTACCATTGACTGCTTCAACTGCACCTGGATGTGGGGGTTCCAATTCACGAAGCTGGGTAATGTATCCACGCAACTGGTGCATGATGGACAGCCGGTCGTCCAACGAAAGGTCATCCCAGACTGCCTCGAGGTTCGTCCCTTCCACAGCATCCATGATGATATACATCCCTCCGCTGCGATTTCTGATAGTTTGGTGGACACGAGGGACAGGGATGGTGGTATTGGCGGCAATGTATTGGAGGTTGAGAGCCTCAGTAAGTGTTTCTGAGACCTTTACGAGGCGTGTAGGGCTAATCCGGGTGATAGACCAGTGCTTCCTCGGATACTTCCAGCGCCCATATGCCATTTGTGCTTTCACGACAAAAGAGGTAAAAATAGTGGGACGCCCCTGGTCTGAAGTGAGCACGGATAATAAAATCGGTGGGACGCGGAGTGTAGTGTGTACCTCGAGTGACATGTTGAAGATTAGTTATGTGGCCAAATTTTACACCGGGCAGCCAGCAAGAGTCAAGACAGTCAGAGTTAAGAGCAAGTTAGTTGGTGCGGTCACACGCGCGTGACTCTCGACCCAATCCGACCTTTGTCCTTGAAGCTTGAAGGCTGAAAGCTTGCATCTCCATATCATATTCGTCTTGACCCTCAAACTCCGAAATACCTTTGCCATCGCTGGCATCAACGTATGGCGGGAAATATTGGCCATGATCTTGGCGGGCGACATTGAGAGAACTCGTCGGACCCGTGCGCAGGTCCCGCCTCCTTTTACTCTGATTCAATCCCTTGCTCGGACAGTGACTCTTTCCTCCCACGTCGTTCTTTTCGGCACCGCACCGCGAACGTTTGACCTCTGCGTAAATCACGGTCGCGCAAAACAGTATCATCACTCTCCATGCATCTACTTCTGGCGGATATGCTTTCACCTCGCCCACCCTCCTACTCCTCTGCACGGACTGTCACTCTCCCGCGGCTCGGGTGATTGACGGTCAAGAGTAATTCACTCACCAAGTCGATTTTACCTTCCCTCGAGTCGGGCGCTGCGCATCTCCCAGAAGCCGCCGCGTTCTTCCCCTCTCTACAGGCTCCGCGCGGTCGGAGGTCATTGCCATTGGTCCGACGGCGCGTAAAGGCGTTCCGCTGGCTCCACGTTCTCTTCGTCACCGTGTAGCGCGACGGAAACGCCGAGGAATTTACTCGCGGCGGCACCATTGCCAGCAAATAGAAAAATACCTGACATGACGCCCCAGACAAACTCGGCTGCCTTCAAGGCGAAGCGAGTCAAGAGCTTGGAATTACTGGCTGAACATTTCATACTTCAAGAACGATGCAGAAAAATAAACTAATGTGAATACAAGAGCCGTGTGTATGCCTGGTGAGAAACAGAGATTCAAGCAGGACACCTTACAACTTCGCAGCTTCCGACGGGACCACCAGAGTGAATGTAGGAATCAAAGGAAACGCCGCCAGGTATTCCTGCTCCGACACGAACCCCGTCTCGGTGACGCGGACCACCTCGAGTAGCGTACAAGCCGCCTTCCCTATAAATGCTGCCATCACCGGGAACGGGTCGGGGTTGGGGAAGCGTTCGAGGAGCGTCAGGTGGCGGAGCGCAGGGAGGATGAGGAGGCTCCGGAGGCCGGAGGCACCGAGGATTTGAACCCTCAGGACCAGCGACTCGAGCTGGGGCAGGGTGATATCCGCGCTCTGCTCGGAATCACCCCAGGCGACGGCGGTCAAGCTGCAATGCACGAGGTTGGGCGCCGCCGAGCGGAGGATGGCTATGCACCGTGGCTCGGGCGTGTGTTTCAAGGTGAGGGAGGTGAGCTGGGCCCAAGGGAGGGCGAGCATGAGGGCGGAGCGGAAGTTGAGCAGGACAGTGCGCAGGGACGGCGCGTCTTTGAATACCACGACCAGGTCGTTCGGGACTACGTCGAGGGTTAGTGCTAAATGGCGAAGGAGGGCCATCGGGCCGTCGATGGCGGTGACTTGGGCTTGAGTCACGTTGTGCATGTAGAGGTACTCCCACCTTTGGCGGTGCGGGATGATCGTCGCGGAGAACAACTCGAGCTCTGCGGCTGGAGTATCGATTCGTATTTGTATGGATAGCGGGAGGGCGCGGGACCTCTGTAGCCAGCTATGGGATATGGCGACCTCGTGCGCGAAGGAGGCGTCGCGGTCAAAGGTCAGCGAAATGGCTCGCCAGAGCGCGGGCGTGGCGAGAGCGATCTCGCGCCATTCGTGGCAGATGTGGGTGAGAAGATTTGGAGATTCGAGGCCGAGGAGGGGTGGGGCGCGAGGATAGACGGGGACAAAGCATGCGAAGGTTTCGACGACAATTTCTGTGGGCAAGGTGGAGAATGGGTACTGTATTCGAACGAGTGACTCGGCGCTTGGAGGGAAAGAAGGTCCCATTTTGGCAGCAGTAGTAGAGTCCCAACAGCGACCCCGAGGTCTGCAAAATATGCGTGGAGTTGGGTTCACCTAAAAAACTTGGTAAGAGCCTAAAAGTTGCTAACTGAAAGAGGCAACTGGTGGCTGTGCGAGGCTGGTTTGTCTTTCACCGTCAACTCGTTTCGCGCTTTTCTGCAGTTCAAGGACAGGATGAAGTTCTATCCAGTGTTGAGCTTGCCCACCGAAATTGTCATCGAAATCTTCATGCATTTCATCCCAGTCTATCCCCTCCCTGTGCCCCTCCTTGGGATTGAATCCCCGACGACCCTCGCCCAGATCTGTCGCGATTGGCGGGAAATCGCACTCGCGACACCCGCCCTCTGGCGCTCCATATCAATGTCCGATGTCCGTGAAGAAATCTCCCAGTCGTTCGACGCCCAGGCCGCCCTATCTCGCCACTGGCTCCGCCGGTCGCATCCCTTCCCACTGTCTCTTCACTTCTCGATTTCCCTACACAGCTTTGGGTCCTGTGCCATGGTGTGCACCGTTCGTCGAGGCAATCTTGCCCTACCGAGAACGATGGGAGTATCTCTCATTCAACAATGTCGCACAAAGCGATGTTGTCGCCGCCTTCGCTGGCCCGCTGCCCTCCTCCGGCATCTTGACATGCATTTCGATCTGGATTGGCACAGGTCCGAGGTCGTGGTCCTCGACGACACACCACGCCTCAGCAGCGCCGTCCTCAATCTCCACTCAACCCACTTCCTCAGGCTTCGGTGGGCCCATCGTCGAGTCGTCTGTCGGGACCCGCGAGCGCATCCAGACGCCTAGCCCATCGGTTCACAGCCTATTGGCTCGTTGAAGTCATTTATACAGAAAGCGGGGTGCACGCGACTGGAAGAGGTGTGCATTCAAATGCCCACTCTATCCTCAGAGGATCGCGACCTGTACATGACCGCATTTCCTTTGATCGCCTTTACTTTTATTGTTTCGGGCGAACTTGTTACTGCGTAACAAGTCTCGGGTTCGCATCTCCCGGAATCCGTCGCGTTCCAAGGGTCTATCCACGGCTTCCCTCGGCCGGAGGACATTGGCATTGGTTCAACGAGTTCCCGACCCACATTCCGAGTCTGTAGTGCGAGGGAAATGATCCTCACGATCGATCGCGGCGCGTAGTCTAAGAAATGTAAACAAAATAAAATTGTACGCAGAACATCCTCTGTAGGCATGTCTGTGAACGTGATATCGAGAGTCGCGACTCGCGGCGGCGCATTTGCCAGCAACTTGGTAGTAAACTAGCTTATTTGGACATATTTATTGTACAAGGCTATCTCACTTTTCTCGTCGGACGTCGCTCTCAGTCCTCCTCGCCCTTACTCACCATGCCTCCATCCTTCGACCCCGCAAAGCTGGCCAAGCTCCAGGCCCAGGCTGCCGCTGCCCGGATCGGTGAGCCCGCCGCCCGCGCGCGCCCTCCTCCCAACTTTTTCCATCTTTTCTGACTGAGGAATCATCACCACCAAAATCATCATCGGACAACACTCGCAGGCGGCAAGGGGACTGTGCGCAGAAAAGTTGTGCGGAAACCCAAGGCGTCGACTGTGCAGGACGACAAGAAGCTGCAGGGCGCGCTCAAAAAACTGAATGTCCAGCCCATTCCCGGCGTCGAGGAGGTCAACATGTTCCGTGAGGATGGGAACGTCCTGCATTTCACCGCACCTAAAGGTCAGTCACCCCGTCGTTGATTTGTCGTGTCGCCGCGGCGTACGGATTCCGTCTTCAACTTTTTGCTGACGCGGCCGACCCACAGTGCACGCCGCCCTCTCCGCCAACACATTCGCCATCTACGGTACCGGGCACGTCAAGGAGCTCACCGAACTCGTACCGGGCATCCTCAACCAGCTCGGCCCCGACTCGCTCGCGTCGCTGCGCAAGCTCGCCGAGTCCTACCAGGCGATCCAGGGACAGGGCGGCCGGCCAGGGGGCGGCGGCCCCGCGGCGGACGACGACGATGACGACGACGTACCCGACCTCGTCGAGAACTTTGACGTCGAGGATGCGACGGCAAAGGCCAGCCTCGACTAGGCGGGCTCTGGCGTCGTCCCAAAAACGTGGTGGTGTTTGTTGTGCGCGGCGGGGCGGGGTGGTGGGTGGGTGTGCTCTCAGAGTCGAGCTGGCGGTAGTTGTTATCGTCTCCCCGCGCGTCGTGCATGCATGTATCCATCCACTCTTCGCTTTCTCCATCCCTCATCATCATCACGCGCTGTTACGATCTACTGCTGCCACATTATTCGCATAAATTTCATCCAAATGCTTTCATGTACAGTGTCTTTTTTGCATCGTGTACCACTTTTTTTGCTTCAAGGTTCGCAAGCGCGATAGTAATGCAAACCAAATTCCCCAGCGTCGAAATATTGCAAGTTTCGGATCATACCTATGCATCACAACCGAGTACGTCCCGATCTTTTTGACGAGTCAGGTCTACGCTGATAATTGCTGCAGGAAATCCGCCCGAAGTGACGTCGCGTACGGTCGGACAAAAAGCAAAATTGAAGGAAATGCATTCGGGTGGGCATTTCAAGGCACACCGCTGTCAGCCGCGTGAACCCCGCTTTCTGTAGAGATGACTGCAACGAGTGAGTCGAGCATGCCTTGCCCGATGTGGAGGCGCTTCAACGCAGATCGTTCCATCGAGTTGGCCATGGTACCGAGCGAATCGGTCATGGTCTCGAGCGAGCTGGTGATGGTGCATATCGAGCGACCGAAGACCTAAGCACCAGTGACTTGAGTCGGGGCAATGATATCGTTGTAATGCCCAGACGAGCAACTCTCAATGGGAGGGTGGACTCCGTGTGCTGCAGAATGGTCTCAAGGTCTTGGAGCACGGCGTCGGGTCGCGTGTGCCAATCCGCATTAAACGATATCAAGATGCCAGAGGAGGGGCAGCGGGCCATGGCCAGCGATAGAGGCGACTTCGCCTTACGCAATGTGGTTATGCAAATACCCCCATCGTTCGCGATAAGGGACGATTGCCGCCGCAAGAACGGTGATGGTTTTGAACCCCATGTCGTGTAGAGAATCGAAGAAGTGAAGAGATTCAGCGAGGCGTCAGCAAGATATAAGCAGGCCTCGCTGCGTGAAATAGGGGTCGGCCGGAGGGGTCGGCCGGCGGACAATCTACAACAAGATCCCCTCGCCCACATCCGAGTTGCAGTCTGTCATAAAATTCAGAGCAGGAGGTCTAGTGGATCAACCTGCTAGAAGCAATGACGACTACTACCTTTCTCTCTTTCTGACCTCTGACCGGTGTGCGGCCGACCACCTTCCTAATCCGGTCTCAGGCGTTGGTTTATTTGGTCGTGCTTTGCTCTCCACGTGGTTCCCAAGCTTGTTCAGTACCGCCATGTTCCTCGCTGCCTTTCCTGAAATTCTTGCTTTCCTGTGCTTTCCTGGCTCAGCTCCTTGAACGATACATGCACCTCCTTTCTAAATTCTCACTGTTTGAGCACGGCTCCAACTTGAAGTCGGCGCCGCGAGTCTGCCCGTGCAAGTTCAACGCCGCATATATACCATGATTACCCCCCTGACAAGAGGGCACTGTAGCTGCAAACGTCCACAGCGGAGACTCCTAGGCAGGCTTTGCGACTGGGATTCGGCAGGTCATAGGCCAGCATCGCGGATCCGGGATGACTCGGTCACTCCGGAACTTGCGCTCTTCAACTTCAGACCACCACCTGGCACCACGGCGTACCCAGAACGAACTAACACACCCGCTCTGGCCGAGACACCCGCAGTCGACCCCACCCACAGCTACCGACCCAATCCCGCGGCCACGACCCGCGCTAGCTTGGCTCTTAGCACCGACAGCGTTACACTTAGCTGGCCATGCGTTCAAGCTGCCGTGCGGCCCGACCGCTACTAGTATGCAATGCTGAAACCCCGCAAGTACATCTACGGGGGGCCAGGCGGGCTCAGCATTCTCCTCGTGCCCATCGGGACGAGTCCTTATCTAAGTTAAGGCCGCAGCATTCTCTCCGTTCGCGGGAGACTATCGGTTGCGACCGGGGATCTGCGCCTTACGACGTCGCCTTCACCTCAACCAAGGTCCACGGCAACTTGAATGGAGCGGAGATGGTGGCCAAGCCGCTCCGCTGGGACCCGTATGCGGTATGTACTGCTCGGATGCGGACGCCGGGACTCTTGAACCATCGTTATTATGATACAAGATCGCAACTCCGAATGTCGCAATAAATACTCCTCCATCCATACCAAGGGACCTTGTCTACGGGCAAGCACGGAGTCGCCTCGGTCTCCGAACTGAGCCCATCCATATCTGCTTTGCTCCGCCTTGCCAGTTCCAGACTCAACCAAGACTCGCTAAGATCTCCACAAGTCCCCGGTGTCTTATATCTGGGTTCCTATGGACTACCGCAATCAGGACTCGCCCACCGGTTTATTTTTTGCTGCTGTCCACCCACTTCCTTGTTTTCCCGGTATTTTCAAGATGCCGATCACACCCTCAATTCGCTCAACTGCATGAAACTCAAACGGCAAAACAGGTCTCTTCTCGTCATTTTTTCCTTTGAGCGGCCACAGTCGTCGTCGTATCTGCGGTCGGATTACTCTGACCCAGTCCATACTCGAAGACTCGAGAGAGAAAACAAATAAAATCACGGAAGAAATAGACGCCCCGAATAGTCAACGCCACCCGGGCCCTGTTCCCGAGGATTCGGGCTATGAATCACTCCAGTTGTCGTATAGCTAACCCCGGAACGGCTGCAAACGTGCGTTTTTTCACCACATGAAACAGTTGCTGGCGTTACTTCCGCTTGTTTTGCACTGCTGCGCGATGATGGAAAAAAACCAACGGCTCTCCGCTCGGGATTCATTTAGTCCACAAGCGGACAGGCTTTCCGAAAACACAAGGGTGTATCGGTGTCCCGACTTTCAGGCATGTTTCCAACACTGAGGTCCTCGGAATCGTGCAAAAAAAACACATACGCTATATCAAGGTGAACCAAGCTCTCCAAAGTCCCTCCGCTGCCCACGGAATTTGGATCCGGTGTCGTCCAGTCTAATGCGAATATATCTCCCGCCGTATCGGCTTCCGAGTTCTATCCATTTATCGAACACTGTAATGGCCATGAACCCGACTCTGATGAAGCATTAAAAAAGTGCCCTCGGTAATTCAAAAGCCCTCCGCGTCGGACTCATCTGGTGGGCGACTACAGGGTAACGGGGTCCCGACTTGGCGCAGTCTAGACTATGTTCAACTCGTGCTTTTGAATATGGATGGGCTTCTCCGGACAGGGATACACCGACAAGGCAGGAGAACCAAGCTTGTCTGGGTCCGACGCGGGCGATACTCAACTCCGACCGCGCCTCCCACAGGCAGAACCTCTACTGAAAGTAGACTGCGGTCTACACGCAAGTCAAAGGAACTCTCCGTCGACACGGTAACGAGCTCCGCAACGAACTCCTAACGGAACTCGATTGTTAGCGTACTAGTCGCAGCTTCGCGGCCATCTTTCCATCGATAAGTGTCATGCACCGCTGCTAGAAACATCCCGAGTTCTCGTACGGCTCCGCGCACCGTCCTGCCTACCCGGCATGACCGACGGTTGCATTTGTATTAGTCCTGCTCGTAGCACTGCGAAGCGCGTCTGAGCCTCTCGCTGATTCTTTAGTTGCCGAGATGTAAAACACACTCCCCGAGACCACAAACGAGGTATGGGCTAAATACATGCCTTCTATTCTATATATTATAATTTCTAGATCACGGCGAATAAATTCAACTAGGACCGTCAAGGCGTAGCAATAATGTGAGGTGAATAATGAAATAATAGGGAACGGGATGGTGTTAGAGTAGGAATAATAAAAGTGCAGTGTGCCAGCACACTCATATATTAGAGTGGGAGATTTGTGCGTGCGTACTTGACATAGCACGATCCCTCAGGCGGGCGGCACATTAAAATATCGTTCCAGTTCGGCTTTGGCGGCGCAATCGGGGTCTCGCCAGACTTGTCGACGAGCGTGTGGTCAAACGCGAGAAGGAAGAGCGCGGTCGTGAGCTTGACCTCGACTTTGGCTAGGCGCGTTCCGAGGCAGGTCGTCTTGCCTGTGAGGAATTCACGTCAGCACTTGGCATCACGGACGCAATTGGGAAAGAACCCATAATGGTACGGACCTACGCCCCAGCCCACATACGGCAAGTCAAGATCCTTGGAGGCTTCCTTTCTCCCAGGGTCGAAGCGCCATGGATCGGGGTAAATTTCCGGATCGAGATGGACGTCGCTGAAAGGATAAATAATGTATGACCCCGTAGGGATCGCCTTGTCGTTTATGTACACCTCGGGCCCGAGGTTCCGTCGCATGGCTGTGTGTGGCTGCGCGACACGGAGAGTCTCCCGAATAATCGCGTCGAGGACGGGGGTTTGAGACTCCCATGTTTCGAGCGGAATTTCAGCGAGACGAGCGGAAAGGCCGGTTGCTGTCGGGTCGGAATATTCCGCCAACAGAGACTCGACCTCTGCTTTAGCTTTCTGACGCCAGTCCGCGTGCCCGCCGAGGAATGTAATGATCCAAGATGCTAAATCGCAGTGATTAGCATACAGTTGGCCGCGAAAACAATCGGGTCGACGTACCGGTCGTCCCAGTCGCTCTGGCACCAGCAATGAGCAACCCCATAATGAACTGAAAGTAGAAAATGTCAGTACTGCTCGTGTGACGACGCAATAAATTTGCACATACCCCAACAATGACTAGTTTTTCGTCCCCAGAGTCGACCAGGAGCTGGAGAGTGTCATTCCGAGAGATCCCACTTTGCTGACGGGCGTCGATGGCACGAACGACGATGTCGTATATTTCCTTGGTCGCCCACAACTTCTTGATCATTGCCGGAGTGGGAAGCCAGGGAACGAGAACCGTCGCAGGTGTGGTACCGGTGTCGAGACGGTCGTATAGCGTTTTCAGACGCGCGACGAGCGCCGCATCGTCCGAAATTTCGCAGGCGGAGAGACTTCGAACCGTTGTCTGGAAGATGAGCTGGCATCGAAGAAAATTCAGCAGCGAAGCAGAAAACTAGACGGAGAACCCACCTCGTAGATCTTTTCGTAGGGATCGAACGTTCCAGAATGACCGTAGCTCTCCAGGACTCGTCGAGAGTCCTCCAGAATCCGAGGGATTACTGAGAAGGCGTTGGTTGAAAAATAATGTTGAAAACCGAGAAACCTCACGAGCACTGAGCGGCGCATTCTTTTGGACGGTCATGAGATGTTTGTGAATCGCAGAAATCCGTTTAGTTTGGAGGCCGGAGGTCACTCCGCGAACCATGGGGATCTGCGGTGAAAATCGGGTGAGAAAGGTTCGTTCGATCAACGCCAAGTTGAACCTACAGCGCCGGACAGGATTTTGAAACCCTCTGTGAGGTCGAAACCCTTGGCGTAGAAGAATGCTCGGCGGGCTGACGCTCCGGAGAGAACGATAACATTATTCTGGAGTTGTTTCGGTGAGTCAGGAAACTGAGCAGAAATTGAACTCGGCTTACGCCCATTAACTGGAACTGAAACGTCGATTGTCCAGTTACATGAAAGCCCCAGTTCAGAAAGTCGTGTCGTCGGCGAAAGAAGGGTACGATCGAGAGGAATCCAGGACCCGGGAGGGAAGTCGGTGCTTCGTCTCCGTCGTCTTGCAGAGAGGCAGTAGTGAGGACGATGACGAGACAAATTACGACAGCAACAGTGAACTGGGTCGCGAATCCCGCGGAAAGAAAAGCGGACGCGAGGGAAAGGAGACCGCCGATAATGTAGGGCATAGAGGGATTGCACGTTAATCGAGGAAGCGACAGACAAGAGCTTGGAGTTCGCTCATTTTATACTCGGCATGCATCTGCAATGCCCCAACCGGGAACCCCGGTAATAAAATCTGGGGCTAAATCTGGATAAAACACTCGTTCCGTGTCACTGTGCGGCGGAAGCGGCGTTGCATTCTTTGTTGTAATCGGGGGAAGCGATCTAGATGAAAGATCTGCTCGACGACAAAAATGCCACGTGCATGTCAATGGAAAGTTCTCGCTGTGGGGCGGATCCGCTCAGAGTGGCTGGAGTCCGCCGTCAATTTGATGCGGTAATACCTTAAAAACGGTTAAAATAGGCGGAGAAAAAAAGAATGGCGCTTGGATCGCTCAACGAAGACTGTTAAAGTGGCTGGGACCTGAAAAAGTGACACGAGCATGTCATCGAAACACGAAGAGCGAATTAAGTGGTTTCCCGTGCTGCTAGTCCATGCGGTGATAGTCCGTCCTCTCTGTCCATTGCGCTGCCTGATCGAGAATGAGAAGGTTACTACGCGTCTAGACTTCATACATCACGTCGGCACTCAAAGCACGTACCTTTCTTGCGCGCCCGAATTTCCGAGAAAAGAGCGACAAGCCGGTGACAAGTCATGACAATTGAGTGAAAAAAATAGGAACTAACTGTTCGCTCATTAGTGGCGGGGATAATTTGAGTTGGTAGCGTGAAAAGTATGATGCACGAACGACGGAGAGGTCGAAACCAGTCATATTGGTAGCATTGTAAAGGGTGAGGTGACATGCGCGCTATAGACTTTAAGAGACAGCATTATTGAAGGAACCGGCGCTGGAAATGGCCTCTCAGCATGAATGACGAGACAGGGATGGAGGACGAACAGAAAGGAGTCTAGCGACTAAGTTAGAGCCGCACAGACGTCGGGGTGGGAATACGAAAAATTAAGTGCCGTCAAAATACCGGCATAATGTGCACCCGCCGCGGCAACAACACAGCAGTGGAATATCTGGTGAGATGCGAAGAAGTAATCAAACTTCCCGGGAGCCAGACGTTCAGGGATCCGGTTTGCACTGTGAAAACAATTTAGCATCGACCAACTCAAGTCACGCCGAACTTACTAAAGCAGCGCTCCTGAGATATAGAATACGGCGGAGAGTATTATCCAGCCAAAACCTAGGTCCGAGAACACTCTATCGTAGCCATCAGTCAACAGGCAATGCACAACAGGGACGACTGCGGATAGGCCCAGTCCGATAAAGACACTAGTTCGAGCTCCGCGATGTGTTGGTTTGGCATACTCTGGATTTAAGACGATATAAGCAGCAGCTTGGTTATCTCTGTGAGTAAACATAACGGGAGTAAGCAATGGACGTACCCAGCCCGACACAGGAGAGGGACACGATGTATAGAACTTGTAATTGGGGTTCACAAAAGAATCCATAACGGAGAGCGGGATAAACTATGTAGTCAGAGTGAGTAAGCGGTGGAATAGAGTCAGCTGAGGACTCACAAGACCCGACTGTGAGGACAACGATACCCGTGTAATCAAGGGCGTGACAACGTGCGGCAACCTGAAAATCAATTGGAGTGAATATTCAGGCTCGACATTAAGAGGAAAGCTAACCTCTTGAGAGTGGCATCCAGAAGTGTGGAAAAATGCGCTTGCTGACAGACAAAAAATTGCCGAGCATAAGAAGACCACAAATACGACAGAGTCGACCCAGGTCGTGGTGGCAAATTGTTTCAGGTACGTTCGCTCGAACGTGGCGAGGAAGTACGCAAACAGGGCGGCCCCCCAGAGATGGCTATGTATATTGACTGCAGAGGGATGAAGCGTGGATGTTTGAAGCCGCGAAAGGAGACGTACCCGTCTCGTTGTGCAAGTCTAACGCAGGTCGAGTCAACTCGGGAGGTGATTGACATCGGCATCTTACACGCAAAGACCGAAGTAAAACATCCCTTCCAGTGCCTTTGAACTCTAGTTCATGGTCAATTCCAGCGTCTTCACAAACAATGAACGCGTATGAACGCGTACCGCCGATAACCCGAAAGAATGTACTCGTTGTCCTTCTGCCATTCTGGGAGCTCTATCCAGCTAATTGTGTTTGAGAACAGAGGGACGACGACGGTGGACGGGGCGTCTGCAGGATGTGGAACCCGGTTGCGAATCGAGGTCATTGTGGTCGGGACCAAGTTGTTTGCCGGTTCAACGGCGTGTACACCGCGAGTGGTCGGACAGCTGGCCGGCAGGTGGGTCGCGGAAGTGTACTACATGTCCGTGGAAGCTGTGGTCAGCTTGACCACCATGTTGCCGCCAGGTTTATGTTCCTATGGGCACATGCTGCGGCCAGCTCCCGCTGGTCACCAGCCGCAACAACAGATGACAATCTCATGTTGCCCCAGATGTAGATTCCCATGTTGGTTTATTCATCCACTCGTATCGAATCACGAACAAAAACGTCGTATTGGAGTAAGAAAGAACTTCAAGTATTAGGGAAAAGTGCAGAATAAAGTAAAATTGAGAGAACGGAGAGCAAAGAAGAGGTAACAGAACATACGTCTTCATTCATGTACAGGTCTTCAACCGGGATGACTGCCGATGATGGAACGACGTCCGTTTGACGAGGGCTCGCAAAGCACACGGTCACATTGATCACGGCCTTGCAGAGAATTCAAGTCTTTGTGGGGCGTAGTTGAGGTATCAGTTGACGTCCATTGGTTACTTGAAGATGCAACTTGAAGAGGGACGGTTGAAGTGTTGAGAATCCGAAAGGCGACTTTGAGTCGTCCCGTCGTTGCGCGATGGGGGGTGGAAGCGAAACCTGCACGCGCGCGAGTGTGCTTGCGAGGCGGGCTCGGTGCGGGCAGAAGGCGGGACGTCTGTCGCTGGGTAGAGACTATTATCTAGGGAGACTAGCGATTTCGTCTTGATATATTGGGATCAGTGGCAGTGACAGCACGGCGACAAGGAGCAGCGTTGTAGGTCCCGATGAGGGTGAGTAGTTATCGCGGGTAGGTAGAGTGTTGACGATGGTGAGGGCATGGCCTTGACGTCGCTTGACTACTGGTTTCCTGTCGTGTGTACTCATTGGGAGTGATGCAGTGGAGGCCTCGGGGCGGGGGGGGCGCTTGCTACGGGCACGGAGTAGAACGGGGGTCGGTCGGGGGGTAGCCGGGGGTAGATGTAGGTAGACAGTAGACGGGACTGTGAATATCATTCAACGCGACAGCGATTGAGGTAGCGCGACCAAGCCGACGCGGTCGCGACGAAGGAAGGGGAGCTACGGAGAGAGGTAGCAATTGCGACCTGTGCGACTGAGCACACGAGCGAAGTCGAGGAGGGCGAAGGAGTGGCAAGATGGTGGGAGGCAAAAACGAGTCAGAGTCGATCAACATCAACCAGCTGTCAAAGGCACGTGCAGCGCACGGACCAGTTCTCCGCGTCAATCGAGACTCCTCCACTTCCTGGCTTCAAAGCACTCGGAGGGACCCCAGCTGGGATTCTACATACAGAGATGCAACAGAGATAAGTAAAGTTTCCTTTTTGTAGCAACTCAGTTGGCCAGGTGGGTTCAGAGAAATGGTTCCCATTTAGCACGCCGCTGGCTGCCAGCTGTTGAAGCGACCTGGCAGTCCCAGCTGGCCACCATCCAAGATACAGCTGCGCACATATTCAATCGCACATGGCTACACGACGACAGCGTCAGCTGGAGGTGACCTGTCGGCACTTTGGCGGTGTACGTAACCGGACATGTGTTTCTTGAGGGCAACTTGAGGGTCCATTCCAGACTCCGACGAATGTCGGCTGTGCTCTTCGTTGCAAGTACTCGCGAGGGCTTGAGAGGTGAAAGTAGCAAAGCTGAAGAGTTTTGCGAAAACGTGGAGCAGCGAAAAACACGACCAAATAAAGCAACGCCCGAGACCGGATTAGGAAGGTGGTCGGGAGCGCACGGGGCAAAAGTCGGAAAGGCAGGCCTCCTACTTCAAATGACACTGGTATGGTGCAGGACAGGGGGGATTGCCCCAAAAGCTTCCTGTGGAAGGACAGGAAGGATGAGACACAACAAAGCTGTGGCAAACCAAATCCTTCCTCTCAAAACGGATTTGGCTGGTGCTGGGCTCGGTGAGGCGCGTAGCGCTGAGCCTCGAGGTACAAGACTTTCATGTTGCAATGTCTGTCTACGAGAGCCTAAGCCTGGACGGTGTTTGGTAAGGCGTCGTACGAGTTGAACGGAAGCCACTTTCTTTGGTTGAGTGCAGTCGGGTAACTTGTTGAACCTCGGAAGCTCTTCCCCCCAGCCGGTGTGTTCAAACCTTCGGTGAACACCATGGCCCCCTTGGCCAAGTTGGTAAGGCGTCGTACGAGTTGAACGGAAGCCACTTTCTTTGGTTGAGTGCAGTCGGGTAACTTGTTGAACCTCGGAAGCTCTTCCCCCCAGCCGGTGTGTTCAAACCTTCGGTGAACACCATTGCCCCCTTGGCCAAGTTGGTAAGGCGTCGTACGAGTTGAACGGAAGCCACTTTCTTTGGTTGAGTGCAGTCGGGTAACTTGTTGAACCTCGGAAGCTCTTCCCCCCAGCCGGTGTGTTCAAACCTTCGGTGAACACCATTGCCCCCTTGGCCAAGTTGGTAAGGCGTCGTACGAGTTGAACAGAAGCCACTTTCTTTGGTTGAGTGCAGTCGGGTAACTTGTTGAACCTCGGAAGCTCTTCCCCCCAGCCGGTGTGTTCAAACCTTCGGTGAACACCATGGCCCCCTTGGCCAAGTGGTGTCCGCCACCCACTGGCAGAATTTCAGGAAGCACAGGAAGGGTGAGATACAATACAAACTTGTGCCAGACTGCCATAGGATCATCCCAAGTACTAAATCCTTCCTGTGGAAAAACAGGAAGGACGGCGCTAGTAGCGCCGAGGCCGAGGCGAGGATGGGCTCGAGTGGGGGGTTTCCATACCTGTGGTGTGCCTGTGCGCAGTGTATGTCATTTCGGCGACGAGGGCAATCTCCTGGCAACTCACACCCGGCCGGTGAGTTGAACGCCGGCACCGTGCCTGTAAATTCCGCGCGAGCACCACGGGGCCGCGATACGGACAGTGGGACATTCCCTTCGTATCCCGCTCGCACCTGGACCAAAACTAATCTCCGGGCCATCCTCTTTACCTAAACATAATCCCTGTATGAGCATCGTCTTGATGTTCGCGTTGCTTGAATACCCGCCGCTATAATGAACCTTGCTTTGGAAGCTGTGGTGGGTGAGTAAGAAGCGTGATTTATACAGGAATAAGGTAGGGCCTTGTAAGTTAATGCATCAGCCTTTCTATTCGCATTCTGACTGCGTTGTCTACCTGGTTGGAAGCGGACAAGTTGCAGTTGCTTCCGGATATGATTTCAGGCACAAATGTACAAATTAATACGCATCGGAGTAGGATCAGCGCGGAGTGGAGGCAAAACAGCACTCAGTTATGCTGACGGCTACGGTGTGATTTTGAATTCCAGCAGCTTGAAAAGTTGGCTTGAAAGTTGAACCAAAGTTGAACTTGCCGCAGCTTCGGCATCTACACAGCCACGTCCGAGATTTGTGTCAGGACGTCTCGCTCTACATACTCCCATGGCGTGCTGGCGAAGCGCGGGCCTCCGACGCCGCGTCCCTCTGCTTCTGCCCATCACTTCGCTCTTGCCGACAGTACCCTGGCCGGGCCCCTAGTCGTTGACTGGACACTGGGATCTGTGCGCCAGAGCGTACCATCTTTTCTTTCTTTCCTGGACTGTTTCCTTCTTGCACCAACACTCCGGAACCAAGCATCTCAGGCCTGTACCTGGACTTCTCCCAATGCCTGCTTAGATTGCGACCGATCACAATCTGAAGGCAGGTCGGCCAGGGTGAGTACTCATCAATATTTTTACAAGCCCCCTCACCAATTTCGACTTTTCTTCGCCAGTTTGACCCCCAATCGTCACATTCAAAGATTCTTCCTGTCTCCTTGATCCTGCCCTGATGTTTCTCTGTACGAAGACGATGCCGCCGCTGCGTGAGGGCAAATTAAATTCGCATTTTAGCAGGCCCCACCAAATCACAAATCACACTTCTCTCCCAAAGGTCTGGCTCGCTAACACGCTACAAGAGTCGCCCACGCTGCCGTGAGTGCCACTCAACTGCTGATTTTCGCTGCGTTTGCTAAATTCAGTTTTTGGGCCCTAGATTCTCCGTCTCCAAATACTCTCGAGGCTTGTGTTGAAATGGTGAAACGGTGGTGTGCCACGGTCGAGTCGAAGGCGTGTGCAACTAAACTATCCGTTCCGCGTCAAGATCGCCGCACAGGAACTGCAGCGAGACGGACAAGGAAGAGCGTCATGTTTGTGAGCCCCCGTTGTAATCCATATCAATATCATTCGCACACACTATGCGCGGGAAGACGAGAATAATGCGGTGGACCCGCATCAGCTGGAATACCGTGGGCCACGCATACAACGGCGACCTGAACCAATGGCCAGCCTCAAATAATTCTGCACCAGACTGCCCCTGCCCCTCCCCTCCCCTGCGCGCCCGGTGACGCGGTTGCTGAACGTCGGCGTCCGTGTCGCATGTAGGTCGAGGAAGACAAGGAGCGCGAAGGCGGAAGGCAGAGGTGACTGCACGAAGGGGTTGTGGTCCCGTTTGGTGACGAGGTGCTCCTGCTGTCGTCGTTTGCCGTGACGGTGTCGTGAGCGTCGCGCTGAACGCGCTGTTATTTATGAGTAACACGACGAATGAGCCAGAAGTTGAGCGGAGGGCAGAGGATGGAATTAAGAGTTAAATACGTGAACGGACATATAGCGCGAGTGTTCAGCCGAGCCCCAGCGGTCGGGGTCGGGAGGCGACTCGGAAAAGCCAAGACATTGCGCTCGTTGAATGTTATGTATTGCTTTACCTCCCGCGCTTCGCGCCCGGCAGCAGCCAAAGCCCAGTCAGGCCTCCTCATATACTCACTGTGGCTCAAAACAAATTCACTGGCTCTCCTTAGAATTGATTCGCCTACGCAAATTTACCAAGATTGCTCGATACTAATGTCCGTGATCAAGTAAAAGTCGCGCATTTACTATTACAAGCAAATTCATACTCAACGCTTGGCTTTTGCTGCTTTCGTCGCCGACACTGCTGGCCACTCTACCCCGCGGCGGTGGCGGAACCAGATGTGGCGACTGTGATGCGGAGGCAGGTGTCGCAGCGATAGGATTTTCTCGTAACGCCGCTCGGTGCAGGTTTTGCTCTGTTTACACATGGGGCATTCGCGCCCACCGGCGATCTTGAAGGCAATGTTGTCCGGGATCGGCGACGAGCGAGTGTCGTTTCGCGTGACGACCTTGTCAGATATGATGAGATGAGAAAGCGAGGTCGGAGACCCGGATCCTTTGCAAGCAACGAGGTAGGAATTGCGATTAGCTATATGGAAACGGTCAGTTTGAAATTACGACGAAGGAAATCACATACGTCCACGGAACCAACTCGAAAGCGCATTTGAAACGATTGTCTTCCACGCAGTTCGGGAGTTGGAGTTGAAGGTTGCGAAAAACGCTGGGCAGGTGGAGTGTTGACTCAACAACAAGTCGACTGCCAGCGTGAGCAGCAGCTCATTGTCGTTCATCTCCTCCTCCCGCACGTAGACATCACCGACGGTCAGCGGGGCCGCACACAAGGCTGCAAAGTCGACCGCAGGAACGGCCTGTTGTAGGAGGTCACGAAGTTCGTCGAGGACCTCCTGCGCTGGGAAGGCCACCAGCCCGAGCTCCGCCAGCACGTCCTCTTTGTCCCCCAACGCAGCCAACATGTCGACATCATTGAGGATGTCATGGGGGTAGAGCACCCGCTCGAGGTCGGGGAACGTCTTCTGTTGGATGAGGGGAGAGGAGGTCGCAGAGCATCGATGTTTGGACTTAGCGTGTGCCCCAACAACGAACTTGGTGCAATCAGGACAGGTAGCGATCCGCGGAACGTCGTGCAGTTCTTGACAATCGTATTGATCATGTCCGAGGGACTTCTCGACAGCGGCAACCAGGTCTTTGCGCACTAGAGCCTCGACATCGACAGAGTATTCGCGCTCGCGCGCCTTCTGCCCGAACTCCTTGTGGCGTTTTTGAACGGCCTCGTATCCCTCCTTCGTTCTCCCGCGCGCATTCGCGCAAAACGTTATGTTGCGGCCATCCCGGAGGCTCATCACCCACCCAGGGAAAGAGGCGCCGAGGACGGGGTGCTCGTAGCATCCGAGATGGTCGGGGTCGCAGGGCAGCCCAAAGCTATCCAGCTCCTCGGCTTGCTGGATGTACCGATCCACTTGCGCCTCGCGCTGCTCGCCTCTGGGAGCCGCAAACACGCCGTTACGTTGTTTGTACGGTTTGTTCCCTTGTTTGACCCAACGCTCGTGACTTCGCTTGGCGACGCCGGCTGTACGGACGAAGGTTTTCGAAAGCTCCATCATCCGCGACTCTTTTTTCGCCTTTTCCAACGCCGCAATCACTCCCGCTTCGCCCAAATACCTCTCCGAGGTCGCCTTGACCTCCTTCAGCCAGCTCAGAACGACGGCGTCGTCATCCCAATCCACTTCTGGCCCATCCTTTATGTTCTTCAAAGCGATCTGGATCACTGTATTGGAGACGATCCGGGCAATGAAGCTGACCTTCCATCGGAAAGGGGCGAGAATGGGGTCATGGGCCAGACTGCCGTAGTGAATGATGGGGATATGGAGGGATATCTGACCTGCCGCCAAGCCTGTGCGAACAAGAACGATCGAGCCGAGCCGCTCGTTGAACTCGTCGGCGCGCAGCTCCCGATAACGCCGCTTAGGAAGGCTGGTCAGAAGCGTCGCAGGAGAGTGTCCGGCCAGGAACCCTGTACGCTCCGGCTCTGAGAGGAATCCCCAAACGGAGACGAGATCGCCCGATCCAAGCGCAGCGGCGACGGGATTGGATTGCGAGGTTATTATGAGCGGACGGATGATGCCGAAGAGGCGGCTGAGGAGGAGAACGTGCAGGTAGTAGAACCAATGGTGTATTATCATACGCCAAAAGTCGAGGAAGCACCCGACGTGAAGGGCAAGAACCGATTTCGTGAGATTTCCGCCGGCGGGGATTGCTGGGTCGAAGAGTCGTCGCATCCAGCGATCTTCTTGGGGTGCAGGACCGACGGCAGCGTCCCAATAGCTGGGCGGCCTTCCCTCGAGTCCCTCTTTGGTGATGTCTTTGGCAAGGTGCATCGTCAGCACACGGCCTTTGACCACTCTAAGGACGTCTGCCGCGTTGGACTTTGTAGCTTGGAGGGTCTCTGGAGCCATCTCCTGGAGGGAGCCAAAGAGCTGCGCCTCGTCGTCGAGAACATCCCGCACCCGCTTCTCGAGCTGCGGATTTCTATCGCTACCCAGAGGAAAAGGGTCGCGAGGGACGAGCTCTGCGATGCGGGCTTGAAGGGCAAGGAGGTCGGGGGGCGGGATGAAACACGGTTGCACACCTCCCGGCGCTGAATTCATCGCTGCGTCTCCTATCAGCGCGCGAATCGCCCTCTCCTTCTCGCTGATGCCGGGGATTGTGCGGACCTCGAGTGCGTCGCCCACCTTCGTGTCCCAGTCGCAGATCTGGAAGGTGTCCCACTGTACACCAGGGTTCGCCTCCAAAAAGTTGACGACCCTCGCCTCGTTCTTGCCTTCCAAGTCGTCAAACATGCGATCGCCGGGAGCCGTCTCATGGGCGATGCCGGTGTAGACCCGGACCGTGCTCTTGGTCGTATTTGAGGATTTGAAAGTGCGTACTGTGGGTTCGACGACGTCGAGGAGCTTGTCGCCCGCATCCTCCAGACCCATAGGCTCCAACGTCGCGTGGAGTCTGCGGCGGATCTCGTCGACCTCTTCACCGCAAAACAGGAGCTGGGCAACAGCGTTGGGACAGTCCGCCGGGTACTCCTGGACGTATTGGTAGAACGCCTTCGCGGCGTCGGCGCCCAGCTTGAAGCGCCTCAGGTAGTGGGTGCAGGCGTTTACAGGGGGGGGGTCACCGCGCTTGCTGATGACGATCGCGCCGCTCTTGAGGAAGGGTTCGGGATCCCAGCCATTGGGGTTGTTGGCGACGGCGAGGAGGAGGGCCTGTGTGCGGGCAGGGATCCTGTCCCAGATGGGCGAGGTGGCGAGGATGGGGCGATGGTGGGAGGCAGACATGGCCGCGTCGACGACCGCCTGAACCTTGGTCAGGTCAGAGGACAGGCTCTGCAATGCGGCCTGCTTTTGTTGTTCCCTGTGAGCGATCGCCTCAAACTCGCATGCCCACGCCTCGCCCACGACTTGCGATCTCTGCTTCCCGCTCTCGACACGCTGCCGCTGGGCAACGGATGGATCGTCGATAGCGGCTTGTCGATTGGCGGCGCGCCGACTCGCATTGATAGCTTCACGTCCCGCATCCGTCTTTTTCGATTGCACAAGTCAGCAACATGGATTGAAGAAGAGTGAGCACGCATCACCTCCGTTTCTGCGCGCCCATTCCCATTGTGAGTGCCGGGCTCGCGTCCCTTTCCCTTGGTTGTGAGCTGAATGAAATCGCGTCAGCTGGAGCAATAAACGGGACTAGTTGGACAAACCGCAGCTACGTCTTCCATCTCAACATCCTCGTTCTGCTCACGGACGGCCACCTGATACAGTTCAGGTGAGGAGAACACGACGATATGCGACATACCTTTGCGGCCTCGAGCGCCTTCGTCTTCTTCGGTCTGTTGGGATTCTCCTGTCCTGCCTAGAGAGATTGAGTTTAATTCTGGAGCAAAAGATACAACACTAGAGGACGCACTGTTTTCACTCGGTCACTTGCAGCCTTGACCTTCTTCGTCTTGGAAGATGTCGCGGTCTGGAATGAGCTTATCAGCTTTGTGGTGGAACAGCAGAAGGAAGTGCGCGTACCTCCGCTTCCTCCACGTCGCTCTGAAAAAAGGGCAAGGTCAGTGACGCGTAGAAAATGCAGGGTCTCGACAACATACCCTCACTCTTTTCCCCGTGTTCGCGGCGCCTACCGGAAGTAGCACCGCAGGTTTACTGGAGGGCCCTGGGGCAGCGCCCAACGTTGCAGAGGTCGCGATAGACGCTGGCACCGCCGGTGCGTACGCGGACGCGGTGGAAATGTCGGTCTGTCTAGGGGGTTATAGAGCGATGTGAGCGGGAGGGCAGGAACGTACACTTTCGGGCTGCCGCATGTCGGTGCTCAGGGAGGGAGTGTGTGTTTGGAAGGAAAGGGATCAGAGTCTCTTCAAAGTCGGCGACATATCCGGCATCCATTGCTGCGTGACCGCGATTCCTGAACCTAGCCCATTTGCGTCTGCTCGCGCATTTACTGTAAAAAATACTCGTCGGCCAGAGATTGCTGGGTGTGCGGCTGCTCGGGCTAGAAAAGCTTGGTTCTTTTGCTCACTACAAGACGCTGCAATCGTCAACTTTGCATACGAACTGGTGAAGCATCTGCGACTCACCAGCTTCATCTTCGCGCCCTTCATCTTTGCTCCCTTGGGCAAGCCACAGAGACGAGGACGAGAGTAACACGAGCGCTCCGAACAGGTTGCAAACGAAGCTGGCTATGGGCGCGTCTGGACCGCTCACATTTACGTCTCATCCGCTCTTGGGTTCCTCCCTCTCCCCTTGTTCACAAAAAAACGAGCAGAGTCAACGCTCTCAAAGCTCTCGCTTTCGCCCGTTGCAACGAAGCTTGCGTTTTCCTGAGACTGGTCAATGTCGCGTCTTGTTCGCTCGCTCGCTCGCCCCGCACGCGCTTCGCATAACTTGATTCTTCGGGACTATCTGCAACGCTCATCTGAGTCGTATTCTCGAGGACGAAAAAGAAGGAAAGACTCACCTATATTTCAATACAAATTGCGCTATGCCATCGTTATATCGACCAATTCGTTGGATGACTGACACCATTTATTCGCTGGTTATGTCGAGTCTTGGCCTCAAGAAACGCTTGTCCGCTTGTCTCCTCAGCTGGGACCGTCTCCTCAATCGCGTCTGTGGCGTCCGTGAGACGCCAACGATATCGCTGACGCTAGTCTTCGGTCCATAGGCTTGCGAGGTCTCAGTACGAGGTTAGTCAAAGTAGATGGAACTCACAATCGCGCGCACGGGAGCTCTGATACAGAGGAGGCATCGAAGTCGACGATGAGAGTCTGCGCAATGTTGCTGCCATCGCGATTACAGAGTCCAGGATCTCAAAAGGGTTTCCTCCGTGTCTTCCACCTGAGCAAGACATAGCGCGCAGGGCGTTGGACGAGCGAGGTCATCGGGGCTGTAAACAAATCTGGGGGTCAGTATTTATTGAGTTGCCATCCCCTCTGTTTACCTAGAGCGTTGACACAGAGGATTTTGTTCGTCTTGCCGCACGTCGGGCGACTCGCGCCGTTTGGACCGTCTTCATCCGTATTGAAGGTCTAGGAGATTCCGGCGTAAGGGGTATTGGCTTGACTGTGAGCTCACACTTCTCGCCCTATATGCAGACTCATATCCCACCCGAAAGCTCGCAGCGACTGAGATTCGAGGACGGTTTCAGCGAGTATGTGGTTGATAGGAACGGAAAGCCTCCGTGATTTAGCCGATTGATTTGTTTGGCTGGATCCACGACTTGTTCAGTCCTCGACGCTCGAAACCCTCATCGAGTCGGGCCCGGTGTAGTCCGTCGTCTTCGCGCTTGACGATGTAGGCTCGAACGAGATTCACGTTCATGGATACATGGTCCGTCTCTTTTTGCGCTCTTGCTTTACCACACTCATGGATCGTTCCGTAGATCTCCGCCATCCAGCAGCGTGCCACTCTGCCCACAACACAAACCAGGGACGTTCATCGTGCAGGCCCAGTCAGGCCACCAGAAAACAGCTATCTTCGCCATTCCATCGATGTCACCGTCCGCGATGAGCTCGCGACCCAAAGCTAGTCCGTCGTCCTCGCGCTCGGCGACTACATGAACACGCGTGCACTCCATTGGCAGCATCAAATGTGTTTCCCTACGCGCTTTCAGTTACATTTTCGACCTCATCGTGGTACATCCGGTTGTAACTCGTCTCTTCCTCTATTCTAATTCGATGTCACGGCGCGATGCCCGTCAAGGCTCCCCGTTCATCTCGTCCGGCCACCCCGTATCCGCGTGCTCTGCCAGGGCCACACTGCCCTCTCTTTCTGTCCGGCCACTGAGGTCACAAGGAATGTGCGCGACAACGCTGTCGAGCAAACGCAGACGCCCCGCCCCCCCACCGCCGGTTCGGGTTACCCTCCGCTCTGCTTCCTCCTACCTGTACTGCGAGACAATGGCAGGTTCAGCCTGGCAAGGTCCCTGGGGTTTCACCACGCACGACGCAGGAAGAAGGCGCCGGGGACCGCACCGGACTCCAGCGATATCGTGTGCTGCGCGGGGTTGACGGTTCGAAGGGGTCGATGAGTGGGCAAGGTCCGCGGACGGGGAGTACGATTCTGGGAAATGCGTTGAGGATTTGATTAACGTCCGTAGCGGACATTGTCCGCTAGACCTGCGCCTCGTTCTCCGAATCTGCTGAGCAAGCAAGATCCAGTCCGACTCCCGGCAACGACAAAAGCTCTTAACCGAGCCCATCTGCATTCTTGCAGTTTGTGAATGTGAAGTAGGAGGGTGACAGTGACAGTGACAGTGACGACCCCCTTTCTTCTCGCGTCCATGGCGTCTCTCGAGGATTCACTTCTCTTGCTTGACAAACTGGAGGATATCTTGGAGAATTGGCCGTCTGACAGCCCTACATCATACGACGCCAAACGTCGTGTCCGCGACAGACTCGACCGCGTTCGGACGACTTTGCCCAGCACCCCTCCAGCACGCCGTCCACGCGCACCCTCCGAGCCCCCAGCACCCGCGCAGCCTCCAGCTCCCGCCCCAGTAAGCATACTCTGTCTTGGGTTAGGGTGTAAAATCGACGTCTATTCAGCCGGAGCCGAGCACCAAAGAGCTTAAAACTATCCGCTGCAAAAAGCGCGCTCAGAGCACCTGGGACGCGGGCCTTATCTCAGACTTGCTTGACGAGGGCGACTTTTACCACCGACTTTTTCACCCTGTTCGAGGACCACGTCAAGTCAACGAGGAAGACGACGCCTTATTACATCTTATACGACCCTATATTGAGGGGACCGAAGAGTCGTGGGTAAGTGCATGTCAGCTATCTACCGGCGGCTTCATTTACGGCGCCTCAGCGCCAGGCCCGTGGGGCGGTCAAGCTCGGGTCTTTCTCTCTCAGTGCCCAGCTGCGCGAGGAGTCTGCTTATTTGACAGAACCGAATCTGGCAGCGCGTCTGGTTCTGCGCAATCAGGTACTCTGAATCCTTGTTTTTGACGCGCATATACCCACGTTTTCGCAGAATCTCACCGACCAAGAAGGCACCTCCGACATCTCGACCTTTCTCCGTAATCTCATTCACGGCGTTAACGCCATCCAATTCTCTCTCGAAGTTGCGGAGCTCGGTCGCGGCCCAGGTGGAGTTACCCGCAAAACAGAACTATACACCGCCATCTGGGTCTCGGAGGGTAGCCCTGGCACGTACAAGACGTGGAAAACAAAGCTCGAACAAAAGATCGGTGGCCGCAATCGGCTCGCAGACGTATACAAAGCTGTGAGTCTTCTCGCTCCTGGCTGGCGCCCCCGTTTGACCACTCGACAGTTCGGACCCATCATCTTTTTCGATACCTTTTGGAATCCCCGCAATCTGGAACCGAACCGTCGCCACAACGACTTTGGAGAAACGCTCAAGGAACTCATCGCCCTCGTACCAAAACAAGACAACCCTCTCGCCGAATATCTTCCCTCGACAAAGGCCGCACTCTCACACCTCCTTAACAGCCTTTATTCCAAACTTGAGCCCCACATTATGGACTTTGTGACTGATTTTGAGCTTTAATCACCTGTGTACACTCGCATATTCTCATGTTACCGCGCACTGTATTTCGACAAACCACGCTGTATTCGGTCATTGCATGCAATTGTATCCTCTCTTTAGATCGCACGAAGTATGGTCTGATCAACATGAAATTTGTATCGACTTTAGGATACGACAAGAGGCCGCACGAGCCCGCACGTAAACTGCCTACGCCTGCGTCGCAACACCGCCGTTGTGCAATGTAGGATACTGGGAACGAAGAGAGACTCACAACGATGCCCCCCGTCGCCGTCGACTTGCGCTCTCGCCTGGCTTCATGACTCGTCCCGAGCCCCCGCGTCCTCCTCCCTCTCGTCCCCGCTTCGCGCCCGTATTCAATGTGCCTGCCCTTGCTGGATTCATTCCTACGCACGCCCAAAAGAAGTAGTAGAAACATACCGCCTCTCGCATTCGTGTGGCCGACACGCAGACGCCGGGAAAGAAGGAACAGAGAGCCGAAAAGAAACGAGAGCCTCTCCTCTCCACATCCACAAGCTTGACACCATATCCAGCGTACAGTCTTGGAGAGGTGCCTTCCACTCCCGTCCATCCCTTCCACGCAGTATGTCCGGGCCACGGCCAGGCGCGCGCCCACGGAGCCCCGTGCCCTCCCTCCTCCCAACAAATCTCTGCTCCCTCCGTCCACTAGTGGCACCGAGCGTTGTTTTTAATGGAGGGAGAACGAGGCTGGGTGCGGGATTGTGACCCCCAGTTGCCGGACCGAGAGGGCAGCGTGGCCCTGACAGGGAACGCGTCGTCTGCGGGTCTTCTGGTTGCCGAGTGTGCGACCGGCGAGACGGGAAACGGTTGTGCGAGCAGGCAGTGCGGCGTGAGTGGGGAGGCACTGGCAGTCGTAACGTGCAGCTTGTCGTGTGCGAGCAGTCGGGGTGCGCAAGGTGCGCAGGCACAAGATGCGGATCGCGGCGGTGCGCGTAGTGCAAGCGCGAGCGGAGGTGGATACGCGAGGTGCAGGGGCGCGGCAACCTGCAAGGAAAGGCGCGGCGGACACGCGGAGAGGAGGTTGCATTTATGCATATGATGCCCTATGCGATGCGATGCGGGGGTGTGGTGTTATGTGCAATTGGTGAGGATATGCACCGAGGACGAGGACACGGGGAACGTGCGCTGGGTTTGCTGGATCATGGCAGAGTAGGCGGGGAGACTCGCGCGGTTTGTGCGCTTCCTTCACGGCGTCTTTGTGAGAGTGCTGGTGCGCGCGCGGGACCTCGGAGGCAAAGTTGAAGAGATCGACATCGAGGTCGGCGTCGAGGTCGTCGTCGAGGAAGTGGTGAGCGGGCGGGTCTTTACGCTTTACGGAATCCCGACGGCGACGCGCATGATGAGGTATTGACGCCGCGACCATCGATGCGGAGAAGGTATGACCGCTCGAGGGTCTTGAAGCCGAAGCTGTGTGGACGAGGTCAGCAAGGCAAGAAATAACGAGTGAAGTTTCAATGCGCACTAGTTATAGGTGAAGTCGCGGTTGTAGATGATAGCGGTGTCGAGGGTGGCGACATTGGTCATCACGACATCGTAGGTCTCCTTAGAGATCAGGGAGGCTGGTCGCCCGGTCTTGGGATTGACTGGGGCACAATATGAGAAGACAGAATGAATCTGCGACGGCACCACGCACCGAAGTTGTAGAGGTCACCGATGACCGTCGAAAAGCTCTTCTTCGTTTCCTTGTGCAGGTTGGAGATGGCAATGCGAGCGGCGAGGATGGCATACTCGGAGCGCGCCAGCTTGGTGAGTCGTGGAAGAAAGGTACCGTGGCTGTGCACCTGGCTTGGGCGAGAAAACACGACGGCCACAATCCAAAGTCGCGGCGGGGAGCGCATCCGAGGCCATGATTCGAAGCCTAGGAGGTGTATGATGGATATTTTTTCGCCAATGACCACATTTGAACGCGTTTGACACGCCGACCGTCGACGTTGACACCGTGATGGATGTTTGACCCAGTTCCAGTCGCGGGGATCGCAAATACTGGTACTGCAAGTGTGCATGGCATGTCCGTGCCTTGCGCGAGATGCAATACACAGGATAAATCCGTTTGACGAGGAACTGAGGTCAAACCCTGCATTTTGGGTGGCACGGGAATCCACATCGCATTGAAGGCATGCAGGGCTCGTTGTTGCACCCGCGACCAACAAGAAACGCAAGTGAAAGCGGAGGATACGCGGGGCACGGAGATGCTCCCGCGCAACCTGACGGTAGTGGTGGCAGAACGTGCAGAGCGTGGTCAACAAAGGTGAGTTTATCCTTGTTGACATCACCAAATTGGGAAAAATCAGGTAACGCCAGACGAGGTTCGCGAGATGCCGCAATTATGATGGTCAACCGACACGCGCTCGCAACCGCATACAATCGTCCAACAATTATTATATCGTGCCCGCGATCCACTCACAATTGTTGCAAGGACATCGCCTGAGCTCACACTAGTTGTGGGTGTTCGCAAGCCCTTTTCTGACCATACAACTCTTGCCAGTAGGCGAACGTAATATCTTTAGTCTACGACTATGATAAGTAATATTGCAATCGTCAACGCCCATTCCTTCACTCTCTTCTCGGATAGCGAAACGGGGAAATAATTGTTTTCATGTGCGGAAACCTTCGAACAACAAGTGCTTCAAACTCCGATGATGGGTCCGTGCGCATCAAGGACGCACGTTTCGGTTTGACAGTTGTTTTTGATCCCACCTTCTTCCCTTCCCACCACGACGCACCTCGCTCTACCGTCCTCCACTGAAGCTGAACCCGCCTACACATCGACTCAAAGCCATGAACTATGCTGCAGCAGCCACTGGAAGCCACCCTGCAGCAACGGACCTTACCGGTTAGGTTAGGGTCAACCGCCGTGTCGCAACACCTCAACTTTTAACTACAAATTGCTAGTAGTACAAACTGCCTACCGTCTTCAAACAATCCCCGAACAGAGCCTGCCACTGCACCTCCATTATCTATCTCGCAAGCCGCGCAAGTCCTCAACGCGCCACCTCCATCATCAACATCGCAAGCCGCGCAAGTCCTCAACGCGCCACATCTCAAATAATCGCCCGACGTCTCGTCAAGTCGATTCGCATCTAAATCGGACTTCGAGCGGGCATACCAAGGCCTCGCTTTACGGTTCAGGTCCTTCTCCCCGCCCCTCCCCCTCAATACAGGCTTGTGGCCTCGGAGTCAGGCGCCCATTGCAGACATTTTCACTCGCATTTTCACTCGTGCGTTTCTCTCTCCCTCCCTCACGACGAGCACTAACTGCGTGTCCCTAGTGGCCAGTTCGTTCCCCCGAGCATCGTCGGCCCCTTTGCGTGTGCATGCTGTCCCCGAGCGCGCGCGTGGGCTGAATGGGATTATCTTAGAGTAGTTGTCGAGTTTGTCCGTCGTAGCGCCCAATACTACGAACATTTTATTCTTTTTGTGCTGTTACCTGCCGGGTTTGAATGGTAAATACGACCATCCTCATAGCATGTACGAAATATCGGAAGGGCATGTATGCCCTTCCATGCGCTTGCGACGCTCGCGAGATCCACAATGGATTGTGAGGACCGCGAGTCCCACACATGCAGATTTTCGGTTTCAAGGATTGCGAGGATTGGGGCGATCACAATCGCATATAAGCCCTCGCGCATAATTTCCCAATTTGGTGATGGACGGAAACGTGATCGCCAAACGGCTCTGACCCGACCTCCAACTTTCTATTGCCACATAACAAACCCAATGCTCGATGCGCATCCCGCCGTCGTTCGACTCATCCCATTCGGAAACCGCAAATTACCTGTCCCCGCCATTCTGAAGCTCGTCGACAACGGTCTGAAACTCGTCAACAACGTGTCTTCGACTCTGCATTCAACAGCCAATATCTATCCACCAATCGCAAACCACCTATGCAACTTCCCACAACACCGTCATCCTTCCATTTTACCCCGAAACACGATCGCAGATATAGCGCGCCCCGTATTTAACATTAGTCTTTTATGCAGAGGCTCTGCAATCCCGCTCTTTATTCCTGACCATCAACAAGTGCACTTGAAAACCTCCCCTCCATTGCTTTTGACCACAAAAACCATGCGACCGAAGCTGCACGGGTCAAAACCATTCGTGACGGAATACTAGGAGAGAGGCAGCGCTCATATCCACATTCTCAGCTTCTTGGGTACGTCAACTCCTGCTTTCATTTCTGCATAGCCAACTCCGGATTAGATCCCGGTCTCGTTAACGCTCCAAGCTCAATGGCGAACCCAACATCGTCGCGCGCTTTTCAGGCTGGCTATCTCGAGTCCTGGGACAGCGAACCAACACGCCACGGTTCTCCACCAGTAAGTTCCGGAGCTAGAGGGAGAGAGACTGGGGCGGAACACGGAATTGACGCGTCTTTGTCGTGTATTTCCCGAGGTCGAAACATTGTTGATCTTGCCGTCCATGGCGCTAACGTCAAGCGAGTCTTTAAGTACCGGTCAGAAAATCAGTAATGGCGGCAGATGCACCTTCAAGCCTCCAACACCTCTATCTACTACTGTCCAATGGCCGACACCAATTCCAAGTTTCAACACGCATCAGGTGGCCCATCCACTTAATTCTTGAGAGCAAACTGCGGACTTTCCAGCCGTTCTGAAGGTCTGTGCCGGAAACTGAGTTTTGTCCCTCTGGAATCGCAACGCGTTTCCGAATCCTGTCGTGGTGGTTCAACTGTGGTTGAAGGAACGAGAACTGACCCAAAGGAGAAATGTGCACTGCTTTCAACTGTTGCCGTGAACTATTATCTTTCTTCGCAGCCTGCAATCTTCGTTGTCCTCTGGGCCTCCTGGTCACTCACTTGTTGTATCTCTCGACACCGCGCCCAGCTCACAGGGGATGTCCTCGCGTTCCTCGTAATTCGATGCCGGTAACCTTCAAGATTCAACTTGAAAGTGAACCGCGACTTCAAACACCTGTGTACTGTCAAGATTCCCCTTCAAACTCGGTCTTGCTCTCCCCGATACTTAACTGCCCTTTCGTTCACAGCTCTCAATTTTAAGCCCTTCGACCATTCCAAATTCACTTGAATGACTTCAGCGGCTCATTGTTGGATTGAGTTCTTGAACCCAAGGTGCGTTATATTCCACCTTCTGTCATCGTTAGTACATTCCTGACCTTCGACGGTCTCGTCTAAAGGCTGTTCACCCTCGCGCTCCTCGTATTTGATGCCGACCTTCTTCAAGAGTTCAAACCGAACCACGACCTCGAGCACATTTGTAATTTTTCAAAGCTTCCCCTTCATTCCAAGTGGGTCTTCCTCTGGTCTCGTTACCTTGATACTAACCCACCCTTTCTTTCCTTTACAGCTCTCGATCTCAGGCCCTTCCACCATCCAAATCGATTTGAATGATTTCGGCGGCGCAATTGTCTTAGTTGAACTTCAACTGAACCCCAAGGTGCGTTTAATTCTGATTTTGTCATCGTCGATAACACATAACTGACCTTCGCTTCACTCACTGTGTGACCTAGACGAGGAGCTGGAACGATTCAAATTCGACTCGGCGCCGCTGAGATTGCGAGGTTCAGCATTGTGTGTTGTATTGTCGATATTATCATCCCTTTCAATACTCAACGTGCATAGATCTTTGTGGCGACCTCCTGCTCTTGGGACCGGCCTATTGTCGAAATCTTACAGGATTATCTTCACCGGAGCATCCGAACTCAGGTGCGTTCCCCTCTTTTGCTATCACCGTCAACCTTTCGCTGAACTTCTCATTCGTTCAGAGGCACTTAACCGCGATGTGCTCGACGCGCCGTCAAGTTTAAGTCCGGCCCGACGACTATCAGGCCAGTACCAACTCAAGGACGGTGTTTCGCTCGGTTGAACCTAGGTACGCGTGCAGTCGACGTTCTAATCGTCAGTATACCGAAACTATGCGTGTTGAATCGGAGGTACGAATTTTATTGGTTTCGTTGGCAAGTTGCACTGACCCACGCGCGTTCAGGCTGCTTTGGCCTTACTCGCGGCCCGTGCTTTTTTAATCGAAGTTGCGGTATGTGTATCATGTTGGGTCCGTATATTCATTGTACTGACCGTCTTCGGTTCAACAGTCGGTTCAACTTGAATGGGTGCAAGTCTCGTATGTGAACCAAGCCGTTGGTTCGTTGACTGAATCTAAATAGCAGATAGCGAAACTATGCTAGTACTAGATTCTGTGTTCAGTTCAAGTTGAAGTTGGACCAATATACGGCCCGAACGGATGAACGACGTGGTGCCAACTCAACGACGGCCACCGTCGCCCAAAATAAATGCAAGAAAAAAATTTGAGAGTGAACCATAGTAGTATCCAACCCACTGAATTATATATATTCCTCCCTGTGGTTCCGAAGGGTTGACTGCTGGGTTGTACTCATGCTCGCAGGAAGCATCCACTTGTATATCCCGTGTTTGCAGGGCAAGGATCCCACATAGTCTCTGGACGTCCATCCTCCCTGTGGAAACACAGGAAGAATTGCTCAGCGAGGCGCGCAGCGCCGAGCCTGGATGGTGTGTTCGTTGAACACGGAAGTCATCGCCCGCTTGGCTCAGTTGGTAAAGCGTGTGCGAGTCGAACGAAACGCGCCGAGCCTGGATGGTGTGTTCGTTGAACACGGAAGTCATCGCCCGCTTGGCTCAGTTGGTAAAGCGTGTGCGAGTCGAACGAAACGCGCCGAGCCTGGATGGTGTGTTCGTTGAACATGGAAGTCATCGCCCGCTTGGCTCAGTTGGTAAAGCGTGTCACTCGTATTCCATGCGATATGACAAGATCAGTTGTTCGAATCAGCTAGTGGGCATCTTTTTCCTTCGCCTGGTGTCAAATACCTTCATTCCACCGAAGAAATTTCACCGATGGTCACCGTCGGTGAAAACTTGACTGCATCTGTTCGATCTTATCCCGGCGACTGCCATCTTTGTTTGTCGATCATGCAACCAGTCCTAGTGATTCAACGGTGGGAACGTGGATTGGATCGGCCTCGGTCAAGTCCCAGCTGGGTTGATCACCCGCAAATTGGTGGATTTTGCCCCTCACAAATGTAGTCGCGTACTGGAAGTTGAAAACCTTTTGAAGATCAGCGTTATCGACTTGCGCAAGATTTGAGGTCAATTGGGCTTGGGCTTATGTGCGAGGTTTATCGTTGAGAGAGAGAGAGATATTCATCGTTAAGTACTCGGACCAAGACGGACCAGGAACAGAAGCAGGACTCTGACAGGTGGCGGTGAACCGGATGTACCGTGTTTGTCTGTCGACTCCGATTTGGATTCCTCGCTTTGACGTTTGTCCTGGACACCTCTTTGCTCATATAAATTCTTCCTGTGTTTCCACAGGAAGGATGAGATGATGCGCAACTCTACATCATATCTCATCCGTCCTGTCCTTCCACAGGAAGGATCCGCCCTGTCCTTACATAAGCAACCCTTGGCCAAGTTGGTAAGGCGTCGCACTCGTAGAACCGTCTGCTATGCGAAGATCAGCTGTTCGACTCAGCTAGTGGGCACTCTTTTTTCGTTCTATCCCGTCCCACCCAACCCGCCATCCCTTCCCAATTTCCCCCTCCCTCGTTTCATCTCCCCCTTTCCCCACCCATCCCACCCCCCCCCCCCCCAGTCCTCCTTACTGGAGCACGCCGCTCCTCCCCTCATCCCTTCTCTGCGTTACGCGCGCACCCAACGCCATATACCTACGGAAGCTCTTTTTCTCATGGCTACCATCTATTGTACTTAGATTAGTTCATTCGCACCACGGTAGATAGCCAGCAGACTAGTTACATCCGCCGTAAATGCCTGAACAGCTACTATAATACATTGATTTTATCCATCTCTTGTTTTACTCTACCGTGATCTTCCGAACTCTGCGCCGTGTCCAAAGGCTTGGATCTGCCACTTCAAGGTCCACCTCGCCCTCTCCCCTTGGCTTTTTCTCGCATCAAAAAGTACATTCTCGAACTAAGTAACAAGGAGTATAGTACAATTTGGACACTGGCCGTCTCTTGGTTAGCCCAGTTTATGTCCGGAACGATAGGCTGGAAATCACCGGGCCCGACTATAACGATCCGCAAGATACAGCACTTTAAGAATCGAATTTACACACGAATGGACCTCGGGGACCGCGAGCACAAACTCCATACGAACAGGATCGTAGAATATTGAGATGAGATGGATCGTGCTGGATGTAGAGGAGGATATGAGACGCCGCGGGGCATGCGGTGTAAATGCATCTCCGCTGCGATAGTGGAAGAAATTGAATGGTAGCTGTCCGAGTCGACGACTGAGTCCTCGTAAGAACAAGGACAAGGTTTCGCTGGGCGCGCGGGCATGAGTTCCGTGCGATGCGGTTAGGATGTATCGATAGCGAGTGGTAAATAAGAGCTTCGCGAACGGCTGTTGTCGCGCGCCGGCGGCGACCTCGGCGAGTAGCAGGAGATGGGGAAGGCGGAGAATAAAGGCTGCGTGAGGGATGCGATGGTCGATGCACGATGCATGAGTTCCGCGAGACTAGATTGGTGATTGGAATGCAGTGAAGATGAGCGGCTATTCATGTGCAGGGACGGCGACCAAAAGGCTCGAATAATTAATCAAGGAAAGATCGTCGTCATGCTGAACTGAGCGGAGAACACAAGTCCCGCGAGATTGGGCGATTATCGAGTGATTGGCGTACAGCTCTTCACAAGAATTACAGTCAACCTCCTGCCGCTTTCCAAGAAGTAACCAGCCAAACGAATATGAAAGCGTCGTAATGGTGACGGCGCCGAGTAATGCCCGCAGCATGTGGGGCAAGCGGAGATGGGATGTGCGGGTGAGAACACCATGGACGGGGGACGGGGCGCCGCGGGTCCTGAGTCGGCTCCGCGAGGGTAGGGTGCGCGCTTGTGGACCCGGACGGCCAAGAAAGCAAAGGATGGGAGAAATGAATGAATGAAAGGCAAGAGCTGTTTTGGCTGCCCGCGAGATTAACCACCAGATAATCGTAATCGTTTACCCCGCACAGAGACGAAAAAAAGTAGGAAGGAGGAGCGCGGACCGGCTTGATGGAGAGGGTGTGCTTGCGGCTCCGGGAGCGGCGTACGAGCGACAGAGGTCGAGAGGCATGTCGGCGGTGGCGGAAAGTCAGGGTTTCCAGGACCCAGAGTTAAAACATGCTCGAATGGAAGGGTGGGGCGCGCCTGAAGGCAAAGTCAAGGTATATGAAAGAGATAAGCTACTCCAGTGAATCACTCGGAGTAGTAGGCGAATCTCGGGCCTTTGAGAAAACCTCCAGTAAGCAAGCAGCCAAAAGTTTGACACAATGGGTAAACGGGGCGCAAAGGTTGGCGATGGCGGCGTTCTTGAAGGAGTCAGGAGAGAGACGGTGGTGTGTCATAAAAGAGGCGGTGATGTGGGGGACGGGGAAAGCAGCTTTGAGGTCTCACGTCGGCGGGGAAGAGTTTGCCGTCGTCGGAAGCCCAAGATAATTTAATTTTCATGATCAGGGCACGTTTTTTCAATAGTAAACGGGGAGCATGGCCAACGGGACTGTTTGAGGGGCCGCAAAACCGCAGAGACGTGCAGAAACAGGGATCGGATGAACCAGGGGAAGTTCGGGGGGAACAGGGGACGCGATGTCACGTCACACCATCGATATAAAACGTCGAAAACCGAGCCATCGCTCCTTTCCTTACGCACAGCAGACTCAAGGCTGCGACGCTCGTTCCACACAGGACTTTACAGTCCTTCCTCACGAGCGGGCCAAGGTCTGAGTATTCCAGTCCCCCTCGATTGGCCCCAGCGGGGCCCGACTTTAATTTGTCGAGCGGCGTATCAGAAATCCACCCGTTCCTCTATCGTCTCGAAGATCTTCTCGAAGGGAGAGCTTGGGGAACGGGTTTTGAACTCGTCGTGGGGATTGGGCGGTCTTTTTCTGTGTGCTCTTCCATGTCTCTCTATCGGCGCCCAAGGTGTTCTTTTCGGAGAATGCTGGGAGGGGACCGGGGCGTAATAGCGCGTCTTCGCCTCTCTCCACCGCCTCGGCGGTCTTGTGTAATGCCGCGCAGAACACCCTCGCCATAACCGCGCCTGAGATGGCTGCGACCTGTACACGCAAGTACCTGGGATTCACTTTTTCGCGCACCTCGACGACGCCTATCGCAATGGCTGTACACGACACTGGGAATGCGCAGTCGGACCCACACACGAGGCCACCCGTCCCTTCGCAGTCTGTACCTTGGTCGGGATCAACCCAGCAGCGGTCGCAACCGCACGGAACAGGTTTCAGAGGATTCGCGCGGTCGTTCGGCGTACGAGGAGAGGCTTGGGTTCGGGGGATGCAGAGGATGACCGTCCTTTAGTGCACTTCGCAGCACACGCTCATCGATCCGTCTCGCGAACGGTGAGATGGCGTGTAACTCGATTCAGACTACTCTCTGTCTGCTGTGCTGCACACACAATTTTTTTCACCCCCCCTACTCTCTTCGGAGAGCTTTTGTGTTCCTCTCTTCGGAGACGGCAAGTTTTGGGATGCAACTTGATTTGGTGCGCCGTTTTCTCCGCCGATTACTTCCATCTGACCTTTATCCAGGTCTCTGTGGGTGCGTATCGTCCTAGTTCTGTCGTGTAGACCGTGTATATGTACCAGTGCAGTATTTGTCGAACGTCTACATTATTCGTGAATCTCAGCTTGATCCGCCATCATCCCTTCTGCTCCCACTCTCATGGCGAATAAACTGAACGTCGATGGAATCCTGTTATTCGAGCAACCCTTTGTCCGGGTATACTTACTCCTCTCTCTCAAAGCCGGACCCTCACGCCAACGTAGGTTCCGTACGAAAACTATCGCAAGGTCTTCCGGACGACTCAGCGCAACGTCGAGCGCGACCTCAAGGCCGTCCAGTCAGCAGCTAGTCAACTCGTCAATGAGTCTACTTCCGCGACGGGAGTCAGCCCAGAGGCGGCCATAACCTCTATCGACGCCATGATTGCCAATGTCGAGAATCTCAAGCGCAAGGTGCTTAGCGGCGCTATTTCTCGAAATGTGCTCAATGTCCTTGGTAATTAGTTGTCCGACCTACACGACACCGCCGGGAAACCCACGCAGGATGTCATACGCGAGCGACTGCAGCACTTGGCCACAGTTGAGAGCATTCCGACCGCGAACGACCCCGAGTTTGGGCGGTGGGCGGACACGAGGCTGGACCGGTGGCTAGTGGACTGGGCGCTGCGAAATGGGAAGGAGAAGACCGCCAAGATGATTGCGAAGGAGAAGCATATCGAGGTGCGTCTCAGCCTCCTTTACCGCAGAAGCTTTACTCATTGCATACCAGACCTTGGTGGACATTGATCTTTTCAGCGACATCAAGCGGATAGAGGGCGCACTCGCGCGGCATAGCTGCACGGAGGCGCTTGCATGGTGCAGCGAGAACAAGATGGCTTTGCGCAAGATGAAGGTATGCCGTTTATCTCCGCACTTGTTGAGGTCTCTGACGGTCGGACAGAGTACCCTCGAATTTGACCTCCGACTGCAAGAATACATCGAGCTCGCTCGTGCCTCCAAACGCCAAGAGGCCATCGAATATTCGCGAAAACATCTCGTCTCATGGCAAGAAACGCACATAGACCAGATCAAGCAAGCCTCCGCTCTACTGGCTTTCCGACCAGACACCTCGTTCGGACGCTACAAGGTCCCCTTATCCCTTCTCGATTCCAGAGCAAACTCGCTGATCTTCTTTTCGAATTCAGCGCCTATACGACCCCGCCCGCTGGACGGCCCTCATCCAATCCTTCCGCCTCGCCATCTACTCCCTCAACACGCTCCCCACCGAGCCCCTCCTGCACCTCAGCCTCTACGCGGGCCTCGCCTCACTCAAGCTCCCCGCGTGCTACGTGCACGCGACCAAGAACGTCGACTGCCCCGTGTGCGACGGCGAGGCCGGGTCCATGTCGGAGGGGCTCGGCAAGCTCGCGGAGGAGGTGCCGCTCAGTCATCATGCGAACTCGACGATTGTGTGTTATATTACGGGGAAGATTATGGATGCGGATAATATGCCGTTGGCGTTTCCGGATACGGGCTATGTTTATTCGCGGGAGGTGCGTTGCGGTTCTTTCTTGCTTTAGGTTTTTGGTGGACTGATGATTTTCGGGCAGGCGATGGAGGAGATGTCGCTGAAGAACGATGGGATGGTGACATGTCCAAGGAGTAAGGCGACGTGCAAGTTCTCTGAGCTGCGTAGAGTGTATATATCATAAGGATCAAGAGGATTTGTATTTATAGTGTACACGGGTTTTATTCCCCTAGCAAGATGCAGCTTCCTGAGCTTGCCAATTATCGACTTGATGTTCTCATCACTCGACGCACCAGCGCTTTGATTCTCTGTCATGCAGCGAGGAAAGTAATTACACAGCGATGTATTCCTACTGAGCCGCAGCCTCTCTACGCTGCCTCCGCCATGCCGCAATTTCTCTTACCGCCGCCGCAAACATGGGAATCATCGCACTCGCGAACAACGGGGTATAGACGGCGTACTTGTGCTCGGCGGGGAAGTAGAGGAGCGCGAGCATGCCGGGGTTAAAGAATGCGCGTGAGGCGAGCGTGAGTGCGTCGGCCGATTGATGCAGGGTTGTATTAAGGGAGGTTGAGGCGTGCATCTAGCAAGTCATAATAAACCAAAAAAGAAAAAGTGATGAGAAGTTCAGTTGTTGAAGTGACAAGAGAGGAAACGAACCTGGTCGAGAGCGGTGAGCGCGTCCTGGACGTCGCCTTTTACGTCTTGCCCGACGGGCATGTTTTCGATCTGGTCTACGAGCTTGACGATGCTTTTGAGGGTGTCCTGCGCGCCCTCGGCGTTTTCGAGCGCGCGGCGGCGGAGGAGGGCGTCGAGCTGCCAACCGGTCAGCACCGGCGCGTCGGTTTGGACATCGGGGGGTAAATTTGGGACGCCGAGGAGGGCGAGGAGCTGGGTCGCGAAGGTGGAGAAGACGGAGTTGAGTGCAGAGGGGGGCAGGGGCGCGTGGGATTGTTGGTCTGCAGGAGGGTTGTATATCATGATGCCGCCCCATTGGGGGAGGAGGAATGCGGAGGAGGGGGAGGGGGAGCCGTGGGAATCGAGAATTTGGAGGGGTCGGCGGGAGGCGGAGGGGATGAAGACGACGAAATGGAGTACAGGGTCATTTGAGACGCTTGATGCTGGGTTGTAAAAATAATTTTAGCTGCAAAATTGGAGAAATGAATGAAAGAGCAAATTACAGAGGCTCCATTCGGCCGAGTTGACGAATACGGTCAAGTCTTCTGGCGTTAGGCCATAACTGTCGGCGAGAGAAACAGGGGGAAATGCTAGCGGCGCGTGGAATTGAACTTGGCTTTCGATCGTGAAGTTGTGCAAAACAGAGAGGCCGTTCAAAATTGGCGACAGGTGGCCTGGATGTAATTAAAAGTTGACGATACCGTTCACCCGGCCAAGAAATGAACTGACGGGAAATTGCACCGGAAATATCCCATCCAGAAATTGCTTTTCCGGCTGCAGCGTCTTCGTTCAGGAGAGAAAATGCAAGTCGATACCGCGGAGAATATTGCGCGACGCGGTGCGCGTCAGTAGGTGGGACAAGGAGAACAGAAAGCGCGTCAGCCAGCATTGACACTAGGAGATGCAGGTTGAATTTTAATCCTCAAGAACAGCAGCCAGCCAGTCTCACAAGTTTCACTTCGTATTGGATACGTCAGGTCGCGGCCACTGGCGAGCGGGGTGATTTTGTCGTTCGCCGTCACCGTATACAAGTCACTGGGCTTATTCGCATCTGCGAGGACTTATGAGACGACGCCGGGTCCCTTGCTGTGCGGATACGCACCATGTTGGCTGCGTATGCTCACATCAAGTCCCTTCCACGCCTGTGTTGACCTCTGGATGCGGTCGTCTATAAGCTGTTGCAGCGAGGCGGGTAGAGAGGCATCCTGGATGCCCTCAAGCTGTATCCGGACAGGAAAACGAAGCTGGTTTGCGGTCTGCGAGTGAACGCGGGAGGTGGGCAGCGAGAGCCGCTCGATGCTGGTAAAATGCCACCAAAGAGGTGTTGCGGCGAGAATGACAAGCCAAAATGAAGTTATTATGAGTCTCCGGTTGAAGTCTAGCTGGTAGAAGAGCTTGGAGGGGTCCCGGAGGGATGTTCCCTCGGGATGGACGTGGGGTGGCATTGTGACAAAAGTCACTTGTGACCGCTGTTCACTTTTCAACCCACACGACATCCATCTCTTTCAGTCCCCCGGACGCTCCGTCGTCCTCCGCGCACCATCCATCCGCATCGACCTCTCACTGCCCCCTACGCCCTTGGAAGCCCATTTGGTCCCCTCTCGAGAGCGCCATCTCGGCTCCTGACTGAGTTTGCTGGCATATGACTGGAATACGTATGGCCCCTTCTGGAGGCTATTCACCATTTCCCGGAACTACGGGCCATTCGACTGTCTTGGTACCTCGTCGCGCATCTGGAGGCATGCCTCTGTCATATGATGTTAGCAATATGTTTTGCATAACTTGGTCTTGTGCTGACGAGTTCATTTGATGTTCAGAGACCTATAGCTGCTCTTCCTCGAAGATCTCAGTCTCCTGGCTCGCTGCGAAGATATGCACCGTATGAGGACTACCCAGGGCCACCGCCTAGATCCGCTCCCTCATATCGAGACACCTACCGGCCAAATAATTACCGACCTGATCCCCGCCCATATCGCTCTCCAAGTCCTGACCGCCGTCCATATCGCTCACCTCCACCTCCTCCAAGTCCTGACCGTCGTCCATATCGCTCACCACCACCACCTCCTGCAAGCCCGGACCGTCGTTACAACTCACAACGCGATCGGTCCAATTCCTGGCAAGCACCCCCGAAGGCTTGGCCTGATGGCCGAGCTCTGACGCTGTCGCCTACCTCTTCGGTCATCTCTCGCGACAGGGTTCGCAGCAATCCGATAGGTCCATCGAGGTTATTTGAACCCTCGGATGCTTGGAAACAAACACAGGGTGATCGCCCACTTGCTGCGCAAAGGTACAGCCTCGTTGTTTTATTTCTTTTCTGCTGTTCAAGTCTCATGTGGCAATTTCTTAGCCCCAAATCTGCTTCGGTTGAACGGCAGGGAGATCGAACATGGAGCTTTCGTGACAACTCGCCAGAAAGACCAGTTGTGCGCGGTCGTTCGCCGTCGTCGTATTTCCCTCGAGGTGATCGATATCGGCCGGATCAAAATACTGCCGGCAATGGCCGTTTTGATCAAAATTCTTACCGACCGGCGTATCGCCAGGCGAATACGCTTCGACCAACTCTTGCCCCTCGACGCGCTGCCAGCCCGAATGGCTCTGGGTCAAGCTCGCGGTCAGGCCGATCAACGCTGGCTTCCCGTTCACGCACCAGATCGCGCTCGGCATCCCGCTCGGCATCGCGTTCACAGTCGCGCTCGAGAGGGCGCAGTCCTGAACGTGGCCGACCTCAGGCAGGCTATCACGAACCTGGTGGTGGTCAACGACGCGCAAAATCTAGATCTGATTCTCGTTCATCCATCGCTTCTTCCCGCGCGTCTGACCAGGCTGCATCACCTCATGGCTCTCCAGCAACGGCGCCAACACTGAATACCTCCTCCCTTGCTGTGAATGGTCGGCCAACTTTGATGCCAGCTTCGTCGAAATCCTCAGCCGCATCGTCCCGGCCTATGTCGCCTGCGCTGTATTCTAACAAAGCCCACGAGCCATCTCCCATACCCGGCATACACACTGCTCGCGAACCGCAAGCAGCGTCGTTGAATGGTCGTCATTATGCTTTCAGCGACTCGGAGTCCAGGCCCGAGTCGCCATTTGCAATTCCTGGTCTTCGCAGTACTCTGGATGCAGAGTTACCAGGCCCTGAAACTCGTCTCGATCAGCGAGACGATCTTCTATGTAAGTTCTATTAGCCTGATCTACCGATCTAAGCTGAACAGAACCCAGCTTCACCTCTAACCGAGGAGAGACAGGAAGCGCAGCCCGAAATGATCGACGACAGCACAAAGGTATCGAATCTTGAGAAATCCAACTATTGTCCTAACTTTTTGTATAGCCGGAGACCGACAACTCGGTACCGATTTTACCCACTTGGAATGTGATGCCTAATCGCGATTCGCACGACCTCGACGTTACTCTTGATCCGCTTTCGCCCACTGTCGAGCCCTTTTCGCAGCCTATAGAGCCTACCCCCAGCCCTGTAGAGACTGCACTGCACCATGTCGAACCTGCCTCAGGGTCTGCGCCCATCTCCGAGCGCGTCCCATCCCCGCCACTCCAGATATTCATCTCTCCGGCGCCTCTCAAAACATCCCTTCCTGCCCCGCCGGTCCAGAGGTCCCTCCCTCCTCCGCCTCCTTCGAAATACATTGCTCCTTCGCATGTTCAGAGAGTCATCTCCCCTCCGCCCCCCGATATCGAGTACGTCTTTGACGATATACCACGTATGGGCGACGCCAAGTCTATCGCCGGTGCTTTACGCACCGTCATAATGGCAAGGCGGCTCCGAGATAAGCAAAGTCGAGAAGAGCGCGTCGACCCGGTTCTCCGAGAGAACCTCGACATGTCAATGCACGACGACTTTTACGCCACGTCAAAGACCCAGGATCAACTTATTGAAGAGGTTTCTTTCCAGCGCGCTGCTCACGGGATCGACGATCCCTTTCTGGCGGCTAAATCTTGGCTTCATGCGCGGTTCGATAAGCGGCGGATCGCCCTCAAGACGAAGAAGGAACAGCTGCAGCTGGAATACCAGTCGCTTCACAAACACTGGAGGCGCCACTGCGATGCTCTCAGCCAGCAGTCTCGGCCAGTTGAGACGCCCGACAACGTCCCAGTTTCTGGTCGGACTACTCGGCGCTCTGCAGCTACCTTGGGCGATACTTTTGTGCGGTCTGATCTGGAGATGGAGCAGATTATCGCGAGCTTGGGCTATGACGAGGCTACCGACCCGAATCAGCTATCGAGCCGGAATCTCGCCATCATCCCAGACATGATCTCTGTCACTGGCGAGACGCAGTACACTTTCGACGACACGAACCACCTCGTCGAAAATCCCAGCGAGTACTATGCCCCCTCCACAGGAATCCACGACTGGACGGAATCTGAGAAGGAGCTCTTCTTGGACAAGTACGCTGCGTTTCCGAAGCAGTTTGGGACGATTGCTTCGTTCCTGCCGAACAAGACGCCGTCCCAATGTGTCGATTTCTATTATCTCCATAAGAAGAAAGTGATCGACTTTCGGCGGGTGGTGTCGCAGTTTGCGCCCAACAAGCGGAGACGGCGGCGGGGGCCGGGAAAGCAGAAGGGGAATGGGTTGCTCTCGGACATCCGCCAGCACGATGCCGAGGTCAATGGTGATGTGGACGACTCGCCGTCCTACACCAGCCGGCCGACGCGGGGAAGACGGTCCGCTCCTGAGAGCAGGAAGCCCTCTGGTCGTCGGAATGCGCTCCAGTTCGAGCTCACCTCGACGGCGACCCCGACGCCGGAACCGGAGGCGCGTCCCAAGCGCCGCCGTGTCGCCACGACGAGTCGAAGCGTGTTGTTCCAGGAGGATATGGACGAGGATACTGTAAGCGTTTACTTTACTATGGTCTCTGAACAAAACTTACCGTATGTTTAGGACGGCGAGCCCAAGAAGAAGAAACGCGGTCGCAAACCCAAGTCTGCTGCTCTCATTTTGGATGAGTTTGTTACTCCCCTCGCCACTCCTCCCATTGCGGATGCCGATCTCGACTTGATCTTCCCCGAACCTGTTCTCCCGGATCCTAATCAGTGGTCGAGTGACGATCAAGGTTTGTCTCGACATCCTGCATTCTTATTTATGTCTGACTTATCTTGCTCAGCGTTGTTTTTGGATCTGCTCGAGCTTCATGGCGAAAACTTTAAGCGCATTGCGGTCGCGATGCCCAGCAAGACTTCGCTTCAAGTCGCGGAATACTTCAAGGCGAAGTATGACGAGCTCGACCTGGGCTCGCTTTTGGTCAAGGCGTTCCCGCCAGCGATCATCCCCCCAGACATCCCGCCTTCTGGGAGGACGTCGCCCGAGGACACGACGCTGTCCTCCCCGCCTTCGCCCTCAGCGTTGGCGTTGGACCTCCAAGACACGATCACTCCGGCGACTGTTACGCCCGACACGACCGTCGTTGAGGACGCAAAGGCAACGGACCCCGCGCCGGGGGACGAGGAGGATAGCGAGGGCAGGGACGACGACGAGATCAGGCTCGCTGTTCTGGACCCGAATGCGATGTGGGATAGCATGGATCCAGGTTCCCGTGCCCAGTCGCAGGCGCAGTCTCGCGCTCAGTCCCAAGCTCAGTCTCGAGCTGAGTCTCGGGCTGAGTCGCGGGCTGAGTCCTCTCAAGCCCACTCTCCCGCTCAGTCTCGGGCTCCGTCTCCCGCCCAGTCTCCCGCTCAGTCTCGGACCCAGTCTCCCGCGCTGGAACGATTCTCTCCAGCCGCCGAGGCCAGTTCCAGCTCCAGCTCCTCCGCGGCGGCAGACGCGCCCGCCCCCGTGCCCGTCTCCCGCCCCGCCGCCCCACCCATGGCCTCTCTCACCCGCGACGCGGCAGTGGAGGAGGGGTCCATTCATATACCGACGCCGGTCCAGCACGCTAATAATAATTTATCCACTCCCGCTCAAGATCCTCCGGCGATGACATCCCCGGATCGGCCTCCTCCCGCCCCTCTGCAAACGCTGACGATTCCCGAATACACGCCCCCAAATGCGACTGCAGGTCCCTCCACCATCATCGCCACCACCGCGGACCTCGTCTCCAAGACGGAGCCCGCAGAGAAGGACTTCATCCCCCCGCCTATGCATGCGCATGCCCCATACCCCATGTCCTCGCTGGCGTACGACCCCGTGTCGGGCGGGTACTATGAGATGGCGCGGGGGGGTGGGTATCACTACGATGCGGCGTTTGGCGCGGGGCCTGGCCCTGGGCCTGCACACCACCAGAATCACTATCCGGAGGCGGACCCGCGTCAACAACAACAGCGCCCGTATTCGCCTGGGCAGTATGGCCCTGGGACCGCGATGCCAATGCCGATGCCGATGCCGATGCCGATGCAGGGAGCGGGGATGGTGCAGGGGGGCCCGGGCGCGTATGCGGTGCCGTATCCGTATTATCATCACCTTATACCCCCGATACCGCCGCGCCCGGCGCCGCCGCCCCCGCAGTATGCGTCCGGTACCGGGTCGTATCACCCTTATGGCGCGGGCGCGGGCGCGGGGTCGGGCGCATCGTCGTCGTATCCGCAGTAGTGGTGAAGTGGTGATTTGATTTGGTTTGATTTGGGTTGGCGTCCCCGCTCGCCCGACGAACATTTTTGGAATAACGACGCCTAGAGAGGGGGCGGGGTCGCGTTTTCATTTTCTCTTTAAGCTTTATTATCGTAACCGTAACTAAAGTAATTTGTTGTATTGGTACACTGTTTTTACTTTTTTTTTTGCGCTGGGTTGAACGAACGAACGTACTTATTCTCGTGTTTTTTCGCAGCTGTGTTGGAAAAAGTAAAGTAAGCGACTTGTGCGACATTGCCAAGTTTCCAACTTTCCTGCTCTCTGGTCGTGTTGAATCTTCTTCCCACACACGCAGACAAAACTCGCTTCCTGCTGTGGATGTCGAGCACACGACTTGCCCAGTTCGCGTCGCTGCATGCACTCGATTTAGATTTCTCGCCGCGCCAAAGCCAGCGCCTACATACATGTATCTGAGCAGTATCATAGACCTCGAATGCTGAAAGGAATTGGTTGGTTGATTAGTATAGGATAGAACGGCAGTTGTGTTGTCGTCGTGCCTCGCAGCCGTACTTGAATCTATCCGAGCCCAGAGTATTGGGTACTAGTCCATCGTGCAGTGGCCGAGCATCGATTCCTCCAAGTCGCCAGACCAGCCGGAAAATCACTGTTTCAATACGGGCAGGCCGGGACTGGCAGGCAGGCACTGGACTAAGCGCGGGTTGGGGTGCCACACTGGGGGTATGCAGCTCCAAACGCTGATAGGATTGGATTGAGTTCCACCAGCGGCCCACTCGCAGGAGAACCGTGAAACCGCAGAGAGTACGATTCGTAGTAGGTTCAGCCAGATATATCTTGGTGAATAGATAGTGAGTTGAATATCATATCGACGCGTCAGGTTATCGGGTTATCCGAGTCGGCAGCTGCGTCTTCAATCGTCCAAGTACCCCGCGCTCATCCGCGCCAAGTAAGTATGATGTTTCCCAACGAGCGTCCTCGAGATCCCATGGCCAGCCATGGCAGGGCACGCCCGAGCTACAGTGATTGCAGCTGGCAGCTTGCAGCTTGTGCATTGCATTGAAGATCTGATTTTATTTGGCGCACTGGCGACGCAGGTCCAGGGAAGAGTGGGCGAGGTGACCCGCCTAATAAAATTCGCGCGCTGGCTCGCGTGCCAGGTCGATACCATTGACGGCTCGTTCGGATTCCTTCCTCCTCCGCGTCCTGCAATGAGATTCAGGCGCGCGCAGCAAAGTCGCGATGGGCTAAATGAATGGAATCTTTGACCATGGCTGTTGCGCCGGAAGCTGGAAGCCGGATGGTTTGGTTTGGTTTGCGCGACGGATTAGGATTCAGAGACCTCGGATCCGGAGTCCTTCAAGTTCTGTGTTGGCGTCCGACATTGGGACGGACGGCCGAATTGGCGGGCGGTTGAGTCCACTGTAAAGAGGATTGAAGAGAGCACTGCCAATTGCGGGACGTCGTGCGCTATCAACTATACACTGGCACGAGTGGACGCATTGTGAGCAGTGCGAGTTGAGGGCCAGATGAGTTGTGTTGCGTTGCGTGGAGACGCAGGGAGGTGCGATTCCGAGCGCTGACTTCGAGCCAGGTTATGCGTCTCAATCCCGCGTTTGTTTGAGACCGGCCTGCCCGAGCACATACGCTTTGACGGCATGGATTTGAAAGCTGAAAAGGGTTTGCTGGTTGAAGTTTGTCGCCGGACTGCACTTCCCAGAGGCGCTCCCTCCGATGAGCGAGCGGAGCAGTGTTCGTCTCGCAATCTGATCATCGCGCGTACGCGTTAAGTATGGCCTGCCGCGTGTCGGTCGTGACGGTCCGAAAAACAACGACGAGGAGACTTTCAATGCCGTCAGTGCGCGCATGAAGCAATTGCGCCCGGTTGGCGCCACGAATCGGTGGCTTTGGGTGTGTCAGGAGCTTTGGCAGGAGGACGTTGTGTGCTTCATCGGGACGCTTCTCGTCGTCGAGCCACCTTTGAGGAGACGCCAAATTCTGGTATTCTTGCACTGTTTGAGTTACTGAACAGTAAAGGTTAAGTTCAAAGTGCAGCGGCAAAACCGGCCCGGTATGCTGCCGAGGATCTCCCGTCCTCTGACCTTTTCCAGCACAATCACTCCATGCAACCTCACGATACACGGGAACCCGCATGACCTCAATCCCGCCCGAACCAGCTTATCGATGGTGCCTCCTCACAAAAGTATAAAGTAAACCCGTAATCCTCCTCGCCCCAAGCCCCAAACCAACCATGCCCGCCTCCAAATCCGTAAAACTCAACACGGGCGCCGAGATGCCCACCGTCGGCCTCGGCACCTGGAAGTCCAAGCCCGGCGCCGTCGAGCACGCAGTCGAGTTTGCGCTCAAGAACGGGTACACGCACATCGACACCGCGACCGCGTACTCGAACGAGAAGGAGGTCGGCGACGGCATCAAAGCCTCCGGCGTCGCGCGCGAAAGCATCTTCCTCACCACCAAGCTCGATAACCCCCACCACAAGGAGGCGGAGGAGGCGCTGCACCGCTCGCTCGAGAGCCTGGGGACGAGTTACCTGGATCTGTGGCTGATGCACTGGCCCGCGTTCATGACCAAGACCAAGCCCCCCAAGGCGGACAAGTCGCATGATTGGGTCGATACGTGGGTGGAGATGGAGCGCTTGTACAAGAAGTATCCGGAGAAGATTAGGGCGATTGGGGTGTCGAATGTGTCTGTCGAGTTTATGGAGCGGTTGCTCAAGGTCGCGACTGTCGTCCCCGCTGTGAACCAGATCGAGCTGCACCCGTGCGTGCCGCTCTCTCCCCTTCCCTTCCCTTCCCTTTCCTCCTCCCTCCCTCCTTCTCTTGTTTCTTACTTGTCTTTACTATACTATCAAAACTCACTCCCCTCCCCTCCCTCCCCTTTAGCTCCTGCCCGCAAACCGACATCGTATCGCTCTGCGCCTCAAAAGGCATCATCGTGACCGCCTACTCGCCCCTCGGGTCCGACAACTCCCCCCTCCTCACGCACGAGGTCGTCACCAGAATCGCAAAGGCGCACGGGGTGCAGCCTGCGACCGTCCTGATCTCGCTGCAGGCGAACAAACCCGGTGTGAGCGTGCTGCCGAAGAGCGTTACGAATGAGAGGATTTTGTGTGAGTGCTTCGAGTTGTGTTGTACTATGAAGGGAGATACTGAGAGCGAGGGTGGGGTTTGGCAGCGAACGCAAAGATAATCGACCTAACAGAGGAAGAGGTGCAAGAGCTGCAGGATATCGACAAGACGCTGCATTTCCGTGCGTGTCATCCCAAGTGGACGGGGTGGGGGAGTCTTGGTGCGTTCCATTCCTTGCCTTATTCCAACGGTCTTCTCACTCACTGTGGTTCGCAGGCTTCCCGGATTGCAAGGACGCGGACGAGTAGGCAGCGTGCGGACCGGAATATCGTTAAAGAATAATTGTATCGCGGCGCCGTCATACCGTGTCTACATAGAGCACCGTTAGCTATAGATGAGATGAGCCGCCTTCAAGGGCTGCAGTGCTTGAGCCTTATGAAGGAACACCCCTATCTTTTAGTTCGGCGATCAGCCCGCCCACTTGCTTTTTTCCCCCTCACCTCGACTTCACTTCGCGTCGTCCATCTCAGGCAGGCTCTAGCGCAGGAGTCCCTCTGGGCATGTGTACTTGGTCTGGTTTGGTCTGACTCGAATGGATGCTGGTCACCCTAAAGCACACTCGCTCTCTGGCTGGCCGCTGAACGCGTGCGTGAAGTCGGTGTGCTCGAGTTTTAAACGGCGTCGGGGGAAGCAAGCAAGCAGGACTCGGAGTAGGCAAGAGTTTACCTTGGGGGCCAACCGCCGCGGCAGGACGACTTGACGACGCGCGGAGGAGGGGAGCGCAACAAACAGGCTGGCTGGACCGACTTGGGCGTTCGAGCTATCGACGCGACCGAAAACCAAAATTCCGACGACGGCGCGCTCATCGATATCGTCTGGTAATATATACGGCGGCCGCTCGAGATCTCCTCCAGCCTGCTTCCCGGAGTCTTTCGCGCAAGCCTCCCGAGTCCTTCGCGCGAACCTGGAGTCACTCATGGCCATGACACCCGTTCGTTGGGACGAAATTGTAGACTGGCGATTGAATTTAAACCTGCAAGCGGCGGCGATGGTATTCAATCCGCAAATTCACGAAGCGAAGCATTGGGTGCCCCTTGAAGACCAAGTTGTCTGTGTATCTAAACCCATTCACGCGTGCGCCGTCCATCTGCGCCGTGACTCGGAATCCAACCGGCGCCGACTAGAGCTGCTGCTGCCCCCGATAGAATACTTATCCGGCGTCCGCGGTCAAACCCACCTCGTCTGGCGCCAGTCAAAATGTATGAACCAAGATGTTACTCCTCTGAACGAGACGAGGGGAGACATTCACGCTTGGACGACTCGACTCGAGACATCTCGAAGACAAGACGAGACGAGACGAGACAAGATTCTGACCTCCCCTCGCTGTCAGTATGTAAAGACCAAGTTGTCGAGTCAGACGTATACAGCATCTTATCCACGCGGCGTTCATCTGCTCAGTAACGCTCGGCGCCGTCTAGAGCTGCTCCTCAGGCCGCCCTTAATATACCACCTCATTCGCGGTCGAGTCTGCAGTCAAAACGAGACAAACCGTCCCTCCTCACGAGTCGATGGGATCCGGACGAGACGAGGAATCAACGCTTGGACGACGACGACAACGATTCGGACGACACAAGACAAGACAAGATTGTAATCTCCCCTCTCGACTGCCCTGTTCAAACCAAGAGGCGTCACGGTACTAATACTGCTACTACTTCCTTCCTTAAGGTGCTACCCACATCGGCAACGCCGCTTTTTCGGACTGTCGGGACCTCTAACGATTGGCCAGAAGTAGTTCCTGTGGGACCAAACGCTACATGTCCAAGCAACAGTCCTCCCCCCAACGTCGATCGAGTTCGCCTGGAACTCAACTCTAGCACCCTAGTTATTACCACTAGTACGCGGCCTTCAGCTTCAGCGAGGCCTTTTGCATCTACACAGTTTCTGGTGCATAGTTTTACAGTTGATACGTGAGTTTACCGGAGTTGTTCGTAGTAAACTTCGTACGTTTCCGGCGACTCTGTCGCTCTTTGGCGTTCTTCATGGCTCTGGTCAAACTTCGGAGCGTGCCGGGGTTGAGGTCTTGAGGTAAAGAGGCAAAATCCACTTGGAATATAAATCTCGAGAGCGGGAGAAATGCGTTGGAAATGCGTCGTTCCGGTTGAGGACGGCCCGGGTCTAGTGGGAGGAGTGATGCGATCTCGGCACTGAATTTGAAACTCGTTTGTTTTCGACCACCATGCGACCGAGCTGAAAACTATGTGCCTGCGAGGTCGAACACCGTTTCGTCGAAGAGCCCAAGCTTTCGTACACTGCAAGTACACTAGTACTAAAGCCCCAAGATATCAGACAACTGCCTGCCGATTTCATCAAGTGAACCTGAAGCCCGTCACCCGCGCCAACTCGCCCAGATAGGCCTCCTGCGAGGGCAGCAGCTGCGCCTCGACACCACCTGCACGACACGCCGTTTTGTGCGCCTTCCAAGCTCCCTTTTGACAAGCACGGCTGCAATACACCGCCTACGCAGCGGAAGTCAAGGAACGGCAGCCGAACGTAAAGGGCCACGAACTGTGGTGCAGCCGGAACAATAGGAGAACGCCTTCTCCGTCTCCGTCTCTAATTTCTTGCACCCCGCCCCCTCGCACTTGCGCCGCAGCGGCCCCCCGGCGTATCCTATCTTCGCCGCCGCCTCGATGACCTCTGGAGCGCGATTGTCGACTCCGGACGCGATATACTCGTCGACCGCGTCGTTCCACCTTTTCCTCGACTGAACCCACCTGGCTTTGGGTATCGGCCGGATTACGGAGGGACTGGTGTCGTCGCGCAAGTGAGGACGTCGAATAAAACGAGAAGAAGGTTTGCAAACCTGGGTGCCATCTGTGTGGTCTTGCAAACCGCAACATACGCTGGATCGATCCGGCGTTGGTCGATGAGGAGCTTCAGAACGATCTCGTTGGGCTTATCCAGCCAGTTCCCTGGAGTACAATCCATCATTCCCGACACAAGCATGGCATGCTTCAAGTCTGTTTCGTCGGAATCGGCATTCGCGTTCTGAGCCGATCTGCGAATGGTCGGACCGAAATCCAGCCATCCCTTTTTCTCGTTCCAAACCTCGCTCCAGGACATGTTACCCTTCTTGGTGCAGCATGCCGAGTTCACTTTTCTGGACCCGCAGGGGCACAAATGATGGGCGGGATATGACTGAGGGCGCTGATGGCAGTCCTCCAAAAGACGCCCCGAGGCGCAGATGCAGATGCGTGCTGGTCGAGCAACTGTGGCAAGATCGGATATAAGCGATCTGAAGCGATCCTTGTCGGTCTCGTTGTCGAAAAGAATGGTGAGCCCAGCTGGCGATGCGCCGTGGAGGAGGAGAGCCCGAATCAACTCCCAATCGCGCAGAGTACAAGCAGCACCTAGGACGGATGCTTTCCTTCCTTTCGGACACTCGTTCGGATCGGAGTGGTGGGCGATGAGTAGGAGACAAACGTCCCGGATCCGTGCCATAGCGGACTCAACTCGATGTAGTGGCAAAATGGCGAGCATACGTTTGCGATTAAACAGCGCCTGGATCCCAAGATACAAGGGCGAGTCGCCGTTGCTGTCTTGGGAATCGAGCAAGGTCCCAAGCCTCATCGCCTCGTGCGCCAACGGCAGGTCTCCGGATATTGCAGCGAGATGAAGGTAGTTCAAACCGCAATCGGTTTTCCAGGTGTTTGGCGGGAAGAATAGCACCTTTTCGAGTCCCACTTTTTTGAAGTGGTATGAGATGGCGCCCGTCAGGTCGGGGACGGATCCTAGGAGCAACATCCTATGGCGAACATCGGAGAAAAAACGAGTAAAGATGAGCGAATCGGGGAAGTCGTTGCGAAAGCGTTCAACGAGTGTCTGAGGGAGCTGTGGTTCGGAGTGCGGTAGATGCTGGCGTACGCCGTCTTTGTGTACTTCGACTCTCGATTTACAGTCTTGAAAGATGCGGCCGAGGTTCATGGTGAGAGCGAACGAGTCAGGTTCTGTGTTTTGAAGGCCCTGGACGTCTTGTTGAGGTAAGTGATCCCAAAATCGACAACAGCACGACCTCACGCGTTCGCGTGGTCCCGACGCGTCTTCGAGTCTAGTCTGCCCGGTAAACTTGAAAACGATCCATGAAATCGACTCTGAAGAATTTCAAAATCGTGTCCTCAACCTATACCGCTCGGACTGAGCTACCAACGCAACACCGAACCTCTAAATTATACTGCTACACTGTGTGGTACAAGCCAAGCAAAAATGTCGATAGTAAGAGCAAAATTCCAGCCTATGCGCAGTCAGTAGTATCCATCCATCCACCCACCCCCTTCCCTCCCTAGATCTCGCAAGCACTATGCCCACCAATTAATCACCAAAACTTCCCAAACACACTCCCCCGCGCACTCGGCCCCAAAAGCATCCCCACCCCCTCCTGAATCGCAACACTAACCGGCCGCATCGGCGCCGCGTCAAACACATGCGGCGCAGGCTGCGGCAGCAGCGCCGCCCCAAGCCGTGGGTGCTCCAGCTCGCGCTCGTACATCGACGCCTGCCGCGACTCGGCGCCGAGCTGGGTGTACTGCGGCTCGTCAAAGTTGCGGCGCGCGGAGCGGAGGCGGTTGAGAACCTTGAGCAGAGCATGAGTTGCTGAGGGTGAGGAAGAGGATGGGGAGGAGGACGCACCGACTCATAAAACGCAATCTCCCCATCGAGGTGCTCCTTCGCCAGCGCGCCAAAGTCCTCGTTCTTCTGCGTGTGGTACGTCTCCATCTCCGCCATCGTCGTGTTCAGCACCGTCTCGCACCGCGCGGCCATCTCGCCGTCCGTCTGTCCAGCCCATGCGCACATCGTCAGTCCGATAACGCGTATGAATGGAATGGAATGGGACGACTAACGTGTGTATCCGCGGTGGTGGCCTGTGCGTAGCGCGACAGCGTCGAGCGATGGGTCGTCACGACGCCCTACCGAATGAATGAACGAATGAATACACGGCGCGGCGCGCGCAAAAAGGAAAACGCACCTCATACAGCGACGACGGGTGCGCAACGCTCTTCAGCGCCTCGTGCGTCGCCAGCTGCGTCCTTCGTGCCTTCGTGAGCCCGAGTGCGTTAGCAGTCGCCTCCCGAAAAAATGCAAGGCGCGCAAAAGGCGTACATGATCATCATACAAATCCGCTACATTCTGCAACGCCTCCGACGTCTTCTGCATCGCCTTCGTCAGCTTCAAGCACCCTGCGCGCATTCATTCATTCAGTAATTTATTCAACGCAAAGACGAAGAGAGAGAGAGAGGCGGAGACACGCACCCTGGCACCCCTCCCGCCAACACCACGCGCCGTCCTCGTTCAGCAACCCCTTGCCCTTGGCGTTATAGTGCTCCTCCTCCTCGCTCGCGCCCGTCACCGGCGCGCTCGCCAGGGGCTTGGACGTGATGAGCGAGAGCAGCGAATACGAGAGTAGGCGCTCCGCCTTGGACATCTCTGCGCCGCGGTGTAAGCTTCGTTAAGAAGAAAAGCAGGAAGGAAAGGAAAGGGAGAACGCACCAACCCGCGCCTCGCGCACACGCCCAAATATATTCCTCAGCCCCTGTACGCCCTTCCCAATCGCGCGCGTATGCGTATCGAAGCGGTCGACCGCCTCGCTCGCGTCCTCCGCGTCGACGTTGAACTCGGGGTGGAACACGTGCGCGTAGAACGCGGGGCCCGCCGCGGGCATCGCCAGGTGTTGCGGGACTAGGCGTTTCCATTCCTACGTGCCCGTTAGTTAACAACGATCCAATCCAACTTCAACGTGGGGAAGGGAAGGGGAACTTGGAAGGCGGGGACGCGACTCACCGAATCCGACTCGCACCCAAGGAAAAACGTCACAACCTCTGCATAGCGCGCGATGGGGTGGCGCACGACGCGCCCAATGTAGCGCTCGAGGTCCCCGCGGCGCGCCTCGACAAAGTCCTCGCTGAACCGCCCCGCGTACTGCTTCTCCGGCAGCGGCGGCAGCGCGATCCCAGGTAGACGCCGCGTCAGCGCCGTGTGCAATATCACGAAATGGGAGAAGCGCCGGTGCACTGTTATGCGCGTCGGGCTCGGCGGCGGCGTGGAGGAAGAGGAAGCGGGGGGCGGGGGACGGAAGAGCGAGGTGACGGCGTAGATGGTGAAGGCGCCGGAGAGCGTCGATGTGCGCTTCGAGGGCGAGTGCACCATCACGCTGAAGGGCGGGAGCTTCGTCTTCCACGCTAGCCCCGCGTCCACAAAATGGCTGTCCGCCTCCCCGAACCCGAGCCGCCTCAGCCTATTATCCTCCTCGTCCCCGTCCCCATCCTCCTCCTCCGTGTCCCCATCGTCCCCATCATCATCGTCGTCGTCCTCGACGACGCTATCCGTCGGCGCGCGCGCGTGCAGGTGGTGCTGCTGTGCGTCCCCGGGCCCCGCACCGGTGCCCTTGAGGACCCACTCCTCCGCGCCGCTGGTGACGAAAGTCGAGAAGCGGTTGAGGCTCTTCCCCCCGAGCAGGCTCTGCCGAAAGCTCGGGAACGCCGCGCGCCACTCGCCCGTGTTCTGGGGCAGGATCTCCGGCGCGGGCGAACTGAGGCTCCCGCGCGGCGTTATCGTGCTGCTCGACGCATCGCGCGTATGCCCCTTTGACGCAAAGGCCGACATGGACGCTACCACCTCGGGCGCCGCTGTGAAGTCCGCCGTGAACTGCAGGCCGTCAGCTGGTTTAGCATTTACAACGGAGAGAAGGAGGACGGGGACGCACGGTATAATACGTCCGCGGGAGGAGCCCAACCTCCCCCGCCTCATTCTTCACAAGACTCCACCCATCCGCCAGATCCTCTTTTACGATCTCGAGCTCATCCCCCGCATCGACGCTGAGCTCGCGGAACTCGCTCTTCCCCTCAAAGTTGTACAGCGCGCGCGCGGGCCGATGGGTGCCCTCGGGCTCCTCTGTGTCGGGCTCCTCGTCGGAGAGCGAGCCCGATTGGCCCGAGCTGGAGGAGGAGGCGTTCTCGAGGCTCTCAGTCCAGGCGGTGGAGGCGTTAATACCGGCGTCAAAGTCCGAGTGCCGCCTCAGCTGGGCGGCGGAACTGGAACTGGACGTCGCTGAGCCGATGATCCTGGATGTCTTGGGGGAACGGGGGAGGGTGGCCATCTATCTTGCTGTGTTGTGTCCCTCAGACCAGACTGTGTCTACGCTGAGCTAGCCTGAGGTGCTCGCTGCTGCCCCGATGGACGACGATGTCGAGGTGAGAAAGCCGACTGACGTCGCTAAACAGAGATAGGGGCATTCTCCTTTCCTAGACATGCTCGCGGAAAACTTCAAAGTAAAGCGCGAGATGAATTCAACGCAGGACAGCGTATGTTGGAGGGTGGGCATCTAGCTATTGTTTACTCGCGTGCCAAAAATCGATCCCTTCATCTCGACGGCCAATATTGATTCCTTCCCACTTTCTTTTTTCCAACTTTCCAGCCAAGCTCAATGCCTGTGTGATCTGTGTTACCGCCGGGAACACCTTCCGAGAATTCGTCGAGAGGTTCCGTCCCACCCTTGACCAGGAATACACAATACACGAGGTGGTTAACTTCCCAAGCCCTCTACCTCCCATCTCCCGGTGGTTATAGGTCTTGAACTGGGCGTAAATTGCGCTTTGTTGAATCAAGAACGCTTGAAGTGTTGCGGCCAGGCGAACTCGATCGACGTTGGGGGGAGGATCGCAATTCAGGCATTAGGTAGTCTTCAAGTCGGTTGCGCCATGGTCGAAAACATGCGGATTGCAATGCCGCGAAACGATAAAACGTGAAATCCTGATCGCCATGGGGCAGACTCAGAAATCAAAGATGAAGAAGGGGAGGTTGAATTTATTGAGGCGGCTCTATGTATGTTACTTACTTCACTCCCACGCCGCTTCCGCGATTAATGAGGCAGCCTCCGACGACCGGGGCTTTATATTGCATTTGAACGGTTTCGGATACCTGGAAAGCATGAAAATCCAAGTAGTAAATCTGGTTGAAGAAATATTAACCTGAGCATGCCGCTCCCATATTCACCCGAAGGCTCGATGGCATTTCCACCACCGTCCAGAGCAGGCGAGATCTCGAACGTCGCGAGGACCGTAGCTATGGCGATATACATGGACGAGGTGGCGAGCTTGCGTCCTGGGCAGACACGGCGCCCAAAGCCCCACGGCGCTTCGGGATCTTTCATTTGCGGGTTCAGTTTGCCCTCGTCGGTGAGGAAGCGCTCGGGTTTGAATAGATGCGGCTCGGGATATACGGCCGGGTCATGCAGAATTGCCCTGAGTTGGTGGACCTCAGCATCGTCTAGTCGATGTGGTTCAACGACGTTTACACTCACCATGTGTTCGGAAAGAACACTGAACCGGCTTTTAGATGATACCCATTGTATGTATCATCGACTGACAACATATGCGGGAATGCTGGGCGAGCTCAGTCGTTAGCGAGGCAACCGCGAGTATTCTGCGAGTAAGTATGCGCACCAAGCGGAGCAACCGGGTTCCACCGTCCAATTTCGCGGATGATTGCGGTGATGTACGGTAAACTCGCTTCATCGGAGAAATTCGGGAGACGCCCGGTGACAACTTGATCTAGTTCCTTTTGAGCTTTGGCTTGGACTTCTGGGTAGAGGCGCTGCGAACATCGTCAGACTGACACTTGCATAGTTCGAGGTTGATTGAGAGCATACGATCGCGAGGATGAATGTGGTGAGAGCAGAGACCGTCTGTTGATCAAGGTGTCATTTTCAACCACAGGAATATTCAACCGGCTGCGGCGACTCACAGCAGCTGAACCAGAGGCGAACATGGCCGCTGCGGCTTGCCGCACGGCCGTCTCGTCAATGGTCTCGTCAGTAGTCAAGAGCTTCGAGCCGACGGATGGCACATAGTCATTTGTAGCCTATCGTAGTACATTTCAATTTTTCGCAATGAAAGACAGAGCGAATGATTTACCATTTCTTGTTTCAAAAGATTAAAGGGCACATGCGCCGCAATGTCCGACGACTTGTGCCATTGCCGCGCCTGTCGCTTAAAGGCAGCAAATGGGAACCAGGCCGGCACATATTTCACTGACGGGAGTTGGTGGAATGTTTATTCATGTGTTGAGGAGGAACTCACAGATCGGCAAGAAATCCACGAGGTAGGTTCCAAACAAGCCTGTCTCCGTCATCGCTTCGACAGCTTGTTTCGCTGCAGCGATAAAGGGATCTGGTTGACCGGACGGTTGTACTTGAAGGCTGAACGTGATTTCCAGTGCGATTCCGCTGGCCATACTAAAAGTGCAGGGTTCAATTCCGGCGCGGTGGTCATTGAACGAACAGTGGAAACGCACTGTTGGATATGCTCCATGAAATTTTGCGGCGAAGTGACGAGATTTTGCAAAAGCGTTTTCGTCCATTTCAACTCCTGCTGCTGGTAGCGTTGCACCGCCGCACCACTGACTTCTTGGGAAAATATTTTGCGGTGTAGCTGCCAGTTTTTATCGTGCGGCATGAAGGCAAAGTGCCAACCAAGTCCGATACTAAACGCTGATGAGCCCGGCTATATCAGATGGAACGTCGTGCTTACAGTTCTGCGAGCATAGGCATCCGAGGTCTGTCGGACGCGGTGAGTTTCGGCGACGAGATAAACTGCAAAATCGTCACGCACCTATCTGAATAGATTGCGGACTTTTGGCCAAACAGCGCCGACGCGGCCTGGGCAGTGTTCACCACTAGGATGTCTGTGCCGAACACACTCATGCGAACGATGTCCGACTCTGTGATTCGACGTGAACGTAAAACTTGAGTCGAATGAAGAAGAGCCCACCATATCTGCGGCTCCAGTCCTGGTAGACCAGCCACTGCTCGTGCTGAGGAATATCGAGCAAGTGCCCGATGATTGGCAGAGGGCGCGGACCAGGAGGCGTTCGATGAGAGTTACTCCGGAGATGGTTAACGAGGAGGGCTAGTCCACCCACTGCTGCGATCGAGGAGAGGACTTCGAGAGGAGGGAAAGAGTAGGACATGTTGGTTTATTTCTTAGGACCCGAAGACCAGCGTATATATAGGGACGGGCGCCAGAACCCCGTCTGGCGCCGCTCAATGACCTAAGAATGCGGAGGAAGCAGGAAGCACGGCTGAGGTTGAGCCTAGGAAAAGACTGAGCTCAACCCGGTTCACCCCATGCTGCCCCATGCGAGTCACTTGGCGGCCTCCACTTTGAAACAAATATCGGATTCTGGTAGGATTTGGAAACAGCGGTTGTATCGCAGGGCAGTTTTTCAACCGCTTCAATCGGAATCCGACGCGGTGGGCACCGTTCGGGCCCGGTTGGCTTCTAATAGGGCGGACCGCGGCGAGAGATGGTGGTTCAAGTTGAAGCCTCGGGCGGCCTATCGGACTTAGTCGGAGCAAGCTGTCCCAAAACATCCCCACCATGCCCAAGAAAGCCGCTGCCACAGAGAAGAAGACGACGGAGAAGAAAACTACAGACAAGAAGGGCAAAGGCAAGAGCACTGCAGATGATGGCGACGATAAAGCGACCAAGGGCTTGAAAGCTGCCACCGCCGTCAACGCAAGCTGATCATTTTGCGCGTCCACGCGACTCCAATAATGGTCGAATAGGTTCGCCACATCCTCTGCGAGAAGCATTCGAAAGCGACGGAGGCGCTTGCAAAAATCCAGGAAGGACAGGCGTTTAACAGTTGCGAAATTCGTGTGCTTCGGCGTATCGTGAATCCTAATCATCGTTCCCTTGCAGAAGTCGCACAGGAATATTCTGAAGACAAGGCGAAGGGTATGTCCAGCTTCAAGTCGTTGTTTTCGTGGCGACCGAGTTGTTCGTATAGCTGGTGGGAGTCTTGGGTGGATGGTGAGAGGGAGCATGGTGCGTCATGTTTCACTTGCGTCTTGCGGTCGAGTTCTCATGCCGAATGAACAGGTTGGGGCCTTTCAAGACGCGGCCTTTGCGCTAACGCCGTCAACCGTGGACAAACCTCTCGTATCTTCACTGGTCAAAACCGTGCATGGCTATCATATAATTATGGTCGAAGGAAGGCGATGAAAGAGTCGGCTGGCTCGAGATGTTCATTCAGGCTCTCGCTGCTCTCACTCGCAAATGTATGTACATCCATAGCAATGTAAATTGGCGCAGATACGAACAAAATGGTCTAGAAATACAGTATCAAAGCAGCAGCGTCTAAACAACTAATCGGCACCCCCCCGTTTGCGTATCATGACGCGCGCGCCACCAACCGCCAGAACAAGCTGAGTTCCTGGGTCCGCCTCCAAGAGGCTCCCAACGAGCACCCTCTCGCCCGTGTCAAGCACGCAGTGTTTCGACCCCAAGGATTCGTCGTCCTCGCCCATCAACTCCTTATGCAATTCTCGAAGCACGTCGACCGAGGGCTCATCGGTGGCGTTCGGGTTCGCACCGCGCCACATGCCCCGCAGTGACAGCGTCCTGAGCGCCCACTTCTGCGCCTCCTTGTGAAACGGTGTCCTGACGTCCACCATAGGCAGACGGCGAGGGGGCATGAGAACCGCAGGGTCTGGATCCCGGTTCGCGGACGATTTATTCCGAATCACCAGCTCGAATATGCCGTGCGCTGTGGGCTCGACGACGGGCCCGCTGCTGGCCAGAGCGCGCTGCATCTGGGCGCGCAGGATCGTCGAGAGCAGCTCCGCCAAAAGGGTAGAATCCGCCTCGACGTCGTGGGCTTGGAGCGCAGAATATAACGCGTCGAGGCCGTGGCGCTCAGCGAAGACGGCGTCGATATGGTCGTGGATCTAAAACAGATGGTCATTCAGTTGAGAGTGAGAGACTGGAAACGGTGGGCTTACCAGATCTAGCATGGTGATATTTGCCACTCGGACCGCGCCGTCAGCGTCATAAGTGAGGACCCCGAGGTCTTGAAAGACACTCCAAGAGACGGCCGTCCCATTGAGTTCACGAGGAGACTCCCTGTCGATTGTTACTGTGCCGGAGGCAAGCAGATCGATGAGGCCATTGGTCGTGACAATCCCCGGGTCGGTGGAGTCCTCCGGAAGAAGTTTGAAGATGCGCGGTAGAAGGGGGAAGGACTCTGGAGTATAAGGCATGACGGGCTTGTGCGACAGCTCTGCGACGTGCAGGATGAGCTCCTGGGGGTGAAAGACGGGTTCGGTGGTGGTAGATGGGGGCGAAAAAATGTATTGACCACACAGACGCTGGAGGTTGACGACGTCGAGCGGTGCATCGAGGAATGCGCCGGCAAACGCTAGCGTTTCGGCCTCCGTAAACCCACAGGAAGTTTGCAATACTGGGGCAGCCACGAGATCCAGCGCTCGCAGGTTCACCGAGGACGGCGATGCCAATAACGAGAGTGTTCCTGCCACGACCAACTTAGAGATGGTATCCGAGCCGGCGCGTAACGGGCCCCAGAAGCATTTGTCGAACAGACACTCGATATCCCGAGGGGATGCAAAGTCGTCGGGGATGTCGGGATATTGAAGGTGCATAAAGGAACGCGATTGAAAAGGGGCATCGTAGTCGTCCACCCCGACGAAGAGCGTATAACCACGAGAGCGAACGACGGCCTTTGGGTATGAGTTAGGAAGGACAGGCGATGTGGGGTGGAATGGGGTGGAAAGGACTTACGAAGACCTTAGCGAACAAATAAACTGTAGTGGGTGAGACGTCTGGGTCTGGGGGTTGGAGGAACATTTCTGGATCATGAATTTGGAGTTCTTCCGCGTACTTCATGAGGAACCGGCAAAGGGCAAACATCACATGAGACATCAAACGGCCGTCGATATCGATGATGTTCGAGAGACTATAAATCTCGGACAAGGTGAAGGAAAGGCAAAGGTGCTGGTTGGCGCCCATGTCAGCAGGGCCATGGGCGACAGCAAGACCATCGAAGTGCTCTTCCTCAGATCCACGAATGTCGAAGTGCTCGGCGAGAGTCGAAAGGAACGCCGTCTTCCCGAACCGCGGAGGACGCAGGAGGAGGTACCGGAATGTAGGCGCTAGTTCGGCAAGGCACCGCGTCTTGTCGACGTAAGCCTCAGGCTGCTGGCGTAGTCGCAAAAAATCATCAGTGACCCCAGGGAGCTCCATATGGTTCTAAAAGATATTATGAGATTTCAAAGAGTGTCGCGGAAGAAAACGCACATCGGCATCGGAGTCTAAGCTGGTATCGCGAGAGTCTGTGTTGAGGGAGATGGGCGAAAGGGAACGGGTCCTGGGGCGTTTATGAGGCCCAGGTTCGCTGTCGCTGCTGTTCGACTCTTGATCAGACTCGACTTCAGCCCACAGCCAGGGACGCTTTGCTCCGCGGCTTGAGAGGAAAACAACTAGAACAAGACTTTAGCAGTTAAAGTGTCATGTTTCAAATATGCGGCGCACCACCCTCGAATTCCTCAATCACATAAGGCTCCTCAAGCACGACTGGATCTTCGAACGCCACCGAACCTCCAGCAAGACCGACTTTGCTAAACAGGTCATCGTCCCACAGATCAGACTCAGTGGGATGAGGGAGGGGTGCGCCGGTGTCCATAGGCGTGGCCATCGCTCGTTAGAAGATGAGAGTTGCAGACAAGGGAGTTTGTCACAGCGCCCACACAAATCACGAGGTGTGACATTCCGCGCGCACAATCGCGGGCCGAACTCACCGATTGTCTTTGTTCTTCCGAGTCCTCCCACCTTGCCACCATGCCACCGGCGCCGACTAGTTCTCAGACCTCTCCGCCAGTGCCCCCTGCCCCTCCGACTCCCGTTCGATATGCGTTTTACGACAAATATCATGGCGTCCAACGCGCATATGCGCTCGGTGTGCCAAACAGCAGATTGCTCACTTGCACTGTCGCACAATTTATGCATGCTGTCACTCTAGAACACCGGAAGCTTTGCTCTGAGAACAAATGTTCCCTCTGTCCTGGGAGCATCCTCGTCAAGTCGGCTTGGTTGGTCCACATCCGCGATCCTAGTGTCGAACAGCCGCTACCGGACAAACTGGAACAAGATGCGGCAGGTGGAATACGACTCATGGAGGCCGCTAAATTGCTTTCCGAGTATATCAACCCGAATTTCCCGGACGGGAAGACGGTCATTCGCGTGCTTCTAGAAACTACATTTGAAAGTGAGTATTGTGATGCTTTCGCCTCTTGGGAGACTTGCTCATCGGACTATCAGTCAAGAAAGATGTAATGGAATCACCCAAAAAGCGCCCTCTGGCCGAGGTCACTGAAGATTCTCCTCATTCAGGCGAACCGGAAAACAAGAGACCTCGCCCGCCTGAGCCCACTCCTGAAGGACTGTGCATAATCCCACCGCACAACCCTGTCGCTCCCATAAATCTCCCTCGACCTTTCTTTGCATTTTCCTCTTTGTCGCAGCAGGAGGGGATAGTGTTCGTCGACAGATCCCTCTTTATACAAGCCTTAGATGTCACTCTCCGCCAGCATTTGGCCTGCGTCGTGACGTTTCCGAGAAGTGCCGGCAAAACTTTCATCATGGCCATGCTTAATGCTTGGTACGACTCGACTATCAGCCCCGAACTTTGGGAGAAGCTATTCCTGCCTCTCGCAATTGGCCCTGCCATTCGAAAAGCCCAGTTGACCGGCAAAGGTTTATTCTGGTCAGCGAGAAAGCATCTCTGCTTGGCCTTCAACTTTGCCGATGTGCACTGGGACCGCGCTGATGGCTCGAGTGTCGCTCGCGCCATTGAATCATATTGCTTCGCAGTTCTTCAACAGTTCGTCGAAAAGCACCACAAGGAGCTTGGTTTCAACACCTTTGAGCGATGGGAACCCTCTTTGACCCACAGGATTGAAAAGATTGTCAGTTTTCCCGTCCTAATGTCTGCTATATCTTCTCAGCATATTCCTTTGCGTAGGAAAATACCTTGTTGAAGCAATTTCATTCGAACCCGGCGGAGCAATGCACCCTGTTTATCACTATAGACCATCTAGATTCCCCCGTCATTCGACTATTGGCAACCTCGGGCGGTTCGAAATCCATTACCACTGCCATCACTACCATGGCTGCCGTCATAACCCCGTTATTGGCCCTAGCAGGATCCCGCCGGATGCGACGGTCGAAGATGCTCCTCAATAGCACACTCTTTCCCTTCGGAGGAATACCATGGAGTAGATTGAGGAACATTTCATTCCTCCCGGACGTCAAAGGAACATATGGCATGAGCCTTGAGGCAGTGGACACTCTGTTCACGGTTCTTTCACGAAATCGACCTCCGCCGGCTGAGGGATATCCAGATCTCACTCTCCCGCGCTGGCGTGAGTTCCTTGGGGAGTTCACCCCTCCATCGGCCCACCCTGGGGATAACCCACCCAAGGACATATACACATTTGATCTCGTTTTGCGTTCGGGCGCCACAATTTTCGAAATTGAAAGCGAGCATCGGGAGTTATCAAGTTCGCCGCTGGTCGTCAAGATTGCCGAAACTTGTCAATTCATGCTGATGGATTCCAACCTGCGTCGCAATCAGCCACTTAACCTGGCTCCCATCCATGAAATCTGGCCCTACTATCTCGGTAAACTGTGGTCCCGCGAGGAGACGTTATGGGCGGTGTTGCTTTGGCTTGGCGTGCTGAAGGTCACCGACGAAGGAACCCACCGCCCGGACCGCCTGTGGGCTTTGGCAACTCGTAGTCAGACCCTCGCAAAGGAGGTGAATTTCATTTACAGTATATCATCGTCGTGTGCGTTAGTTGATACTCCCCCAAGATTTTTGTTCACTGCCCCGAGCTCCCAAAGGACCAGCCGAATGAGTCCAAAAGAGAAATACAAATGCGCGGACTTTTGGAGCGGGATCCCACCCATTTTGCCGACACCATGTCCGAGCGACTCGCTTGGAAGCACCACAGAGACCTCTATCAGATGGGGGAAGAAGCTCTCCAAGCAACCTTCGACGAATACATGGGAGGCGACCTGAAATACAAAAACCACTACTTCCCGCAGCTCGGTCTCCTCACAAACTCGAAGAAGCAGAAAGAGCCGCGTTCTGCCGAAGGTCATCTACGTGATGCTCCTGGCGAAGGCCGCTTCGGATACCCCGACTTCTTCTTTTGCCGGCCTGCTCTGCATGGCAAACGTGCGATGGTGGGCGAACTGAAGTTCTTGTCTCTTTTCGGTGTTCTTCGCGCCAAATACCAGACGAAGGAGGCGTTCATCCATGCAATGTTTGAAGATCCCCAGTGCAGTTTCCGAGAGCGCTGCAAGCGGGAGGGGAAACGTCTCCTTCGACTTCCATTGAAGGACCTCGAACAAGTGCGATATTCCCGATTCGACTCGGAGAAGAAATCCTGGGAAAATGTTAGCGTTAAGGACGTTCTGGATGCGGCCCTGAAACAGGTGCAGTGGTACGTGGACGCCGTTACATCGGGAATAGCGGACGAGGGCCAGCCTTCAGAGGGCGTCACGCGTGCTGAAACCAGGGTCAAGGTCACCAAGGGGTCGGACGAAGTATTTGGAGTCGTCTTCTGTGGCGTGGGCCCGCGGATGATCACAAAACTCACTGAGACGCAGTCGAGCAAGTATCACTACACCGCGCAGCCGAATTACCGGCGCTTGTTCGACGAGGATGATTATTTCAAACAGTAGTCCGTTTTGTACTTGGGCAGAGAAATCAAATTGTACAAGGATAGGTAACAGAATGATAGTTACAAGGGAACTGCCATGTTCTCCCAAGACGTATACCCGTTCAACAGTCGTTCTTCCTTATAACGTGCACAGTATTTTGTGAAGCCAGCCTTCGTCATTGAGCTCCGTGGCGTGGCGCCATCACCGAAAAGGTCGAGAATATGGTCGTGATACATCCAAATAGTTTCAATAGACTCGCGAGTAAGAGGTCGTCCATCTTTCCTCATCACAGTTACCTTGAAATCAGCGTGTTAGATATCGAATCGGTAGGGAGATATTTCTTACAGATCCAACGCACGTCTGCCATCTAAAACACCCACATTTTCAATAACATATAGGAAGAAGACATCGAGGACTTACTCGGGAGGTGCGAAGCCAGATTCCGGGTCGATCATCAAATAAGTGGCCCTCTGGTTGTCCAGTCCCGCATCATGGCGCATCGAGAGCGGATTTTCTCTCAGATGGCGGTAGATCACGATAGGGAGCCCGACCTGAGCAGAGAGTGGACAAGTCGTGCCTTGGCTGTGTATAGGGTGGGTCGCATCCAAGTCGATCTCGTTGAAGATCCCATTCCGACTGTCCGACTGGCAACCGAGAACAATGCCACGGACAACGCTAGGGCGGGAGCAGGTGACCTTGTGCGATTTCCAGTCCGCTTTCTGGCAGTCTTGGGACTGGATTGCGATGAGCAGCTGTTGGTGACCGTCGCCGACAAGTTGACCCACGCAGTATGGTGTGTTCTTGCATTTTGAACAGGATTTGAAGGACTGGTCGTCGTCTGTCTTGCCACACATCGTGCATCGAATGGGAGCCATGAGCTGAAGCGCCGAAAAGAGGAGGAGAGAGAAGAAAGGGGATGACCTTTCGATGTAAAGAGTTACAAACACGCACGGTGAGCAGCAAGCCCCCAAGAGTCCCAACTGAGACAACAACCTTTGCATAGTATACAGTAGTGCAATCGGACTTAAGAATACAATGATATAGTCTGGAATGCAAAGCAGCAGCGTCCAAGGAACTAATCGGCACCCCGTTTCCGTATCATAACGCGCGCACCCCCCACCGCCAGAACAAGCTGAGTTCCTGGGTCCACCTCCAAGAGGCTCTCAACGAGCACCCTCTCGCTCGTGTCAAGCACGCAGTGTTTCGACCCCAAGGATTCGTCGTCCTCGCCCATCAACTCCTTATGCAATTCTCGAAGCACGTCGACCGAGGGCTCGTCGACAGCATTCGGATTCGCACCGCGCCACATGCCCCGCAGCGACAGCGTCCTGAGCGCCCACTTCTGCGCCTCCTCGTGGAACGATGTCCTGAGGTCCACCATGGGCAGCCGGTGAGGGGGCATGAGAACCGCAGGGTCTGGATCCCGGTCCGCGTACGGTTTATTCCGAATCACCAGCTCGAACATGCCGTGCGCTATGGGCTCGACGACGGGCCCGTTGCCGGCCAACGCGCGCTGCATCTGAGTGCGCAGGATCGTCGACAACAGCTCCGCCAAAAGGGTAGAATCCGCCTCGAGGCCGTGGGCTTGGAGGGCAGAATATAACGCGTCGAGGCCGTGGCGCTCGGCGAAGACGGCGTCGATATGGTCGTGAATCTGGTCATTCAGTTAAGAGTGAGAGGCTGTGGAAACGGTGGGCGGGCTTACCAGATCTAGCATGGTGATATTTGCCACTCGGACCGCGCCGTCAGCGTCATAAGTGAGGACCCCGAGGTCTTGAAAGACACTCCAAGAGACGGCCGTCCCATTGAGTTCGCGAGGGGACTCCCTGTCGATTGTTACTGTGCCGGAGGCAAGCAGATCGATGAGGCCATTGGTCGTGACAATCCCCGGGTCGGTGGAGTCCTCCGGAAGAAGTTTGAAGATGCGCGGTAGAAGGGGGAAGGACTCTGGAGTATAAGGCATGACGGGCTTGTGCGACAGCTCTGCGACGTGCAGGATGAGCTCCTGGGGGTGAAAGACGGGTTCGGTGGTGGTAGATGGGGGCGAAAATATGTATCGACCACATCGACGCTGGAGGTCGACGACGTCGAGCGGTGTATCTAGGAATGCGCCGGCAAACACTAGCGTTTCGGCCTCCGTAAACCCACAGGAAGTTTGCAACACTGGGGCAGCTACGAGATTCAGCGCTCGCAGGTTCACCGAGGACGGCGATGCCAATAACGAGAGTGTTCCTGCCACGACCAACTTGGAGATGACATCCGAACCGGCGCGTAACGGGCCCCAGAATTGTGTATCGAATAGACACTCGATATCCCGAGGGGATGCAAAGTCGTCGGGGATGTCAGGATATTGAAGGTGCATGAAAGAACGCGATTGAAAAGGGGCATCGTAGTCGTCCACCCCGACGAAAAGCGTATAACCACGAGAGCGAACGACGTCCTTTGGGAGTATTAGTTAGGAATGGCAGCTGATGTGGGTGGAAACACTCACGAGGACTTTAACGAAGACATCGGCTGTATCGGGTGAGACGTCTGGGTCTGAGGGTTGGAGCAAACTTGATGGATCATGAATCTGTAGTTCTTCTCCGTACTTCACGAGGAACCGGTAAAAGGTAGACATCACATGGGAATTTAAACGGCTGTCGATATCGGTATTGAAGAGACCATCGATCTTGGACAAGGTAAAGCAAATGCAAAGGTGTTGGTTGGCGCGCATGTCGGCAAGGCCTTGGGCAATCACAAGACCTTTCAAAGGCTCTTCCTTAGCTCCTCGAATGTCGAGGTGCTCGGCGAGGGCCGAAAGGAACGCCGTCTTCCCAAACCGCGGAGGACGTAGAAGGATGTATCGGAAGGTAGGCGGCAGTTCGACAAGGCATCGCGTCTTGTCGACGTAAACCGTCCTTGCATCCCAACGAAGTCCCAAAAAGTCATCCATGGCGTGAGGTAGCTCCATAGAATTCTGAAATAGACTATGAGAATCGGCAAAGGCCACACGGAGTCACGGACGAAAACGCACATTGGAGTTACCGCGAAGGTCTGTGTTGAAGGAGATGGGTAAAGGGGAGCGCGTCCTAGCGCGCTTATGCGGGGGAGGTTTGCTGTCGTTAATGTTGGACTCATGGTCAAACTCGTCGTCCGTCCACTGACATCGGCGCTTTTTCCTCACAGGGCTGAAAACAACTAGACTGAGAGAGTTTTAACAGGTAATGTCGTGTTTGAAATATGCGCACCGCCCGGGAATATTTCTTGATCCAGACGTTTCTCCTTCTCCTCCTCCTGAGACGCAATCCAGGCGAAATCTTCCGAGTCAGACCCCTCAGACAGAATTGACCGCACAGGCGGTGGCAAATCTTCCTTTCGGCCAGATAGGAGGTCCATCTCTTCCCAGAATTGTGACTCGCATAGAGGAGACATAGTATGCGCGCCAAGCGTGTGTTCCTAGGTATCGATTGCCCAAAGAAACGTCGACTGCGAAAACTTCGTTGAGGTTGAGTGGAAGGCGTGTCACGCGTGACAAACACGATCACGAGTTTGCAACATCCCAACAATCGCGATCGGAAACTCGGCTATTTAGTGTCGCCAGATTTATCCCCCCATTCTCAGACCGCTCCGCCTTTAATCCCAAAATTTGCCGGAGAGCTGGAGCACTATAGTCATACGTCTTGTTTTCAAATCCGCCAGTGTGCCACGCGGCCGACGAGAATTTCTCCAGGATCTAGGCCAGTGCATCTGTTTACAGTCCCATATAAGGTGCGCGTCCCAAGTCGAAACGACGCTTTCGTGGGCACTGACAACAGTCACTTACCTGTTGTCTTTTGCGATGCATGCTTTACTTGAACCGTCTCAATGAGAGAACCCGGGAACTTGAACATGCTAATTGTGCGCTAGGCCGCAGCGGCATGGTCCAGACGCTGTTAATACGCGGGGAAGTGCGAGTCTGAATGCGACGCCAGGTGGAGTTGACGAGAGTGTGAGTTTTGCTTCCGTGGACCAACTGTTTGACGGTCAAAAATCTCCGTAGATCTTTCGACTCTGGCCCTTGGGCTCCTGGGGCGACACAATTCAGGGCTATTCAGGGGGCATCAAGCTACCCGCGTGGTCCAATCCTTCGACGATACAGCCCGAACTGGATTGTGAACCACGAGCCATCAAAGAGCGATCAAACCCGAGTATCAAACCCGACATTTCCCCCAACGACGAGAGAAGACAAAGTGCCATCTGCGCCTTGGCGCATCGCCCATTCGCAGGCCGCTTGTTGGCCGTGATTTGGTGATTTCCGACTCGTCTGTCAGCCTTGCCATCTCAGTTGAGCCTCTTGAGGTGACATGATGGCTCTTAGCCTCTTGCTAGTCGGGTGGAAGAACAAGCTAGAACAAGCTGCACCTTTTCAAGAATAGCAGGATTTATTTGCAGCTTCATCGCGTTCTGTGTTTTAGGTTGAAAGAAGGTCCAAGCGGATCGGCCAGAGATAGTTCCTCCCACGCTGCCATCAAACAAACTCGCGTAACTTGAACTACACCTACCACCGCCATACGATCTCTCCGCGAACCTCCGCAATCCACCTTGAAAGCATCCGAAAGCGCACTGAATATCGCAACTTGTCGCAACTCTTCTCTGCAAGCGTGTCCATCAGATGGCCTGCAACCCTGCGGTGCTTCTTCCCCTGTAAAGACTGTGAATTCAAGGAGGCTTCAAGTTGGGACAGCAAAATACCTAGGCGCCTCGTATTCTGTGACTTTCTCCAAATCTGGAACCGGCCTGGCTGCATCTGACTCTCAGGTTCAGGTTATCGCTGATCCAACCGACTCTCTCTCTCTCGTCCCGACTCGGACTCGCCCGTCAGTCTGATGGGATAACAGCCAAGTCCGACTGAACAAAGTTTTCCCTGATGAGCGTGCGTTAATTGCGGAAAAGTCCCAACTCGGAATTCATCCGGAACGCAGGGAGACAGAGGTCTAGGTCTAAACCTATTTTACAGATAGGCTGGCGAATACTTCGAGGCCGCGGCCAAGCAATGGCCAAGCATACCTGGTCAACTCCTACCCAGTAGGTAGTGCCGCTTTCAACACTGCTTGGCCGTGGCGCCCTGGTCTGCCGTGGCCAACCGCTCAGCAGCGCTCATGGCCATGGACGAACAGGAACGAACACCAGCTCGGAGCTCCCAAACGTGGCTGTGGATCTCTGTGGATCAGTGAGTCGTCGATGTCGATCTGTCGATTGCATATTCTGATCCTTCGGGTTTGTTTGGGGTGCTTCTCCAGATTTTGTTGTGCGTTGGTAGGGCGGGCGCAGAAATTGAACACCGGTCCAAGAAATTGGGCAAGTGCGAAGTCGCCATTGTACCATTCCAACCAACGCATAAAGCCCCTGGTCATGCAGTGCGTTCTACGCTTTCTGCCCTGGTATCTGGACTGCAAGTTGCAACTCCAACGTACGCACCTCCCCCCTCTCGTTTTTTCCCGACGAATTTCCCAACCCTCGTCGAAATACAGCGTCGACATGTCTTTTTGGTGGAACACAGTCGCGGTCCCGATACTTGGGTTCATGCGCCGCCAAGCGTACCCTGAGGACTCGGTCCAAGCGTACACTGCGTTTCTGCGAGACGAAATCCTGCCGCTTTTGGGTCCGGGCGGGCAGACACCTCCGTATCCCAGCTGGATGACCGACGACCACACCCCAGTCGAGTTCAGCCTCATCCTCGGGAAACCTACCCAGTCCTCGGTTCGATTTGCTGTCGAGACGTCGGCCTTGCCGCTGTCGGGCGACCGCTCGATGGCCACTCTCCGACGAACGCTGGAAGGGTTCACGCGAACGTTGAAGATGGAACCCAAGTTCGACCTCACCTGGTTCGATATTTGTGCGGAGGAGATGATCTTGAGTGATGAGCAGAAGACTGTCGTCTGTGAGGATCGGCCTGTATCCGAGACCTTCATCGGTACGATGAACTTACTTCTTATTATTCGCGTTTGACTAACACTTTGGCCAGCCTTTGACTGTGGGCATTACTCGACCACCGCCAAGGTCTATTTCATGCCGCACATCCGCTGCCTTGCGTCTGGGGAGACGCCAGAGCAGATGATGAAGCGCGCGACCGACCGCATGGGCCTCGATAAACCGTGGGCCAAGATCTCCCAGTTCCTCTCCCGCTTCCTTCCCGGCGACCGTCCCTCCATCGACATTGTCGCCATCGACTGCATCCCAGAGACCAAGAACCGCCTCAAGATTTACTTCCGCACCGATCTCGCGTCGTATGCGCAGATGGAGTATTTCCTGACGCTCGGCGGGGTGCTCACCGGCGTCGACGCCGGGCTGCGCAATGCGCGCCTCATGTGGGATTCCGTGACCACGGCGGGATCCACGGCGCGCAAGGCAGCGTATTTCCCTGCGGCGTTGATCTACTACGAGTTGAAGCAGGGCTCGGACTTCCCCTCGTCCAAGGCCTACCTCCCCGTTCGCCGCTACCTCCCCAACGACCTGGTCATCGCGCGGACCGTCGAGAACCTCGGGTTGGAATTGAAGGATGGCGTTGCGGTCGCCAGCGGCTACGCCGACTTGGTCCAGAAAACGTTGTGAGTGTTGAATATATTATTCTTCAATCCTCACGTTAATTGATCCACAGCGCGCACCGGGATCTCTCGACGCGAACTGGAATCCAGACTTATCTGACGTGCACCGTGAAACCTGGCGCCAGCGACATATCAATTTATTTGAACCCCGAGGCATTCGCACCCGAGCGCAGTGCAGCGGCGCGGGGCCCGATCGGTGAGCGCTCCAGTTCCGAGTCGTTTCCAACAATCTAATCCTTGACCTCAGCGTTTCCAACCATCCTGAACCACACTCCTTTTTCACACGGCGACGCGACCACCATCGCGTCAATTTGGCTCGGCGAGTTCGAATCTCTGTTGAACGGGGACGAAGGCGCCAAGTTCTGCCTCGCGGCGGACTGCTGCCTCCGCGACCTCCTCGTCTTTTCCCCCACCTTCCGTATGCTCGAGGGCCGCGAGGCCGTCCTCCGCCACCTTCCGCCAAACGGCACGCACCACTTCTTCGGGTTCAACATAATCGGCGGTGTCACGTTTCGGGCGGTGAACGACCAGTTACGGTTGATTCAAGGGCGTGTGCGGTTCGAGGACGAGGCGCGCACGTACACGGTGGTCATTACGCTTGCGTCCAGGGGCGATTCTTCGTGGGCGTGCTGGGCGCTGTTCGCGGTCATCGACGCGCTTAAACAGTCCCCATCTGTGCCCACTGCCGGCGCGGATCTCAACACCATTATTATCGGCGCGGGCCAGGCGGGGTTGGCGACCGCCGCGCAATTGCAGCAGCTGGGTCTGCGTGTTTGCATTGTCGAGCGAAGCAGTCGCGTCGGTGCGCCGTGGCGGGACCGATACGACTTTTTGCAGTTCAACACGCCGAAGGAATTCAGTGAGTTTCGACTCTGCTTCCAAGGAACTTCAACCCATTGACGTGCGCATCTCCAGGCCATCTCCCGTACCTCCCATTCCCCGAAGACTGGTCGATGTTCCCTTCCGCACGGCTGGTCGCTGATCATCTGGAGAAATATCCGAAAGTCCTTGGGTTGGATGTGCGTACTGGGATGGATGTGACGCGCACCGCCTACGACGGGTGCACCAAGACGTGGACGGTGCATCTCCGCCGTGTGGATGGGACCGAAACGACGCTCACTAGTACGCACCTTGTCGTCGCGAACGGCGTTGACATCCTCGGCGGCCTGAAGCCGAACATCCCCAAACTCCCTGGACTGGTGTGTTCCCCCGCCCTACTCTATCCTCTTCCTCGAAGCTGAATCATACACTACTGCAGTCCGACTTCCAGGGCCCGGCTCTCCACTCGACTTCCCTGCGGAGCGTGAGCGACTGGATCGGGAAACGCGTTGTCGTGTTCGGGGCGGGCTGCTCCGGGCACGATATCTGCGCGGCGCTGTTCAAGCAGGGCACGGCCGAGATCACGATGGTGCAACGTTCGGCGACTGCGGTGATCTCGCGGGAAGTCCTGCTCAAGCTATTCCCGGGTGAGCGTAATTCGTCTTGCTTGTTACGGTGCGATACTTACTTTTCCCTAGATCTATACACTGGGGAGAACCGACCGCCGATCGATGTTGCGGACCAGTACTACCTGGCGCTGCCGACTCCAGTATCGAAGGTCCTTCGGAGCGCGATGATGAAGCGGCTTGCCGTCATAGACCAGTTAGTCCTCGCCGCCTCCGTCCTTTTGCGCACCACCTGACAGCGTATTCGCCAGAGACTTGCATTGTAATTTGCGCAAGCAGGGGTTCCAGCTTCCACCTGGAGAATCCGACTTTATCGAGCGCCTCACCGTCCGCCGTGGTGAGCTCCCGTTCCCCCAACTGTTATACGTACCAACCAACTAACAACGCGTCAGGTGGCTTCTATATTGACCAAGGCTGCTCCAGGCTCATTGCGAACGGAAGCGTACGTTGTTCAGCTTTCGAACCTCGCTCTTTAATTACTAATTATCATTTACAGGTACGCGTGAAGCCTTTCGGCAGCATCGAATCGCTGGTCCCGGACGGAATCCGCTTCGCCGACGGTTCGAAGCTGGAAGTTGATATTATCGTCTTTGCAACTGGGTACGATCTCTTTCTCCCTCTGTGTAACGCAATATATACTAAATGAGCCTACAGCTTCGTGCCAGACTCCAAGCCTGCTGCCTTCTTAGACGACGCCATCTACGCGAAGACGGGGAGCATCGGCGGCCTGAACAAGGAGGGCGAAGTCAGCGGATTATGGTGTCCTTCTGGCCGTGAGTCCCTTTGTTCCTTTCAAGGCTTCACTGCTGACGAAGCTGAACTCATAGATGAGAATCTGTGGTTCGCGGGTGGGGATCTGTTCAATTGTCGGTTTTACTCGCGGTTCTTGGCTCTGCAGATTCTTCAGGCTCAATAGTTAGCCTTGGGGTCACTTATTTATCAAATGTCTGCTGGTCGGTCGGACTAACTTATTTCGCATTTTTGCAATAGAATGCGGGCATCTGCAAACTCGAACAGGAAATTGAACCGTGGGAATCTGCTGGCAATTTCCGGTGCAGTGCACTCGTCCGAGAAAAGGTTGAGCGCTGAGCCGTTTAACCGCGCAGAGTGCCTGGGGACGAGTCCAAGTTACTGACGCGTGAGGGCGTCCCTGAGGCTAAGAATGCGCCCGGGAAGGTCCCAAATGATAACGTCAGAAATCATTTCATGGTTACAAGTACGCAGTTAAACGTACAACAAATACTTGAGTGTCCCCTCACAGGGCTTTAAACCGACTGGACCTAGAACGGAGCAGTAGCCGGGATCGTTGTAAGGCACTAAAAAGGAATATACCGAAATGCGATATTGAACTCCACCAAATCGAACCGTGGGAATCTCGCGGCAATCCCCGCCGATTGAACTTAGGTTGAAGTTCCGTTGAACGCCGTTTGCGAGGACTGCGTGACGCGTCGGTATATTACACCGCATAACCTCTAAGTCAGGCAAGTAAGACAGACTCGACACGTGAAGTACCCTCATATCCAAGATAACGTCGGTAAATTATTGAAGTTTCATCCCAAAGCAACACCTCTATTTTATTCCGTCGCGCGCCCCGTTCTGTGCCATTCGAGCATATAACCAGTCGAGCACAAAGAAGTAAGCGGTATTGTTATGAGACACTGCGACAAAGGGACACTCACGTAATTCTACGCGAGGTCACGTCACGGTCACGCTGTTGCGGGGAAGCTTTTTTCGATTCTCGCATTCATCCCGTACAACTCGCGACATCCTGCACGGACACGACCAGCCAACAGTGTGCCGGTCAGTACGCGTAGTGAGCGCGCTATTATCCTGCTCATGCTTCACAGGTCGCTACGATGTCGTCTCAGTCCAACTACCCAGCAGAGGCAGATATTGCAGACCACCACCTACAATTCGACGACGACGAAGACCCTCCCCCGCGTCCAACAAGCCGCTTGAGCTTCAATGGGGAGCCAGTAGTGCCACCCCGCCCACGCCGCGTGTCGTGGACCAAGAACCTGTTCCACAAGATTGGAATCCCTATGCGCCTCGACATGGACATCACAAGAGCCTCGCCCGCAGACGAAGACGACGACGACGACGAATTCGACCCTGTCTCGCTCTCAATACTCCCCTCTCTCTCAGCCTCCACGTCCTCATCTGTATCCGACCCGGACGTCGACGAAGAGTACGACGACTTTGGCTCAGACTCGGATGAGGGCTACTCCTCAGGCGACTCTGACATCGACCTCGACTCGCCCGCCGAGTACGGTCAAGGTGGCAGCGACCTCCTCCTCTTCCCGCCCGTGCCACAGGCTCTCCCAATCCCCCTACCCCCACTCCCATCACCCCCCACCCGCGCCAGATACACCGCCCTCCCCTCGCCACTCTCCCCCGCAGCTTCCTCGCCTTTACGCCGATGCCCAACACCCATGCGACACGCCTACGGCCACCACGGCCACTCGCGCCACGCGCTCCTCCACCTCAAGTTCCTCTGGGCTCTACGCGAGGACGCCGCGCTGCGTCCCCGGCCGCGCTTTGCACGCAATAACGTCCCGCCGCCGCAGCAGCCGCCGTTACCCCCGCTCACGATCCATCCGCGCGCAGGCGACCTCACCGCGCTCCGCGATCCGTACCCCGCCCACATGGACCGCTGCTTTGGCGGGATGCCGCTCTTCACCATGTGCAAGACCATCTGGATGTACGACGTGCATCTAGGGGCTGCAGCAGGTCAGCGCGGCGACGACGAGGACAGCAGCGAGAGTGGGAACGAGAGTGGGAGCGAGGGCGACTCGGAGTCGCTCGCGTCGTCGCAGTCAGCGTCGTCGGATGATACGCTCGTGGGTGAGGAGGAGGAGGTGAACCTGATTGACCTGCATGGGGAGGTGGAGGTGGAGAAGCCCATGAAGAAACCAACACCGTACCCCCGCACGACGCCGGTGTGGGAGACGTCGTGGTATAAGCGGTGGGAGGTGCTGTTGGAGCTGGTTAGGATCGAGCGGGCGGCGCAGGAGATGACTGTCGCACCTCCACGCGCACGCCCGTCAGCGCCGCGTTTCTTTATTGGGGATGGGGACGACGACGAGGAAGAGGGGGAGGAACGGTGGGATGAGGAGGACGAGGTGGTGATCGTGTCCTGGTGATCTCCCCCTCTTTGCATTCATGAGCGACAACGACGACCCCTGCGCCCGCGATTCCCCACCACGACCATCTCCTCCGCGACATCTACCCCGAGACATCTCCGACCCGACCCACGACCGACCCACGACGCGACATCCAGCTATTCTCCTTCTTTGATTCAAGGAATTTTTCTTTTTCTTTGTTTCGTTCAATCATTCATGGCATATTCACACCTTCACGCACATACATACGCATACCTTCACGCACGCATTCCAATCATGATTACCATTCATTCCACTTAGACTGTATCACTCCACGCATAGGCATGGCACGCATCTTTTTTTTCACTCGGCATTTTTTATTCATTCATCCATACACACTGGCATCGATTTGTTCCCTCTCGTTTACGACTCGGCTATATACATACTATTATTACGGTCGTGTAAGTAGGGTGTTTGGAATGTAATGCAGGGAGGTGTGATTTCGCTAGGTCGGAGAATCACAGAGCAAGGGACGCTGGTGCCGCACCTTGGTCGCATTCGCTCTCATTCCTCCGGGCACCGCACGAATCCACACACACCCTATGGCGCGTACGGTCTGGAAAGGACGTAGATAGACAAAGTTGCTATATTCGGACGCGATGGGTTGTTTTCCCGAGCTTGGCTAGCTCGGCATCAAGGGTTTCAAACTCCTTCCTTTCCGCTTCCATGCCGTCCACTTGAACTGCTTGGTAAACGCTTTACCGCCCTGCATGGGTCACTCCAGTCGCGACGTCGCGCTCTGTCTCGCTCCGCACCTGGAACATCGGATAAAATAAATGAAATGAAACCCTCGGTTCCTTCAAATTCAGGGGGGGAACTTGGAAGATATAATGAGGCGTTCCTTGTCCGACGTCGCTCACGGTGTTCCTCCCCCTCACACCTACCTACCACCGGTATCCGCTTCAAATATGCGCTCCTTCAACACAGTCCTTACCCTGGCCCTCCTCGTCTCCGCCAGTGCACTCTTCACTGCGGACCCCACGCGCACTCGACGCGCCGTAGACCTCTCGATCGATGGTGACTATGGTGGAGCCGAAGTTGCGCTGGCTAGCATCCCCGCTGTCGAAGACACCGCAATGCTCACCAATGCTGAACGCCTCACGCGCGGGCTCAAACTCCTCCCACCTAAGCGCCGCTCCGGGACAGGTTAGTCTCTCCCCCCCACCAGTGCCAATAGTAACAATATCTTTACTTGAAGCTGCCCTTGCGCGCCGTTCGGCCGGTGCACCACTCACGTACGTTGACCGAGTTCTGTTCTGGTATGTACACATTTTACTGACCTCGAAAAACAGAAAATCTGGTGTAGCTCAAATCCTCGCCGCGGACGGCACCTCCCTGGGCTACATCGCAGAGAATACGAACAATAACAACCACTTCGGGCTCACCACCGTCAAAAGCGCCGCATTGGCTTTGCAGTTCACCATCGACTCGACCGTCGTTGGTGCGTCGCAGCTCGATATTAGTGCTGCGGTGCGTGCCGTTGCACATTTTCTCCCATCTTTTGACTGATTTTGAACTCCGCCGAACACATTGTAGACGAGCTACGCAGCGGCATGGCCACTTATGGGCGCCATCGATGGTGTGGTTAACACCAGCGATAATCTGTCTGTAGGCAGCATCAAGTCAGTGTCACTTTACATTTCCCGGGTTAGCGCGCCAGTTCGCTGAATCTGGCGGTTAGCTTTGCGTATATTCAGGGGGTGACGCACAGTACGTCGTATTTCTACTCCCCACTCAGCGAGTTAACCTCTCCTCAGCTCCTCCCTCTTCTCCACCCGCCAGCGTATCGAATTCATACCCAAGCGCGGAGAACTGCGAATCCGCCATCGTAAGCTGGCTCTCCCTCAAATTACACCCAACAGTACCATACTAATTGGTTCCAGTGGAGCTACAACACGCTCACGAACGCCCTCACCGCCCAATGGGTCAATACCGATGGCTGTGCGTATACCCGCAATTTATACGCATATCATCATTAAATGAGGGCGGCTGGTTTGTAGCTCTGCCCCCGACGGTGATCGCGTTCGTCTCAGGCTCCAACGCGCTGCTTATCACCGGCGACTATGCGGCTTTTAGCCAAGCCTTCGCAACTTCGCAGCTCGTAGTGCGTATCTTGCTTCACTTTATACGGGGGCGCTAATCCCGCCTAGACTCTCGTCTTCGCTGCATCGTGAGGATAAACTTACTGCGGTAGTTAATCATCTTCGTAGTTTTGAATGTCAGGTCAGAGGTTTTAAGCAATTAGAATACATTTCATTTTGCTATCAAGAAAATCGGGTTACGGCGCCGTACGTTTATCTTCAATCCTCCTCAAGAAACGCCGCCGTCATAGCTTCCATACTCATCAGTCCAGTAGGAAGATCAGGTTCCGCGCGATCCAACATTCTCGACAACTTCTTCGACAACTCCGTGTTCATCTCTCCTAGGAACTCGATTTGTGACGGAAGCAGTTGTGATTTGGCGTCTCCGCTCCGGCACTTGGATTTATGCGCATACCAGTTCAATTTCTGGCAAGAGCTGCTACAATATACAGCCTGTGAGGCTCAATCAGCACACATATAATCATCACCAGAAACGAGGATGTCGACGCACCTTGCTGCAGCCTCCGCAGCGGAAGAGCTTTACTCCATCCCTGTCCTCGACTTTTGGGCACCCAACTGCCTCGCATCTACGGTGGAGTGGACCTCCTGCCGGCCCTACTTTCGAGGCATTTTCGATGGACTCGCGCGTTCTGCGATCGACTTTGGGTTTTGTTCTTATGTACTTGTCCACATTTTCGTTCCAGATCCGCACGGAATTATTCAGTTCGACTTTGGACATCGTCCGAACACCGGCTTCACTAAACAGACGACTCAGTTTTGCGTGTGGAAATAAATGTATCTACACGTACGATAAAGGCACAAAACTGACCTGACATCCTGCCCAAGCGTATGCGGGATCGATTCGGCCGCTCTCCCCAAGTTTCTTCAAGATCCTGTGCGCCAAATCGAGCTGGGCTACCAAAAACCGGAATCTGTGCTCTTTGTTTGCCGCCGACAAGAACTCTGCGCCAACCTGCATTGCCGAAAAATCAGGTTCCGAGTCGAACGCTTCGCGGAGTGCACCACTGAGGCGAGGGATACACACGCGCTCCAGACGCTCCTCGGACGGGTCCCACTGTTCCATCCAGTTCATGTCTTTGCGCTTCGCACAGCACAGGCCGTGGGTCTTTCCGCCTGCGCAGGGACACAACGCTTCGTCTGGGTATGGCTTCGGCTCGGGCGTGGCGTGGCACTCGACGAGAGGACGGGTCGACCCGCCAGGGCACAGTCTACGGGGGCGAGGTTTGCCTGAGAGCTGGGAGACTGTGGCGGTGAATGATCTTTTAGCGTCCTCTGTCTTCAGGAATCGTATGGGAGGTTGCGTGGGAGAAGATGGGAAGGGGACGGCGCCGTGGCAGAGAAGGGCTTCGATGAGATCCCACTGGTCGCTTAAAGTAGCGAGAGCGAGGAGGGAGAGTCCGTCGTGCGTTTCGTTGGGGTCTGCGTGGTGTTGGAGGAGAAGGAGACAAATTTGTATGTTTTTGGCGACAAAGGCAAAGCCGGACGTGGCAGTGTGCGCATGCCCTCGAAAGATGCCGTGGACGGGACCGTCGGGATGTAGATTATCTTTGACAATTGAGCAGGCAAAGTAGAGCGGCGAGTGGCCGCGGCGATCTTTGAGGTGAGTGGATACTCCTAATCTGAGGCACTCATGCGCCATCGGTAGGTCTGCTTGGGTCACTGCCAAATGCAACCAATTCCCACCCGCGATTGCGGTCGTTGCTGCTGAGGTGGGGGTGAAGAGGAGGGGGTAAAAGTTCTCCAGTCCGTTCGGTAGGGATTCAGCCAAATCTTTCGAGGTGAGGATGCCTTGTCGAAACTGCCCGAAATAAGGAGTAAAGATGAGCGAGTCGGGGTGATCCTTCTTGAATCGCTCCCAGACTGAACGGGGCAGGTGTGGGTTCGTATGTTTCTGAGGACCTTCACGCTTTTTGGCGTTCTTCATGGCTCTGGTCGAAGTTCGGAGCGTGTGCCTGGGTTGACGTATTATTGAGGTAAAGAGGCAAGTCCGATTGGAATATAAATCTGAAGAGCAGGGAGAAAGTGCAGTGAGTGAGGCGTTCCAGGGCGTTCCGGTTGAGGACGGTGAGAAATAATGTGGGCGAGAGCCAGGAGTGATGCGATCTCGGCCGTTTGTTTCGACCACAATCGACTTGGAAAATCTCACTACCTGCGACGTCGAGCACCATTTTCCTTAAAGAGCCCCAGCTTTCGTACACCACAATTACAATACTCCAAGATATCAGCCCGACGATTTGATCAAGTGAACCTGAAGCCCGTCACCCGCGCCAACTCGCCCAGATAAGCCTCCTGCGAGGGCAGCAGCTGCGCCTCGACACCACCTGCACGACACGCCGTTTTGTGTGCCTTCCAAGCTCCCTTTTGACAAGCATAACTGCAATACACCGCCTACGCACATCAGGAAAATCCGGAATGCTATGAAGTGGAGGGCCCGGTATGATGGTCTATGATGGTCTTTCATAAGGTTTGAATCTTCGAGCCTCCTTATATTGGGCTACGTAGGTCTATGAGGGTCTCTGCATTCTCAGGGACAAAAACCGGGGTCTATGGGTGTCATCTGCCTTAGAGGCCGTACCCGGATAGACTGCCAGAGGGTATACTTGTGCAACTTTCAGAGTTGTGTGGTGCCCAACATTCACTGCTACCTAACTTCCCTCGATTCGCAGTAATACTTGAAGTGAGGATTGTGAATTTGAACTTCAAGGATGCATCACTGCCAACTGGCAGTAGATGTGCACATTCGTTTTTAGTTGCAACAAGAACTCGACCACTAGAGTCCTGGGTATGTCCAGACCGAATGGAGACTCACCGGGGGCGCCAAGAACATTTGCTCGGAGCGAGAATCGGACCAGTGATTCAAACTCCGATCATGGTCCGTGCGCATCAAAGATGCCACGCTTTGCGACAGTTTATTTTGATCCCACCTTTCTTTTCCCCCACCACCACCAGTGACGCCGCCACCTCTCTGCCCGCCCCCTGGCGCCGTTGAACCTGTTGCGGATCGATACAAGACAACTTACACGTACCTCATTCCTCGCCCGCGGCCAAGTCCCCCCAAACAAAGTCTCCCGTTGCCGCCCCATTTGTGCTTGACCTTGTCGCACGATCGCACTCCTTGTCAGGCTCCGCCTTGGTCCTTCCTCCCCAGACCTCCGCACTGAGCTCAAGCCCCCCTCCCCTCATATCCTTGTTCTATTCCTCTCCTACTTCAACGCACAACGCCGCGAAGAGCTCCCTTCACGCAAATTTGTCTCCGGCTCAACACCCTTGATCTCTCCGTCTCCCTCCTCAATCTTCCTCAATGCCCAATACCTCAATCCCATCCTGCCCTCCAGTTATGAAAGTGCTTCGTTGTCAAGTCGGCGCTACAAGCCACAGTCCCCCTCGGCCTGTCCCGTTTTGCCTCGCCGTTTCTACCTCAACTGCAACTTTTGAATCAATGTGCATGCTGTCTCCCCGCGTTGGGCCGTGACTCGACTCGGCTGGGCTCCCAATCATAGTCCCTCGGCGGCTTCGTGGCGTGTACGCGGGTGGTGTCGGGGCGGTGTTTGCGACGGGGCGGTTATTTTAGCAGTACCGTAAGACTTACTGTTTGTCGACATGTTGTACATCCTGGTTGCGAATGAATACTTTGTTTTCTAACTATTGCGGGCTCCCGGACAATTATGAGAATTATCAAGGCCTATGACCGCTACCTGGCTACGCGGCTCTCATAGACTCGGCCGTTCTACGGTGGTCTATGAAACTAAAAACGACCCCCCACCTTTCTATATAGACGGGCCTCTGCTATGAGGTCTTCCTTGTCTTTCGTGGTCTTTCTTGGGCTATATGGAGACTTCGGATTTTCCTGATGCAGCGGACCCTCATCTCAGTCAAAGGAACGGGAGCAGAAAGTAAAGGGCGACGAACCGTGCTGCAGCCGGAACAATGGGAGAACGCCTACGAGGACGACATATATGAGAACATGCGTCTTCCGAAAGGCTGCGTTGTAATCGCAAACGTTCGAAACATGCTCCACGACCCGGCTGTGTTCCCAAACCCCGAGGACTTTGACCCCGGCCGGTATCACAATCTCAATTCGGAGATGGAGAAAGTCACCGATCTCGTTTTCGGTTTCGGGCGCCGTGCCTGTCCTGGAAGAACATTTGCAGAAGGAACCGTTTTCGCTATTATTGTGACAGTCCTCGCCACGTGCGACGTTCTCCCGGTTGTCGATGTCGAAGGGAAAGTGTCTGTTCCCGATGTAACATTGTCGTCTGGAACGTTCAGGTATGTATACCTCAACCTTGTATTTTCTCGATAAATTCTTACCAACACATAACAAGCTCCCCATCCGGCTTCAAATGCAAGCTCAAATACCGTTCAGAACATTCTCGCGAAATGTTGGGACAAGGCCTTACGATGAAAAATTAGTATTACACACCGTCGGACTGTCATGCCTCGGTAGTTGAACTCAACTTCCTGATTGTCTCATTCCGAGTCGGCCTCTAGAAATTCCAGACTCGGACCAGTGGCAAATATATTTGGGACGTTTCCTGGCATAGTATGAATAGACTCGAGTCACCGCTCTGGTCTGTCCGCTCCCAAAAAAATCGCCAAATGCTAAAGCCGATAGCGCTCAAAATGCTATATATAGTCAAATCCAACCGTGGGAGACCGTGTACACTGCCACAGCGCAAGTTGAACCACAACGGAGACCGCGGACCTCGCCGGTTTGCAACCGCCCTTCGGTGAAAAGCGGGGTCAGTTGGGACTTGCGCTGGTAATCTGGTAGATTTTAGGGACTCCAAATCAATGGTGCGACGTGTGCGGCGTTGAAAGCGTTCGTTGAAAATGGGCGTGCCGGAATTGCAGAGTATCATGCACGGCCGAAACATATATGGATGGGAGCGGGAAAGGTAATGCTCAGTTCAAGTAGTATCACCACCTTCCCTGATCTCAAGGAGGAGTATAAATACTGGGCACGTCCAGTGAGGACACAAACGAAAAATCAACCGTGGGAAATCGGTAATCATCCGATCATTTATTTCTTGCCGTCGACGGAGGAGTTTCAGTGAGAACGGAATGTTTTGCAAGTACGTATTTTGGTTGCCTTACCCACATACGACGTCGCTTTTGGAGGCAGTTGTGGGTCCAATCATGATTTTGCCTTGACTAGAATCGTTCGGTACACAAGTGTGTTACAACCGACCCGCAATCGCCACCGTGACTGTCCGCTTGGATGAAACTATTGTATATGACCTTTACCGTCCTTCTGATCAAGGCGCCATCAGCAAAAGCAACAGTCGAGACTTGAAACATACGGAAGAATGTTGGTCGAAGGGTAACGAGATAGCGTCGCCAGAACTCCCGGAGTTCTCAGCCTGCCGGGAAGTCGCATCTCCTTGGTTGGGAGCCACAATAGAAAGATTGAAGGACTGCCATCCACGTGCATCGTGGCCCTTGTTTAGTACCTACTCCCGGGTATTCAGGGTGGCAAGCATGGAGTTCATATACACTGGCGAAATCTTTAGTAAAATATCGCTCCGATAAGGCATGTTTACTCACGTTTTCCGCTCGGGATTAGACCCAGGAAGAAATAAAATGTGTTGGGTTGCGCGAGGAACTTGGAAGGCCGTTCCATCAAGCAAAATTCATATGACCAGAGAACTTAAATCACGAACCAACACCATGTTCAGAGTGGCACAAAGCGCGGTCAAAACTCCGCGATTCACTGCCGTTATAACGAGTGCAGAAATCATCGAATTTGTGCTGTCCATGGCGTCAGAGAGCGGAATTGAGAGTTGAACGAAATTCGGTACGATTTAAGAATTCCTCTCTTTCCTCGCAAGATGTATACGAGGGCTGAAGTGATTACAATATCACACGCGAGAGCGACTGCCGGCTGCATCGTGACAATTGGCTGCGAGAACATCAGGAGGGGCGGATACATGCATAAACGAGTCTTGACCTTGGAGGTATCGAGATGAGAAAAAAAACCAAGTTGATATCTGGTCTCATCGGTCGCGCGGTCGAGAAGGGAGGTCACAGTGACTTACGTGCGGATGGTTTGAGCTGCGCGATAGATTAATCAGTGTGGAGGGTAGTTTTAGCAACTCGATACGAACCAATAGCGGAACCTGATTCGAAAGAATTGGTTAATCAGAGATGTTCGACCTGGCCTAACATACATACCGAGGGAAGCGATTCCAAGTAATATCTGATATGGAGTGAACATCGAAGATTTTCGCCAGCGGGACAGGGCACATACGATGACCCCAGGCACGAATTTGTTCCCGGGAGTTACTAGCCAGGGGCCGGGTGAATGGCTGGGAAGGTATAAACGATGCGACTCACAGGCATGGACGCAGTAGCCGAAGTACCTATACCCGAGTCAGTACATTGCACAGCCGGATCAAGTAGACGCGTACATCTGCACCAAAAATGCGGATAAGTACTAAACGGTGTCGTCAGTCGTCATGAAGCAAAGAGGCATAGGTTATTCTGACCCCGCAAAGTAGCTGAGCCTTCAAAGTTTATGTTCAATTCCAGTCAGAGTCAAGAGAGCGGGGCGTACTGAGTCCTGCCTGGCGAACATGAATACGGGGCTTGAATTGTCGTCGACAGCTCAATGTAGGCACTCACCAAAATATAACATCGAGTGCGCCGGGATTACCGAAATTGTCGATGAGGTTCAGATACATCCCATCGAAGAAGAACACGATCTGCAATGTCTCCAAGATACTAGGCAACAGTAGGTCAGCGAATGACGGAGCCTGGCACACTTGACGCACACGAGACAAACGACCTGGAAGGTTGTCGCTCGTAAGCCGGTTCATTTGAAATGATACAGCGACGTACAACTATCTTGAGGATCAAGTGGTCCTTGGAGTACCAGTGAAAATACAAGTACACTTGAATCAAACCCATTCCATAAAGACTGTGGTTGGCGTTAAAACGTGATTGGTCGAACGGGAGGTACAACTCACATAGTGGCTAGGAAGAGAGTAACGAGTGCAACCCCGTAAGTGGCATCGAGGGCGCCAGCCATTGTGGCAACTGGAGAGAATCATGTCTGGGTACAGGCGTTTAAAGTAGCTGAGGTTTAGCGACTGTGATAGTCAAGAATGATTACAAACGTCAGATTTCCAGGGTCGCAGTGTTTGTATTCTTCGTTTACGTTGGGAGGTGGGTCCATGAGGGTCCAGGATTCTTTGCAGCGAGGTACACGAGATAAAGGAGGGAGATTACAGCTGTAAGGACGGACGAAGTTAGGTTGGGTTACGCAGCGGAGATGGGATTGAATTGCTGGCAGAGTCTCCTGCCGGCTTCAAAATTGAATATCTCAGTAAATCCATGAAGTTACTCGAACTAGAAAGGGACTTGTGGGTCCACCGTCAGAAGATAGCGACTCGCGAGACATTGTGATGGAGTCATCACCAAAAGCGGGAAGATCTGGTATTGGTCGGCCGAAAGTTACCTAGCATGTGAGACATTACCGGAACGACCGGCCACGGGAGCACTATGTACAGTTCAGCTCCACAACCGCCTAACGGCGAGTCGGCGGGTATGTCGTGTCTATTGAATCGGCGCCAGGTGTTAAGCCTTGTCGACCGACGACCAGTGTGGACAGTGTGGTAAGTGGCTGTAAGTGGTTGAAATCGGCGCGTGCTGTGGCCGTGTTTGGCGGTAGCTTCCCTCAGCCACCGCTAGCTAGACGCGTATCCACTTGCAAACAACGCGACGCGACGCGTATCGGTTGATGACTGGGGCCGTGGGAGCAAAGCGGCTCTCTTATGGCCGTCCCACAATCCGTCCTCAATTTCCAGTACAACAGGCCCCCGCAGGAGTCGACTACTCTCCCGACGATATCTCGAACTGCGAGCCACTCCCGGTCCTCCACAACCGCGGTGGAACTGTCTCATTCCAGCGGATCACCCTCCGTTCTTTCCCTCACAAATAAACTCCCCCCGAATCACCCTGGCACGGCGCTCCTCACTCCCCTCTTCTCGGCCCTTGAAACCCATGCTCTTGGCCTCGTCTCCGGTTTTGAAAAGCGCGACGCGTACATCGCATCCCTGGAGCAGGAGCTCCGCCAGACAAGACACGAGGCCGCCACCACCGCCGTCGCCGTCGCAAATGACCGTACGGCGATTGTCGATCAATACAACACACTCAGAACACAGTACATTTCCCGTCTGGATACCTGCTCCCAGCTCGACCTCACGCGCATTGCCTTGGAGGATAAATGCGCTGCCCTCGAGGAGAGCTCTTCCGGGCTCAACGACAAGTGCGCTAAACTCGAAGCCAACCGCATCATTCTCGAGAGCAAATATGCTGGGTTAGACAGCACTTGTGCCGCCCTCCGAGCAGAATGCACGAGCCTTAGGCAGGAGGGCGTCGCGGTCGTTACTCAGCTCCAAGGCAGGTGCACTGGCCTCGAGAACGAGTGCTCCGGCCTGAAGAACAAGTGTGTCTGGCTTCAGAGCATGTACACAGGGCTCGAGACCGGGTCCGCGGTTCTGCAGGCCGAATGTACCGAGCTCAAGCGGGAGCGTGAGGCGCGAGTTACTCTTCTCGAGCGTTGCGAGAGACGTCTGGCCTCGCTCGAAGCACAACACGTCGGATGCACCGAGACGATCGAAGCCCAACGCGTGGATATCCAGGAGCTTCGGGCGGTGCCACCGCCACCTCCAGTCGGCGGTGCGTGGGCGGCGCTCGTGAGCGTGCAGACGGAGAACGCACGCCTGCGTACGCTGTTGGCAAGGGGTGAAGCTGTGGACGCCGACCAAAGGGACGAAGAAGAGGAGATGACTGCAGACGAAGAGGAGCCGGAGAGCACGATGAGCCCCCCAAAGCTTGATATCCGCGTCGAGGATCTCGAACGCACCAACATGGACCTCGAATCGACCAATGCCGACCTCCACGCCACAAACGTCACCCTCGAAGCGTCGGTCGCGGACCTCACATCCACAAACAACGACCTCCGCGTCGAGAATACGCAGCTCAAAGCCGCTAACGAGAACCTCGAGTGCACCAAACGCGAGCTCTGTGCCAGTCAAGCCACCCTCGAAACGTCCTTATTGGAGGCGGGCTCCGCGAATGACCAGCTCCGTTCCGCGAATGCAGTCCTCACCTCTGCGAACACGCGTCACGAATCGACAAATGACGAGCTCCGGACTGCCCACGCATCCCTCGAGGTGTCCTTTTCGGAGCTGACATCTTCGAACAACGAGCTCCGCGCCGCCCACACCACTCTCGAGGCGTCCTTCACAGAACTCTCATCCACCAATACTGGACTCTGCGCGGCAAACAAGGAGCTCACAGCCATGAATGCGCGGTTAGAAACTGCCATGCCCGCGCTTCACGCTGCTCACACCACCCTCGAATTGTCCTTCTTCGAGCTCTCGTCTACGAGTAATGAGCTGCGCGCGGAAAACAAGGAGCTCGCAGCCACGAACACGGGGCTGAAAACTGCCATGAACACGCTTCGGGCTGCTCACATCACCCTCGAATCGTCGTTCTCCGAGCTCTCGTCTACGGATGATGCGCTCCGCGCGGAAAACAATGCACTCGCGGTCACAAACGCGGAGCTAGAAGCTGCCATCGACGCCGTCCGCGCCGCCTATACCACCCTCGCATTGTCTTGCTCCGAGCTCACATCCGCCAACACCGAGCTGCACTCGACTGTTCTGAAGATGGCATCCACGAACAAGGCCCTCACCACTGATCTGCAAAACATGCGCCGGAAGTGGGAGGAGGCCGATGGGGCGGTCCAAGAACACACGACTGCGCACACCAAACTCAAGGCCGCGCACGAGAAGCAGTTAGCGATGCATGTTGCGGAGCGCACGGAGCTTCAAATGCGCATCGCGACACTTGTCGTGCGTGCCCGGCAGGCAGAGACGGCTAGCGCGAAGGTCGGAGAGGAGCACGGGGAGGAGCGCAATGGGCTGTTGGGGGAGAACGTGCATTTGAAAGCAGAGAACACGCGGCTTGGGGCGGAGGTTGAGAATGCCCGTCTCGCAGCGATGGATGGTGTGCGCGCGGAGCGCGAGAAGGAGCGTTTGGGGAAAGAACTTCGATCCGCGCGGGCGGGATGGGAACGCGAGCGTAGCCTGCTCCAACAATGCCTCGCAGAGATCAAGGACGAGCATTCGCGGCTTGTGCGGGACCAGGCGCGCCTTTCGTTGGAGAATGCGCATCTCGTTTCGGCGAACGCGGGTGTGCTGGCTAGGCAAACAAAGGCCGAGGGTATGGCTTTGGATGCGAAGCATGAGTCCTCGGCGAACGTCAGGGTGCTTCAAACCGTTACCGATACACAAAACAAGGTGGGCATCCCACTTCTGACTACAAATCCTCCAGTGGCTTATTTGTTTATTTCCAGCAAAAACCGGCCGGAGTCTCCTCGTCCGCGACCGAGCCTCTTCCCCCGTCGTCGCCACCGCCCCCACTTCCGTCGTCTCCTCGCCTGACCATTTCTTCGACTCCCCCGCGTGCAGCATCCCCATCGTCCGACATGGCACTGTCACCAACATCCCCCTCCCCCTCCTTACCCACCATCCGCAGTACAATAGTATTTCCCTTCCACCGCGGCGCACCCCCCGCATCGCCGCCCCCCTCTTCTCCCCTCGTGGCCGCCCCGCGTGCCAAACCCGCTCCATCCCTCTTCCTTCCGCCCCGCGCGCACCCCTCGCTGCCCTCGCGGTCCCACTCTCTATCCAGCGCCACACCTACCCCGGCGCTCGACTCGCTGTTGTTATCGCGCGGCGGGCCGAGTCCGCGCAAGCGCAGTCGCGTGGAGTATGAATCCGGGACGGCGTCGACGGAGACGCAACCTGCGAGCAAGGTGCGGCGCCAGGCTGCGCCTCCGAATCGAAATCATTCCTCGTCCTCGACGCCTGCGCGGAATGCGCCTGCGTCCGCCAAACCAGTCTCGAGCGCGGCGCCAAAGCGCATCACGGTCGTGACCGCGACCGCAACCACCCCTGCTCCGAAACGCGCCCCGCTCAGTACCCTGAACGGCCCCCCCTCCACCACAAATAACGGTCCCGCGCGCAAACTGGGCGTCGCACACCTCGACCTGCTGTACACGACCACCCGCCAGTCGATGGCGTGTCGATTCTGCCCGTGAGTCGCGACCTATTCCTTCCTTTATGCTTACTTACTTTCATTCAGGCCGGGTAAACAGGTCGCGTTTGCAGCGACGGCGCCGTGGGGCGAGCTTGTGGGGCACGCGCTGTCCGCGAACGCAGACGAGTGCGCTGAATTGCTGAGGCAGGATCAGCGTCAGCGACTAGGGCTCGCGGGGAAACGTTGAGAGCGCAGGATTGTTTTCTTTCGCATTTTTTGCTATCCTGTGCATTCGCATCGCACATGTACATACTATTCCTGCATCGCATTCACTACACATATTGCTGTCGCATTCAATAACAACTGTGAACGAAGGAACGAAGGGGCGGGAAGAGTCATCGAAGTTATGCATTACACGAAGACATACATGCAGGATACGGACTACGAACGAAACGGCGGAGAAGCTAAAGAGAGACGAAACGATGGTGAGTAACGAGTTAGAAGAAGGGCGCGATACGAACCTTGGCGGAGATCGCAGAATGGGGAGGACGGAACAAGTCCTCGCGAAGAGAACAGGGTGGCCCAAAAATTTGTATCAATCCGAAGCACAGGCCCTGAAGTCCGAAGACCCAGCGCCAAAGCAACGGCTGATGGGAGGACGCGCCGTACGAGTACGGACGCCACCTCCAGCGGGAACCACCCGCGAAGGAACGCCGCAAGGGCGGAGCTGGTGAGACTCGATATCGGGAACCACCCGTCGAGCCGGCGAGGTGGTGAGGTCTCGTCATAGGCGTCCGGCATAAAAACCGCTCTCGTTTCCGAGTAAAATTATCAATGTCCAGTGGCAGTTCCAATGTGCAATGTGCAGGGTTATAGCGAAGTCAATGCGACGTGCGTGTGTGATTTGAATCATAGGTCTGTGGTGGTCTTAGTGTCCGAGACTGTCCAGGACGCCGACGAGCGAAACGGCGTCGCCGCTCGTACCCCACAACGCCGGAGCGCTGCAGGGCCGGGCGCGGCAGTGTTGATGACGCCAGTATTCGTCGTGTCGCCGAGGCACTCCAGATGCTCGGTGGACGACGGAAGGGCAGACCTGTCCGCAGTGGGCGGTGTCGACAAGGAGGCGCAGGCGGACCCGCTCCCCCCCCTCGTACACCTAGCTCCGTCGCCAGAGAAACATCATCCGTCTATACGATGTGGTGCGTGCGGGGCATCCAGTTCGAGGCGATCGCTCGTAGTCAAAGTGTCAATTGTGTCTGGGTTGTCATTGTGTGTCTTTTGTCATGAAGTCTTTGCCATGATGTCTTTTGTCATTTGTCTTTCCGAGCCGACGAACGGGCGAGAAGGGATCGCCACTCGTACCCCGCCACATGATGCAGCAGAGCCGGGGGTGGCATGTCGAGGACCCCTAGATTCGTCCGGGTCGACCCAGATGGTACCGTCGGACGGAGCAGGACACCAGTGAAGGTGCCCCCAGTGAGATGCCGATGAAGAGGCGCAGGCGGACCCACACCTCCTCTCGTGCACCTGGCTCCGCCGTCGCAGTATTCGTCCTACGGACGTGCACAATCGGGTTTAGTGTCCGGTGCGTTTGGCTATGCCATGGATGGAGAGTCTCGTATGGAGTTCGGTGTTCGAAGTGGCGATTGTCGTGGTTTGAGGCGAAGGGGCGGATGAGTCAGAGCGGAGTTTCAACTTATATACCATTGTCGGCGCATAGCACAGCCACATTTGATCCGGCCGGTTTCAAAATTCAACCAGGGGCCAAGGTTGGTTTCACCAATTATTATGGACGGCCAGAGCCCAGGGGGGGGGCTCCATTCCATCTCCCCTCTTTTTCGTATTCATGAAACCGACGAGCAATGAACGCAATTTCTCAAGTTTGAGGCCGAAGCCTCCTGACTCCTGAGCGAGAGAAAGTGAAGTGTTGTCTTGGTCTGTACGCATCGCGTTCAGCCCGGTTTATGCTCGGTCCTCGTTTTTGTAGTGAAAAAAACACGCTCCGCTTTAAGGCCCTCGTTAAAGCCGAAGCGGCAGCTGCCAATCCAGGCTTGATCTCTACGTGCTCATCGATATCGCCCACCATGTCGCAGACCTCCTCTCTGAGCGCCGAGTTGATCGCCTTCCGCACTTGTGCCGTATGCTACAAGTCTGAGACCAAGAAGGTGAAGTTTGGCCGTTGCGCGAAGTGTAAGAAACCCGCCTATTGTGTGCGTGCGAGGACGTCGCGCTTGACCTTACTGATTTCCGTTCAGAGCCGTGAGTGCCAGAGAAAGGGCTGGCAGAACCACAAACCGACGTGCCAGCTTCAAGCGGAGAATCGTGAAGCTCTCCCCGCCCGCGGTACTCCAGAGCGTAACATGCTCTCGGATATAAAAAAATGGTTTTCTGTGGGTCGTAATTGCTGTGAAGTATCCTGGATGCACCTGAGGCGACTGCTGCAGAAGCACACACAGCTACTGGTCTATGTGGGTACGCACGCCATGCAGCTTCACGACCCCGCCCGCGCCGCCTCGATGCCCGCAACCCACATGCTCGTACTCCTCCTCGACCCCGCGCCCTCTGGCGTCCACGGAGACTTCGTCTTCAAGGCCGCGGCCCTCTGCGGCATGCGGGAGTACGGAATTGACGACGCCACCTGTACCGCGTTCGGGAGACGCGCGGTGGAGGCCGCTGAAGACGGTCGGAATAGCATCGTGATGTACGTTAGATGCGCGAACACCGTGTATTTTGCGCCCATCACGGTAGAACGCTGCACTCCCCTGGAGCACGTTGCGCGCTTCGGGCCACCGGACAACGATTGGGAGAGATTTTTGGAGCGTGCGGTTAACAAAACGTTAGAGGAGGGAGACAAGAAGAGGATCGAGAGGATGCAGCAGCTTGTGTAGACGCGTGCATTTTCAGGTCGATTCCGAGGATATTGAGTCGACCAGATCGTGCGTTTTTGAAAAGGTCAACGGTACCCATATTTTTTGGCAATGCAAAGGCTTGTTGGTCATGTTTCCAATTGCAACATCCCCGAGATGCCCGAGAATCCCTTTCAATAAACTCCGGGCCTCATCTCGGTTTAGATTGAGGTATGGTCCTAAAAACTGAATTTATTTACAAGTTCAAGACTTCCGCTCGCAGTCTGGTGGCTGTTTCGAGTTGGCCACGCCTGGCAATCGCGAGTGGTCACATCACGTCACACCTTCCTCTTCGACCGCGTCGTTCTTGAACTGCCCTCGGATCCTCCTCCTCGCAATCTTCGACAGGAAACAGCCACGCGATGAGCCAACCGACCTCCGTTCGCGTCAACTCTGCCATGCTCCCCCAATACCAGGGCAAAAATGTCAGGCTGACCTGCCGGCCACTTCAGGCGCGCCGCTTCAAGATCTCCGGCTCGAGACTTGATTCTAACCGCGTCTACAGTTCATGGGTGAATCTGCGACTGTGCAAGCGTCTGACGGCGGCCAAGTCACGATTAAGCTTCTCCCAGTGCGTTTTTTTCTCTTGCAACTTTCACCAAGTTCATCCATGCCGCCGCCGCAGGACACCCACATGGCCCCGGATACGTTCTACGAGGTCATAGGAAGTGTATCGGACCCCACCACTATCAAGATGTACCACTACATTCCCATGGGCAACGCTCTCGGTGCGGTTACCTATCGGACTGGTATATTTGCACTGTCGCCTGACGCATTGAACTTTTTTGGAGATCTCAAGCTTGTCGACGATACTATCAAACTCATGCACGATCCTAGATTCTTTTCGAGGCTGTTTACCGCCTGAGGGTAGTTCTCAGCAATTGAATGTACTACCACAAACGGCCGCGACTTGCAAGAAATGTAATTATCAGAAGTTGGAACCGGTCCGCACGACGCACGACGCTCGCACGGAACACCTCTTTATCGCCAGCTTGAGTACCTTGAATCCTTGTCTCGCCTCCGGCCCTTTTTCGAACCAAATCATAACCTTTAGGAAGCGTGGGCCGACGCGCGGATTTAAGCACAGACTGTCTCAATTCCGGAATAACGGAACGGTTGGAACAAAAATATTCGCCGGGAGAACCTGAATCAATAGGAATTCTGACGCTTGGGTTGGAAGCCTGGGCCTGGCGTACAACGTACGGAGATGCGTGGATTCACAGACGGTTATTACCTCGATCCCGGAATAACGGAACGGTTCAGGTAATAGTACAGGACGGCCTGTTTCGCCGGTGGGCGACGACGATTCTGGGCTCGAATCTCCTAAATTCAGACAAGCTTTATCCTCATGCTGTAAGGGTCTCGAGCACCCGGCGATTTGCATGGTCCTCTTCGAGTGGAATTTCATTCGCAGGCTTGGGAGGCAGTGGCAGTGGCAGTGGATGGGAAAAACAGCCAGTATCGATTTTTTCAGACTATCAATCGTATGTCGAGTTAAATCTGAATCCTCGCACAGAAGAGGTAAACGGACGGCGAAACATGGTCTCGTGGTCATACGGATGAGCATAGGCATGGAGGCCACTACTCGCTCTCGAGTTCGTTAATCCAAGCACGAAAATCTCCGTCTTCTTCGAGCCTCTTGAGACGGTGAATGTCCATCGCATGTCCTGGCAAGTCGATGTCGGAGAATTGAACGACCAGCCGGGAAAGAGAGGAAGAAGTGGGACCTTTGGTGCGCCTGGAGGCGACCATGTCCGCAAGTAAACCGTCGGCCGAGGACACCGAAGAGTCGAGGAAACGGATGATTCGCAAATGCGGGCAGAGGCAGGGGGCATCCCCGGGCGTAAGGAGTCCAAGAATATCGTCTGTGATGCTAGCTGCCCCGTCGTCGGAGATTTCGAGGAGTAACAGGCCAGGGGACATGCGCAAGAATCTGATTATGTCGGGGGTGGAAAGGTGAAGCGATGTAAAGATCGCCGTGTGGAGTGAGCAGCCCGACCGGGCTAGGAGATCAATAACCGCCGTCTGCGGAACGGGAGGCGCCGAAGCCGCGCAAAAGAGGTTGATATTTTTTAGAGACGGGAGCGTGAGTTGTTCGAAGAGCGGGCCGATATCAACCTCCGCTCCAATCCACAAGACCTGAAGGTCCGGAAGGAAGATTGGCCCCGCAACGTGGTCAGGTTCAGCGATTAGAACTGTAAGGCTGCGAAGCTTCGGTGCCTTGCGCATAATATTGATAATTTGGGACATGGGTGCCCACGTCGGAATGAGGTCGATGACCGTCAAATGCGACCATGAAATGTCGAGGAAGCGGATGGTGGAAGGGTCATTGGGCCAATAAAGCGTGTGCAGGGCCGATGTTGCGAGGAGCCGCGCAAGTCCGGCTATCTGCGGCGTATCGGTGGTCCGCAGAACAGGATCCGCCCCAAAGTCAAGGCGGGCTATCTGGAGCTGAGAAGCGCCAGTGGGGATGTGTTCGAGGTGCGTCAATGCTGAAGGGTAGGTCGGTAGACTCAGCGTGACGCTTTGCCACCTGTGGATGTGGGGCAAAAAGATTTGCAGAATCTTGTCCGCCATATCCACGCTCGAGCGGAGGCCCATATCTTTTAGGACGAGGGTCAGCGGTCGAGACCCGGACCTCGCGATCCAGATTTCGATGAGCTGCTGCGACGGTTGTGGTTCATTGGAGCCTTGTCGTCCAATCGATACGGCGAGTCGTTCCCACAATTCAGAGGTTGTGGTAACGATATCCCGCCACAGCTGGCAGACACCGCAAAGGAGTAGCGGCGCCTCCGTCGCCAGAACGGGTTGGAGGTGGGGAAACTGCGGATCGACACAACGTTTGAATATTTCCCGCAAAATGTCTGGGAGAGGTCGATGAATGAAAGACCATCGAGCAAGAATTGAGAACGTACCTTCGGGCTGCGAGTTCATTTTTGAAGTCATGACCGGTGAAAAAAAGCGGGGTAATGGCCGACGTTCGCATCGCCTCGTTTCCCTTTATCCGCTGGATTGGTGGGAACGGGGTTCCATCGGCGAGTGGAAGGGCCTAGGGTGCAGATCCTCCGTATTAAATTTGAGCCACGTCGGCAACGAATCGATGTGCCAGGAGGCAGTTATTTTAGTTGATGGTCACTGAGCTTTCCGTCAGCTCTGAAGCTGCCCATTCTTCCGTGCAAGGTACTCGCGAAGCCATCCTAGAGGTTCATGACCAGATGATTTTTGTGCTGCTGGTCGACTGCGACCGTAAGGCTTGTTGTCTGCGACCGTAAGGCCCCTGAGACAGCAGGCACAACCCAGACTTGCCATCGGTAGCAGGAATGACCCGGGTTGGCATGAGGCATAGATCTAGCGACGGGGTGGGCGTTGCCGGGGCTCTATTGGTGGACGCTGAGAAAAGTACGTTATTCCAGGACCGGCTTCGCCGCGGAAGGGACGAGGACGGCGGGACCGATTTTCACGGGTCAGTAGAGGATAGCAGGGGGTTAGAAGATGTTGAGAAAGGCCACAAGTTTCAGAGATGACTCGCGCAAGGAACATACGACCAGCCATCAAAATGAAATGATGCGCCCTCCGGATTTAGACTTTCTGCTACACTTTCTGTAGTCTTTGGTTTTACTGTGTTCCACCTAAGAACTTGAAGATATGAGTGTCGTTCAATATACCCAAAAACAGGTCGTCCGACCGATGGAATGAATCCGAAACGGTAATTTTAGTCGCTCGATTTGTTTCCTCGAAAAGGCACGAAAAACGCCGAGCGATGTGCTGCTTAAGTCATGGGGTTTTCAATTCCCAAACTTTGGATACATGGTGAAAACATGAACGGCTATTGAACGGAATTTGGGGCATTTGCCGACCCCATGCTGACCTACAACCGACAACTTTACCCCTGGCCGCCTTGTCAGGCTTCGCATGGGAGAAGACTGCGAGCTCCGCAAAGATGCTGGTCATAAGCGGGTTTCCGTTTACCTTGTTCTTGAAAGCTGATCCTTCTTGCAATTTACCGGGGTTCTTTTCGGGCACAGTTGAGGACGGATAACGAGAGATCGCGGGGGCTTGTGCCAGGCCAATGGTTTAAGGAATCTCGCACTTGGAGCTGGGTGACGAGATCGTTCCCTAGCATTGCGAAAGCTTTTTTGTGAAGTTCCGGCCAAATCGGCAAAGCTGAATCCTGAAGAAATAGGCCCTCGTTTCGTTTAACCAACTTACGAGATAATGGTGGCCACTTGGTAAACTGGGTTTGGTTTTCGACCAGGTGGCAAACACTGCGCCGCCTCTTGTCCGCGTTAGATGGTTCCTGCTTCTCCGTGGGTCGCACACCGCTCCAGGCGGTTCTTTGGCAGCATCTCCAAGCTCCACCGAGACGCATTTTTGGACTCGCAAGACAGTGTGGGTCGACTGGCGGCGACTCGGCACCGCAGAAGTTCGTTACGGTCACAAGCTTGCACCTGAACAGCATGGCTCGGGCGATATATTGACCCCGTCGAGGAATGGCATCGTCTGGGTGCACTCGACATTAGGATTTGTGAGGGCAAAGATACTAAACGATGTGCCGTCTCCCAAACGGGCCCGGGAAGCTAGATTCTTGAAATTGATAAGTACGCCTGAGTCACTCTTGAGATCTTAAATTCCAAGCAGGAAACGAGCGGCATAAATCAGCCTGAGAAAGAGGCAATATCGTCCCTCTACCAATTCGGTAAACACAGGAATGAGGCTTTCAAGTAAACGAACCTAGACGAACCGGCTCTTTGATAATCGAAATCGCGGTGAGTGTGTCCGGGAAAGTATCGTCAGCTCAAGGGGGCGCAGGGTGGTCTGAACTGAGAAGGAACGAATAACAAGAGGAGAGCAAGGTAATTCTTGTATAGCGTCTGTGTGACTTGCAGCTTCAATCCGCGTACACAGGATATACATGATGACAGACCTTCGATGTGAGCATTTCTCAAGCTCGAGCGTACGAGTCCTGTGGGTGTCTGTGAGTCCTGTGGGTGTTTGTAGGTCCAATGAATCCATCCAGTCATGTCGCAATAATCACCGTCGCCCAAATAGGAATGAAAGTCGGTCGTGAGAGAGCCAGAGGTCTTCAACGAGACTCGACCCCTACCCATGCTACGCCATCGCGAATACCAACATCCTGAATGGCGATGATATTTCGCTCGATAAAAAATCCAAACAATAGACCGACATTCGGCGGGTGGAATTCGAACCGACGGGCACGAGAAGTTTGGAGGCCGCACAGCACTGTCATCGACGGTCGGGCGGCAATAGGAAAGGATGGCAGCCAGAGCCATGGTCCGGAAACACATTCTTGAATGGCGAACGTTACGCTCCTGATGGCCGAGATGTCACCAGTACCTAGATGAACTCAGTTAAACCGTTTATGAGTGCAATCGTTTCGATTTCCGTATTCATGAACACCACCTTCCCTCGGAGACCTAATATACAGGGATCTGAATATACTACAATTTTGCCGTCCTTGTGCCTGCGTTTTGCCATGCGGGGCTCCGTTTCTGCCGTCCTTTTTTTTAAAAGTAGCATAGAACGACAAGTTGGAAAACGACAAACCTCGTTGAACGCGCGTAATCCTTCCTGAGGTACAACTTGAGCGTCGTCCAAGACTCAACTTTCCGCGACGAACCTTGATATTATCTCCGTATAAATTTCCGAGAGTCTCGGGGCCCCGGACGTGCGCCGATACGGTCTCCTCGTTGCTGTGCTTCTGGGCCAGGAGCAGCGCCTTCTTTGTGCTCTGTACAGAGTCGGGTGAATTGGCAATGATTTGGCTGGCAAGAGCAAGCGCGGTCGAGAGGACGTCGGGCGTAGGGACTACGACGTTGACGCTGGGGAGACATTGAAACTGGGAGACATGTGCAATATGGTGGGGCGCTTACAATCCGAACCTATTCCGCGCGTCGTCGGCCGTGACTGGCTTCCCGAGGAGTAGCATCTCGGATGCGAGCTGCATCGGTCGAGTCAGCACAAAATTCCCGCCGTTCTGGATTCAGGCAACCAACCTGATGGCCCGCGATGCGCGACAAACGCGGGATGCCTACATGGTCGGATGAGGCTCGCGAAAGCCAAAATAGGGAAGCAAAATCGACCTCCTTGTATGGCGATGACTCCACGCTTCACCTCAGGCAATCCGAAGCTCGCGTCTTTACTCGCGACAACCAAGTCGCAGTTCAACACCAGCTCAGTCCCGCCGCCGAACGAACTGCCATTAACCGCCGCAATAAACGGCTTGATGGACTCGCGGCGGGAAATGGACGCGAAGCCGTGGATATTGCTGAGAATGGTCTCAGGCGCCATCGGCTTTCCAGCTTGCTCGTCGCGGTTCCAGCTGAAGGACGACATTTTTGGTCAAGGCGCGGCGCGTGAATACAAACGAACACACGCTTTGAGGTCAGCCCCTGCGCAGAATGCGCGCCCCGCGCCAGTAATAACGACGACCCTGCAGAATAAGCCAAACAAGACCAAGAGCCACGGCCGGATTATTGGACGTACCATAGGCTCGGCTCGTCCTCAAACCAATTGAGGACTCGCCGCAGGTCTTCCGCCATTTGTGGTGTCAATGCATTGAGGGATTTGGGGCGGTTCAAGGTGAGCAGGAGAACGTGATCCTCCGGGAAATTGACGATAACTTGGTCGGAAACAGAGGGGGCGGTGGGAGACATTTTCGCGAATTTGAGACAAAATTATGTTGCTAGAGATGAACGGGAACGCAAAGCGGTCAGAGTAGACAGATTCCGGCGTTCCACAGCCTTATATCCTGTCGTTTCGTGGTGCAAGTGTGGTGGGAAAGGCGGTCAGGCCACAACACCGGGTCGGTTATACATCAGCCCGGAATAAACGCGCCACCACAAAGCAACTCCTGCTAACCGAAAAGGCAGTTTTTGGGTTTTTGGGCCGGGACTCAGATATCACGCAAGAAAATGACTGAGATTTGGGGATGCCAGTACCGTGCAGAACTTATGCCTATCCACCGAGACAAATATTCAACCCGCAGGCGTCAAACGCGCCAATTCGAATTTCAGGCAGTCATCTACACACGCAGTTGTTCAGTCGTTACAAAGCTCGAGTCCCATTTGAGGCGTGTAAGAAGAACACATCGACTGCCCTATAGTTTCGTATATCGTATTGAACTAGTGACATGTCGAAATGAAGCCGAACCTACAATTCTGCTCAAGAAGCAGCAGGTTTGGGGCTGAATACGAAAGCGGGATTCGTCTCCTCCAGGAACGCCCAGGTGACCCGATCCTTGAACCCCTTGGCTTTCCACGCATCCAGCGACGTAGGGAACGGTCCGATCGCGGGGACGAGCGAATGATCATGGGCCAGTACCACCAGGACGTCCGCACTGGCGTCAAACCCCCCAATCCCTGCGATCGAAGCGATCGTCGTCGGCACGTCCTCGTACATCCCGGCCGCGATGGGCGTCAACAAGGGCGTATGGCGCTCGGCGAGGGCGAAGTGCCCTTCGGCGTCGACGGGCGTGAAGTGCGCTGCAGAGACGGAGTGGCGGGTCGCTGCGAGAAGGTCGCCAGGGCATGGGGCGTGCTGATGCAGGGCGGCCGTGGGGCGGAGCATTCCAGCGTGGTGGCATGCATCTCCGCCCATGAAGACAAAAGTATCAGGGGTGACCCGCGCCAGGCCGCAGACATGGCCCTTGACGTGCTGGGGAAGAGTCAGGACTCAGATTCGATGGGTCTCTGAGAGACCGTGGCAACATACACCGGGCACGTCAAGCACGTAGAAGCTCCCGTCTCCAAAAAAGTCGTGGGCCTTGAATCCGCCGATTTCGAGCGGCGATTCGGTGAGATTGAGAGGAACCAATTTACGACCGCTGTTGCAAGTGATGAAAAGATGAGGGAGGGACGAAGTGGAACCAGACGAACGTAAAGTCGCTTTCAAGTAACGTGCTCGCCGGGTTTACGACATGAGTCTCCGTCGCCGTCGCTCCACCGAATACAAGTGAAGTGGTGGCAGGAAACTTGGACATGTCACCTGAACATTCGATTAGCGCAGGAGTTTCGCGATACGCATGTACTTGCCGACATGATCAAAGTGTGAGTGGCTACGATAAACGGTGAGCTGCGATCGTGCCTCTAAAGGGTCAATCTACCTCCAGATCACAGAATCGATGCTGTTGAGATCGACTCCGTGATCCACGAGCTGTTCGACGATATCCCGGTCAATTGGGAAGGCTGCGTCGGGAATGCTTTTGAGCAGTTCGAGGACTGCCGGTGCCGCGTTTTCAATGTCTTTGCGAGCACCGAGATCGAACATCACACGCCGTCCTGTGGCTTTGCTCTCGACGAGGAAGGCGAAGAGGGGGAGGTGTAGGTTTTCATGGCCCGGCAGGACAGGCTGGAAAAACGCGCCCGCGGGCACACAGACGGCGCGGGGGTCGGCTGAGACGTCGAAAGCCGTGACAGAGACAGTGGCTGTCGAGGGAGGGATACTGAGTTTGAAGGACGCCATGAAAGTGTAGGGGGTTCAGTGCGATGAAGCCACTGTTTAAATAGGCGCGACGATCGACATACAGCTGAGTAAAGTGCGCGAGCGAGCGCACGGATAATTGGTCAGGAAATAAAGACCGAAAATGTCGGGGAAAAGTCGATTACGAGGGCGTGAGCTACAGGGATTGTCGCGGATTCACAAGTCGACGGAGAGCCGCCAGGGCTAGGCAAGCGGCAGTATGAGGTCAAAATCGAATTGAGGAGATTGAATCGGCTGTGGACGATTCGAATTGCGGCGTCTACTGCATAGCGAAATAAGGATGAGACAAAGTGCAGCGCAGGGCGGACTATGGGTGTGCTTATGAATTGGCCGTTTTCTCGATATCTTGAGCTTTCCTCGCCATGTTTTTGAAGGGCGTTCGCTACGATCCAGAAGAGTGTTGCAATGCAGCGACGAGGAGCGCATGGAGTTCGCTGTTGTACATCGAGAACGAGCTGAACACATCCGAGGGTCGTTTCTGCGTCCAGGAAAGGGTTTCCAAATTTCCACGACGGTTTTTGACGGAAATTGGGATGATGCAGAGACTAAATGCAGCCCTTTTTGCGGGACTTGGGCCATCTGCAGCATGCAGGAGGGATGGAAGAGCGATACCCGGTCGAGTCCGATGTTGGGAGTTGGTCGGTCAAGAGAGGGCCAGACCACACCGTGTGACACTCGTACCTTTGACGCTCACCTCGGCCACGTCCTGCATGCGCAATGTCCAGCAATGGCGCATCTTCTCCAGCCGGTCCACTGTCCCCTGGACTGGGAATAGGTCTCAACGACGCTGCACGGCTATCCCTGGACAGTGACCGAAGTAGCAGCACGTCCTCTCCCCCCGTCTCAAATGGTCTCAATGGCCACAGCCTAGCCAATGGCAAGCAAAATGACGCCGAGGGACCGTCTGACCCCGTCGAGCAACTGCAGCGGGAGCTGGAGCGCACCCGAGAGGAGAAGGAGACCCTCGCTGCCCAATATCGCAATCTATTGGCTAAACTGACTACGATGCGCACGACGCTGGGGAATAAACTGAAGCAGGACGCGGTGGGTAGGCTTGCACGCATCCCGCGCTGAAGCTGATGCGTGTACTAGGAAGAGCTAGACCGACGGGAAGTGCTGGTCCAGCAGCTAACGGCACAAAACGACGACCTTACCTCGACTGTGGAGATGCTGAAGGAGGAGCTTATATCGACCTCGGCCGAGGCAGAGCGCGCGTCGGGTGAGCTCGACAGCATGCGCAGTCGTGCGTTCGAGGAGAGCGCACAGGAGAATCAGGTGCGGGAACGGGAACTGCGGGAGACGCAGACGGAACTGGAGCGATGTAGGATGGAGAAGGAGGAGTGGGAGCGGATGGCGTTGCAGGACAAGGTTGTCGCTGATGAGGCTCGGTCCAATGCGGAGATGTATCGACGAGATCTCGAGCTCGAGCGGGAGGCGCGGGAGCGGGATGCGGCCGAATTAGACTCGGAACGCGAAAAATCTGAGAATCTCCAGTCTGTGCTGCAGGACTTCCAGGCTGGTGAGCTTTCTATGCTGATGCTGTTATATGTGCTAATTTCCCCGCAGCAAAGGATCACGAACTACGGCAGGCTGTTAAAGATTACAACTCGCAACTGATTCAAGTAACGCAGTCGTTGGCTGAATATAAGCATCGAGCTTTGACTGCCGAGGTACCCCCCAGCTTGTCGTGATTATCTAGGTATCAAGTCTCATACCTTCTCAGCTTCAATTAGAAGACTCCCAGACGAACACATCACGAACGCAGGAGCTGGAAAAAGAAGTCAAGGAGAAGACTTTACTCATTGAAAAACTGCGACATGAAGGTATTCCCATTCCTTCCGTCCGTCCTCTGAGCAGCTTGCTGACCTTTCTCTGCAGCTATCATTATAAACGAGCATTTAATGGAGGCTCTCCGCCGCTTACGGCGAAACTCTACCGACACCAACGTGGACAGACGCCTCGTCACCAACGTCCTCCTCTCGTTCCTCAATACCCCCCGCGCCGACCCCAAGCGCTTCGAGATGCTCTCCCTACTCGCGTCCGTACTCTCATGGTCGGATCCCGAACGCGAAAAGGCCGGTCTGCAGCGCGCACACACCGGCCTCGCGCCGCCCACATCATTCTGGGGCCGCAGCTCCACTTCCACCCCGCCCAAGACCGACCTGGACAAGAGTGACGAGACCGAGGTTAGTATCGTCGTCGCCTTGCCTTCTCTCACGTCGAGCTCTAACGTACGCACCTCGCCCATGTAGTCCTTCTCTCGCCTGTGGGTCGAGTTCCTCCTCACCGAGGCATCGGCCGGGCAAGCCGACCCCGCGCCCGCGCTCCCCAAGTCCAACTCGACGCCAAACACGCCTGTGCGTGCAAACAACTCCCTCCCGGGAACTCCCACAAGCCCGACGATAAAGTCGCCCGGGACGCGGAGGCTAGCGTCGTTCGGGCAGCAGCAGCAGTCGGCCACGGTGAACGCGAGTTCGCCCAACCTCCTCGCCATGGGGCCGCCGCCGATGTCACGGAAGGGGAAGGAGAAGGAGACTGAGCGACAGGATGACCCAGGGCCATAGGACCTTTCTTCTTCTTCTTTGTGTTATTTTATTTCATCACTCGTCGCAACACCATCCGTCCATCCATTTCCTTACAATATTGTATTATTGCTCTCTCTATCAATCGAGGATTGAACAAGTAGCTGTAGTAAAGTGTAACTGCTTTGAGGATCGCATACATATGGGCGTCGATATCACCGAGTTTATGCACGCCGACCAGCAAGCGTAGCGGTCAATACGGCGTCGATATCACCATCCTCCGGCATCTCCGCTGGCGCTGTTCTGCGCATGGAGCATTAGGCTATGGGACGACAAAGTAAGGCAACGCTTACCGTTTTATCCTGTCGCTTCGCCTCGGAATAGATAAAGACGAGGATTAAAAAGACTTCATCCTCCACCAACGCCGTTTTCGTGAGGTGCAACAGCGCCGGCTGCGACTTGCTGAACAAGTGAGGGCGGAAGGGAACCGAGAAGCGCCCCGCGATGCACATATTGTGCTCCAGCGTAGCCTGCACAGTACACATCATTGCCGCTCAAAGCAAAATCCCGAAACAAAACAACAAGCGACTTAGCGAACGAACCTTCCACTCCTCCTGCTCGTACAGGATCTCATACTCCTTCCTGTCCGCCGCCCACCGCCAATGCCGGGTCCTGGACTGAGCATTAATTCAGAGCGAGCCCGCATGACTCGGAAGGGGGCGATAAACCGGCCGTAGCCCCGCCTATGTACCTGTTGAAGAATCGCCCGGCGCTTCGCTTGAGCTCCGCGCAGCTCTTCTTGTGCCCAAAGACCTCGAGTGTCTTTTCCTGCCAGTGGATGGCGCCGACAGCCGCTGCGGCGCCCGGCGCAGGGTTCTCGTCGCACAGGATGGTGTCTTTGCGGCCCCTGTAGCCGAAGGTGGTGCGTACGGAGTAGATGACGGAGTTGTCGTGCACGGCGCGGATGCGTGCGTTGAGGACGTTGGTTTTGTTATCGAAGGTGGCCTCCATGGCTGGCGCAGGAAGGAGGGTGTGCTAGTGGACGCAAAGCAATGTAGATTACGTCGAACGTAAGGCATCGAAGCATTCGGGTTGTAAGTGCTTGGCTGAGCGAGGATTAGGCTTTTTGGTGGAGTTCGTGGCGGCTGGAGCCGCAAATCGTTCGGGAATATTTGCACGCGAACGGATAGCCGTTTTTTTGAGGGTTTGAGAGGGAGGGTTTTCCAACGAGAGAGTAAAGACCGTGACACTAGTAGACTGAGTCCTGCCATCTTTTCTTTTTCACTCGGTGAAAGAGGCGACGGTTCCGGACAAGAGAGGTTTAGCCCAGAAGGGAAATCGCCCCTAATCGCCGTTCGATAACCACCTTTTCGCCCCGGGGGCACCCCCTTCCCTCGGTTTCCGGAGTCTGTTCAAACTCCTGTCATTATCTACTACACAGGTAACTGGCGAAGTCCAGGATGTGCATGCATCGATTTATCGGCGTTGGTGTGCGGATGCCAGCCCCGCATTCAGTAAGTAAATGCATCGCCTTTCAAAGACCGGATTCCGCGATCCAAATTGTCACAAAAAATAGAAAGGCATAAGTCAGGTACATCGTTACTTACACAGGCGTTTTCGCGCAAAATTCGACTCAAGCATCTCCGAGCTCAGACAGTTTTGTCTGTAGACCCCCGCTGCGAGTCTCCCTCCGGCGCCTCAACTGCTGTTAGAGGAATGTTGCTCCAGTCTCTCGTAACTGCTTTCCCTCCAGCCATCCGGAGTATGATCAGCGTCGGAGCAATGGTCTGTGAATGATTGTAAATCAACATTGCTCTGCGTCTGTCATTCAGTTGAGCCACTTACAACCACGGTACCCATTAGGGCAGAGAAGGGATATTGAAGCGCCAAGTTCCGGGCGAACAATGGTATGTATATAATGGCCACGATCGCGTACAACGCCGCGGACTCTGCGAATATCGCGGAGACGAACAGTTTGGAGTGTGTTGCCCGGCGACGATATGTGAGTCGCCCCGCAATAAGAATTGTCGCCAAGACGTTTGTGGTCACGGATAATGACCAGAAGGGTGTCCCGAAATTGATAATCGCGACCTGACCAAACGTTGCACCGGGTCTGGAGAGTTCGACGAGCAGACCAATTCCCATCGCTGTGAAGAAAAGGTAAGAACCGGAAGAAATCACTGGAACGAAGTTCTTACCGACCGCGCCGAGGTAGGTTAACAGTGGCGCGACCAGAATGTAGTGGCCACCCCACACAATATATGCACGGTAAAGCTAAGACCAGGATGTGAGGATCGAGGAACAACAGGTGAGTGGAAGTCACAGACGATAAATGCATCTGCCATCCAGATGTTCAATATGTACACCGCAGCCTTCAGAACGGCCAGCACGGATGCATGCTGGCTCGCAAAGATCGCGGGATCCACCGATGTCTCGACGAACTCTATCTCACTCCATTTGCAACCAGCGACGAAGTAAATGGTCTGAAGCATAAACAGGAGGACGGTGTAGGCCAACAGGGCGGCACGACCAGTGGTCCATTTTTTGGTGCGCCTGATCAACCGCCTGATGCACTGGTAGGCGAGGACAATGTATACACCTAAAATTGAACGAAAGTCAGCTTGAGATTCGCGTTACATATGTCGGCCGCCTACCGTAGCTAACAGAGGCCACTAAGGCCGCTGCATAGCTCATACGAGCAGCTATAAGTGCAGCAGTCATGACTGAAAAGGACGGGGGGGACGACAGACCTTCACAAAGCGCTGAGATCAGTTAAGTACCCACAGAGGACCCTCCGTTACTTACAGGAGATCCTGAAAATAATGGCAATCACTGTTTTTTTTTCGCCGGATTCCCAAAAAGGAAATCCACCACTTTTCACCTTCCCTCCGCTTGCAACGCACTTCCCCGATGCGTTATAGTGTATTTGCAGACTCAGATACCTTCTGGGTTACATGGGAGTGGTTTTATATTGAAAACACAGAGGTACAATGTAAGAACAGCGTATGGAATGCCACAAAATGTACACAGCGGCTGGGAGGTGCGCTGCGTTGCAGACTGAAGGCAGCCAGGAATGCTACAGATACGCAGTGCGCACGTAACGAACCACAGAGAGGTCGGGAGAAGGTCGAATGGGAGGGCGGAGAACGACCAGAGCAGAGAGAGGAAATGAGGCCCGAGGGACGCATACTCATTATGCTAACTCGTGGTGCCGTCCACGGACCACGCGACGGCACACAGAAAAGCCCGACCGCGATTCGCTCGAAGCCGCTCAAGCCATGGGTCGCGACGCACGTCCTACATACGCTCAACGCTGTTGTGGCGTGTCGGCGAGGATGTGCGCCGGACTCAAGCCTGACTGGTGTGACGCTGACGACTCGGAGTGGGTAGTAAGCGCTACGGAGGGTGTTAGTTCCTGGTTCTGTGCAGCGTAGGAATCGGCCTCGATGAGCGTGGATGGGAGGAGGGCCAACAGGAGGTTTGGGAAGGCGCCTGCGGAGCTACGGCATTCTGAGAGGGAAGGCTTGGGGAAGGCGCGAATGGCCGGGTACTGTCCCCGTCCTCAACTTTGACTTGCAGCTGACGATGACCGTGGCAATACACGATGTTGGGGGTATGGATCAGCAGCTGGGGATGCAGCGATGTGGGCAACGCACCTTGCCGCCCAGCGGTCGCTCAGCCGGGGTCGAGATCGCATGCTTCAGCGGGGTACCGGCATCGTTGGCGTACACCAATGGTGCGAGGGCGAGTGTTAGTCCGGTGCTGTACACGGGGTACACGACGCTGCGCTCACCACGACGGCGCGTGTCCTCGTCTCGGTCGGACCGCCTCCTCTTCTCCAGCAATCCTTGACGGCCCCCACCACCCTCCTGCCACAAAACCTGCTGCCGGGTACTCCTCATCGACCTCCTCGTTGTGGTTGTCGACTGCGCGCGGCGTCTCGCTTGTCAAGAGCTCGTCTTTGGCTTCCCTGCCGTGCAAAGGACGTGGGTCGAAAGAGGTGTAATTTGTGCAGTATTTGACTTTGGATATAGTTTAGAGTGGTTGAATGGGAGTACTTTGGAGGCCCAAGGACGAAGCAAAGGAAGGAGAAGGCAGAAGGAAAGGGAAGAAGACGATTTCCTTTTTGGGAAGCGGACCAAAAAAAAATCGGTGATTGTCATTATTTTCAGGAAACCCTGTAATGATATAATAGTGATTCAACTCGAATACTTGACACCGAATCGAAAGGAATTCCACTGCGGAAACAGCTGACTTGGGGCCTTATAGGGCCTTATTCACACAGTCAGGGTGAAATTTGACCCCCAGCCGAATGCATGTGGATGCGGATGGCGGAAAGAGGTAGCGAGAGATCTATATTGAACGTTATTGAACTTTGCAGTTACTTACGCCCTGGCAGTTACGCCGTGGCCCGTGCTTAAGCTTCCTACCCAGCGTGTCGGCGACTCAGTATTGAAATTCCAAAGAAGAGTTTCCGCTGGCGGTTGTGTTCTCCAGTCCGTGGCAGTCCGTGGAGGTTGTGGTTGAGAACAGGAAACATGGGATCTTGGTAAGCGGATCAAGGTTCAAAGCGATTCAGTTAAAAATAGATCGGTTGAACTACGGAGTCTCTTGATACTCATGCGCGCCAGTGACAGACGCCGCTTTATCCACGCGCTCCTCCTAATCTGGGCCAGACTTCAGATGAGCTCCGCGGACACATCTTGAAGCACTGGGGGAAAAAAAACGAGGGCGATTTAGAAGGTTAAACGGCAACCACTCGAAATGCAGATAGTTTATCCTCTCAGTCCTGTCTCCCCTCCTTTGCCTTGCGATATCATCTGTGAGCATGCAGTCCTTACAGCTGTTTGCAGAATGGATGACAGTCGGCCCGAAAGCAAACAATCAAAGATCCTTGATCCGTTGTTTTACCGGGCTCGTTTCGAACCCAAATCTCAACCGATTTCTGACATTTGACTTGTGCTAGGAACGTCAGAAGCGGGGCTACAATTCAGTATAGTTCTGGTCTTCTAATTGAGACTTCCATGGAAGCTAAAAATTGCTCCCAGTGTTACTCCCTTGATGTGGAATTGATCAATAATCACTCAATTCTGATCCGATTTTGATGAGTTCATATGTATCCAGAAGGTGGAGAATGGGAGAATGCATATATGTGCAGACATAATGCTTTTCTCATGAGGCAACCTTGTGCAACCTTGTTCTCAGAATATCTTCTCAATGTGGGCTTGCCGCTAATGCCGAATTGTGCCGACGGAATTTGAGATGTCCTACGTGATTGCCACCATGCTAGCGTCACAACTGTCCAAAATCGCGGAGATTGGTTGAAAATTGAGTGAGCTGTGAATGAAAGAATGCGTAGGGTGAACCACCTAGTGTGATTTTTGGCCTCAGTAAGTGATTTGAATTACCTCAACAATAGTATACAGTTTGAAAGGCTGGTTTACGTTCTTGGTAGTGCAAAAACAATCAACAAGATCGAGAGAGAAACAATCGAGAAATGCGCGCCGCAAGTGAGTGCATTGAAAGTTTTCTTTTCATTTTATTTTTAGTGACTGTCATCAATTCTGCAAACAGCTGTAAAGGCAGCTCGAATGAACATCTTATCCTCATGTGTTCGCTGACACTGCCTGACAGTCTGTGGGTCTCAGTGGGTCCAGGATTTCAACCCATGACCGCGATGAACGCGCAGTGCGTGTTTACCGTTTCAGGCGTTCGCATTCACAATCGGGGGTAGATAATTCCACGTCCGAGATGTTGATTAGCGATAATTATTGTTCACTCGGCAGGCACCTCAGTTTTTTTTTTACGCTGAGGAAATACAGGTGCTGAGGGTATGGTAAACAAGAACGCGACCTTGTGCGCATCTCAATTCTCCGTTCGACTACGCTTCCATGGTTTTCGCCAATGTATATAGCTCCAAATTGGAGGAACTACATCACCAAATTGGGAAATTGTGCGCGAGGGCTTATATGCGATTGTGATCGCCCCAATCCTCGCAATCCTTAACACCGAAAATCTGCATGTGTGGGACTCGCGGTCCTCACAATTATTGTGGATCTCGCGAGTGCCGCAAGCGCATAGAAGGGCATATATGCCCTTCCCACATCTCTTCTCTGTTGTCGGGCTTGCTAATCATACACGATAATTGTACCTTGTTGTACTCGAATGTATTGGGTGGTTCACCGCATGCAAGACTTGGAGGTTCACACAATTGAGAGAATTAAATCAAAATAGTATTCGGCGCGGTACTACAATAGCCTAATCAGACGTTGCGGACTCGCGCATAATGGCTGCAGCCCTCATGGCTTCCACGGATCCCTGCGGCAGGGAGCCGCCCGTGTAGAGCGACCACTGCGTGGGGTGGCGGAAGACGTAACTGCAACAAAGTTAGTGAGGGCAAGATTGGCGGGCGAGAATGACTGTACGGACCTGTTCCAGGAGTCGAGAAGCTGGTCGACTCGGAGCTTGGCACGGGGACCTGGGGGGAATTCAAAGTAGTCCACGACGTTGTTGTAGAAGTCCCGGTAGTCGAAGGCGCCGTCACAGTCTTCCCAGTGGTGTTGGTCCGAGAGGGCGACACGCAACTGAGAAAGACATCAGACAGAATTCATATCAAAGAGATGGATTACATACCTGAACGGCGGCATAGGCAATGGAACGACCAGTCACTTGGGTGAGGCCAATGAGGGCCGCGACACTGCGCTTCGGCGTCGCGGTCGGCTTCTTGTTTTTGTTGGCCTTCCGCCTCGCGCGCCGGGAAGGACTAGACGGTGTGCGCTGCGAGGGGCTGGACAGGGTGGGCCGGGAGGGACTGGATGGCGTGCGTCGGGAGGGGGTAGCCGGCGGGCTTGACGAGTTCATAGCAGGCATGTTCTTGACGGAGATGGGTGAGGTGAAGATAAACTTCCAAACCTAGACGAGGTTAACATTGTGGTAAACGGAAACTGTGACGACGTTACCATGAATAGAAGATGGAAGAGGCCTTTCTCCGGTTCCTCGGGGTCGCACTTGCCGTTAGCGTAGAGCCCGTTCCACCAGCTGCCGGCGGTGACCAAGTACTCCGGGTTACCCTCGCGGATGCTCGAACGAGTCCTGGAAAGTTTCAGCATCGCAATGGGAAGTGGAAGAAAAACTGACATTTCGTCTGTGAAATCATACTCTGTCGGGCACAGTAGTTGCCCGAAATCGTCGTTGTATATCCCCCGCTCCTCACGAGAATTGGCGTCGAGAGGCTCCATGTCGGGGAACATCCTCTGAAGCCATGGAACGATGGCGGACTTGAGGTTTTTGGTGTCGTCGGAACGAGCGTTGCGGGCACCGTTGCGGAGCTGGAAGGAGTGAGGAAGCGGATAGATGGAGGAGTAAATGGGTGTACCGCGCTGAGGATCTCGGCAAGCTCGCTGTCGGGTACCTCAATAATCGCTTTGCGCAGCGCGGGCACAAACCGGAGGAGTAGCTTGTACCCGTTGAAGGCGCGGTCTTGACTGCAGACCAAATCAGAACAATGAGGGCGCGAGGGGACAGAAAAGACTTACTCATCAGTGGGCTCTGGCTCATCGTCAAGAATCTCCGTAGACGCACTGCGAGCAAACGCCAACTCCTGGCGGCGGTTGTTTTCGGCGATAAGGCTCTCGAGAGAACCGAAGGTCGCGACAACCTTGTGGATGCCGCGACCAAGAGTGGTGAAGGTTTTGCTATCGGGGACGAGTTAGAGCGGCTGGAAGGATGGAGAAACAAAACGAACAGAGGAGTGTGAGGGATCTGGGGGACGGCGTCCTTCTCGGCCTTGAGTTGGGCCTCGAAGGACCGGATTTTGAGGTGTAGGGCGCGGAGTGTGTCGAGCCCTTCGAGGTTCGCGTCATCGTTATAGTCGTCGATGTCGATGCGGAATTTGGGAGAGTTGAGGGTGGGGGCCATTACTGAAGTGCAAGTTAACGAAAGGAGGGACGAGGCTGCAGCTCTTATACCTGGGCTAGTTTGAGGGAGGGAAGCCCGATGACTTGGAGCACCGTGATGTCACATCACAGAGAGGAAAACGGTTTTCCGCTGCGTCCAACATTGTGAGCGGCTAAACGGGTCAACGAAAAAAATCTCACCTGTCTACGGAGCGCCCAAGACATCGAGCCGACACCTTTGCGTGCAGTCAGCGACAGCGCGCGCGAAAAATGAAGCTGGAAAAACCACTTAGGCGTTGAGCCGACGATTTGGAGTGCAATGAGCGGCTAAACGGCAAGGAAAACAAATGACGGATGACGGTGCACGGCGCATTCTGCGTACGCGAAGGAGCTCGGCCGATGACCTGCTGCAGAATTGAGGCTTGCGTGTACAGAAAGAGCTAAAAATAAGGACGTACGATGTTTCAAAATTTCACGGACTGCCGGTCGCAACGTCGCCCGCGCTGCCGTGGGATTATGCCAGACGGTGAGCAGCAACCGATCGTTTTTTGCGACTGCTTTGAGTGAAAACTAGGGAGTGGGAGCAGTAGCTTTATGGAGGTACAGGTTTATTCTTTGAAATTTGGGGGGTCAGCCAATGGACGGGGAGGGATAAGAGTATCCACTGACCAATAGTCGGCAAAGGCGGAAATGGAGGGGCAAGTGCGCCCTGCAGGAGCATTGGCGGCGCGCTTGGCGGGTATTTGAGTATTATTGAGGCTGTAATAGGATTGAATGAAGGCCAAAAGTGGTTGCTGCGAAAGATTAAGGAGGGATAGGGCCATTGGTGGAGATGTGGGTAGGCGTTCATGGTGGAAAGAGGAGAGAGACGAACATGTTTGGTCGATCAAGTCACGTGATCGAACAAACATCGCGTCGCCTGCTTCCCTCCACCTCCGTCGTATATACCCATTGCTCAATATCATGCTCGTTCACGTCCCCCCACTTCCCTCCCATGAGACTCCTTCTATTTCTCCTTCTCTGTGCCTTTTTCATGGCCTTGGTTGAGGTCTGTTGTGTCGACTGCCGACGTACCTCCAATTCATCCTCGGGCCTTGCTCGCCATCGGACCACTTGTGCAACCTTCAAACAATGCAATGAAGCTGCGGGTGCACGTCGAAGGGCTCGTATTGCTGAAGCTCAGAGAATTCCTAGGGCAAAGGTACGCGCACCATACACATTGGCCCGCGCTTTGGTATAATATTCGCTGACTTCTTGTGTCGCTCAGGAACCTGACCCTCCTCCTCCCCCTCCTCCTCCTCCACGCTCTCCTTCGCCACCACCCCCGCCACCGCGACCCCCCACCCCGCCACCGCAGCTCACACAATCTGGTCGCGCGGCCAGAAACTATCGTCGGCCAGCACGCTTTGAAGATGTCCTACCCGAGCCCCCGGCGCCAATGCCCATCGAACCCGTCCTACCTGAGCCCCCTGCTGGTCGGCGCCGGGTTATTCTGCACGTCGCTGACACCATGCGATCCCTCTGCAATCGCTTTGGCGTATTCCGCGAGTATCGACACCGACCGACATACGATCCCGATGCACTCTTGCGCCAAGAAGATCTTGCCAATATCCCCGCGCCCGTTGACCCAGAGCTCCTCCCCGACACTCCTGCCCCTGCCCCTGCTCCAACTGCTCCATGGCCCTTTCGCAATATGTCGATCTACCGGCTCATGCATTGGGCCAACTCGGGGAGCAACTCCAAGTCGGAGTTGGAGGTCACTCGGCTGGTCACGGAGGTTCTTGCTGCGGAGGACTTTGTGGCCGGTGATCTCGCCGGCTTCAACGCTCACCGCGAGAACAAGGTACTTGACGACTCGGACAAGGTCGCAGCAGGTGGTACCCCCGTGGGCGAGCGACGGGTGGGTAGAGACGGCTGTGGACATTGATATCCCATCTGGCGTCAGGAACAGCCTCGCGCGCACGTTCAGCGTGCCGGGCCTTCATCATCGCTCTATCGTCGGGGTCATTTGCGCGGCGTTCGCCGAAGTCACCGCGCAACAGTTTCACCTCACCCCCTTCAAGCGCTTTCGCACCACGGCTTCTGGAGGGGAGGAACGAGTCTATGACGAGGTTTACACCTCTGACGCCTTCATAGACGCTCACAACACTCTTCAGAAGTCCCCGCGAGAACCCGGCTGCAAGCTTGAGCGCGTTATAGCAGGTCTCATGTGGTGGTCGGACTCGACTCACCTTGCGAACTTCGGGACGGCGAAAGCATGGCCCCTTTATCTTTACTTCGCGAACCTTTCCAAGTATATTCGGACGCGTCCGACGTCTGGTGCATGCCATCAAGTTGCATACTTTCCTTCGGTGCGCCATCCACTTCCCTACAATTATCTTACTGAGTGCTGCGCTAGCTTCCAGACACAATTACCGACTTCGTCGCTGCGTTCATCCCCATGAAAACCCGACGCGCCGCTGTTCTCACTCATTGTCGGCGTGAACTCATGCACCAGGTGTGGAAGCTGATGCTCGACGACGAGTTCATCGCCGCCTATGAGCATGGGATCGTCATTCACTGTGTCGATGGCGTCTGGCGACAAGTTTATCCCAGAATATTCACCTATTCTGCTGACTACCCGGAAAAGTAAGTACTTCCTATCTCCTTCACGCGCCATCTTCTGACGGCGGTATAGAGTTCTATTGGCAACTATTCGGGACAAGGGCTATTGCCCTTGCCCTCGTTGCCTCACCCTCAAGAAGGACTTCTACAAGATGGGTCTCGTGCACGACCTTCGCGCCCGTCTCACCGGCGCCAGAATTTACTTCGCCAACAAGATTACCGCCGCCCGTAACCTGATTTACACCGTGGGGCTTGCGATCGGCAACGCGCGCGTCGATGCTCTCCTTCAGGGTGTTTCCCTGGTCCCTACTCTGGTACGTCGTTCACTTCACCATTTAACTGTGTTGTGTTAATTCTCTACGTACAGAATGCATTTGGGGAACGCCTCGGCCGTTTTGGATTCAATTTCCACCCGATGCTCGTCGTAGATCACCTTCACGAATGGTCGCTCGGCGTTTGGAAGGCTACATTCGCGCACATCGTCCGGGTTCTCTACGCCGCGGTCCCGAGCGGCGCAGCCGTAGCTGAACTCAACGCACGGTAAGTTCAATTCTTCAAACCTTGACACGGCTTCTGATTCATTTCGCAAAACAGATTTCGAAAGATACCTACCTTCGGTCGCGGAACCGTTCGCCGTTTCTGTACCAACGCGTCGGAGATGAAGAAACTCGCTGGGCATAACTATGATAATCTCCTCGTGGTAAGTTCAAACTTGGTTCATCTGTTGCTTTCTTGAACGTTCGTTGATTCGTTGGTCAGAATATTATTCCCTGCGTCGAGGGCCTCCTTCCAGAGCCATTCAACTCACGCCTACTCACAATGCTCTTCCGCATGTCCGAGTGGAACGTGTTCGCAAAAATGCGCATGCATACCACCACGACCCTCGGCCTCTTCGACACGTCTACTGTGGTGATCGGGCGCGAACTCCGCTCCTTTTCCGCCACAACTCAAGCCGAATACAAGACGGTGGAACTTCCTGGCGAGACTGCAGCGCGAGCCCGGCGCAGTGCTCGTAAAAAAGCGGCCGAGACACCAGCTGGCTCCGTGCCGGCGCCCGCGCCTGCCGTCGCCGCCAATGAGAAGTTCCTCAACCTCCTCACCTACAAGTTCCACGCCTTGGGCGACTATGTACCGACGATCCGACTGTTCGGCACAATTGAATCTTTTTGTACCCAAATTGTATGTTTGCTGCTTGCACCACGTCCTCAACTACTAACATCACGTTCAGGGGGAACTTGCCCATCGATTCGTCAAGCGCCTGTATGGTCGTACCAACAAGAATAATGCGACGAAGCAAATGACGCGACTGGAGCGCCGCGACACCCGTATCCGTCGAGCCAAACAAGCTGCCGCAGCCCCTCGGAATCGCCACGGCCAACGTACCTTCTCGGACAACGACGGCTCTGAATACGCCGGCCTCGACGTGCACCACCACATGTCCCAGGCACGTAAGAATCCGATACACTTACTGAAATTTCTTGCGACAGATGCTCATGACCCGGCAAAGAAAGTGAGTATATTCCTGATGTAGATCCTCCATCCTGACGCTCCCTGGTAGCGGTTCATCCCCAAGCTCAAGGATCACCTACTCTCCCGCCTCCTGGCCCGCGACTTCGACGGCGACGAAGCTGAGTACTCCGAAGAACAACGAGACACCATTCGGATCGTTCACCACCAAATATTCCCCGTTCGCACCCTGCGCGTTAACTTCACTACGTACGACATGCGCCGGGACCAAGACACTATCAACCCCCGCAGCCAGTCCAATGTTATGGTCTTGTCGCCCGAAACGACCCCCGGCGCCCACCCATTCTGGTACGCACGTGTCCTCGGGATTTTCCACGTCGAACTCGTACACACTGGCCCTGCTTCGCGCAATGGGTCGGTACAGCGCATGGAGTTCCTTTGGGTTCGCTGGTACGGAGCGGAACCGGGGCACCGCTCTGGATTCAAGGCAGCGCGTTTACCGAAGATCGGGTTTGTGCCAGATACGGACGAGTACGCCTTCGGGTTCCTCGACCCATCTCTGGTCCTGCGCGGATCCCACATCGTTCCAGCCTTTACGGAAGGACGTACGCGCGAGCTGTTGACTCTACCACCCGGAGTAACCTCCGTCGGCCGTGCCGAGGGCGAGGACGACGACTGGCTCAACTTCTATGTTATCATGTATGCACCTTTATTTCTAATGAATACAAATACTGATCATACGTGCAGCTGGGTGGACAGGGACATGTTTATGCGCTACCTCGGTGATGGCATTGGGCACCTCATCCACCGCGAATCGGCATGGCAGGGAGACGACGACGCTCACGTAAACGACCTTCCCGGCGACGACCCCGACCTCGAGTTACCTGCAGAAGACCCGGATGGCGCAGTGGATGACCCGGTAAACAACGATCTGGTGGGCGGTGATGGTGGGGCAGATGATATGGATATCGACGACGACGAGGATGGTTTGGGGTCGGAGGATGGCGGCGGGGAAGAGGAGGAGGAGGAACTTGACGACGACGATGGAGATGGGAGTGACGGTGGCAGCGACGAGGAAGACTTGTTCGACGACGAGGGCTTTCTTGACTTGTAAAGGTCAAGGACCCGTGGCGCGTGTATGCAGGAGGGTGCGGAAGCGAGGCGAACTGCGCGAAGCGGGGGAGGTAGATGTGGCGGGAGAAGGCGCGGTGAAACGTCGCCGCGTTGGTCGATTCAGGCGTGCCGTCGGTGTCTGAGTACAGCTTGAGTAGAGTCTCAGCATGGACAATGATACAGAAGACACAACACGCACCTTGCGAATGCGGCCAAGGACGCCTCAGACTCCCCGAATCAAACACAAAATCCGTAACCCAGGGACAGTGCTCAGGCCACCATGCAACCCGTTAACTACGAGGAGACAGGCGTCCACCAGACCGCTCATCAATCCAAGGACAACACTTTCCTTGAATCTGGCCATGAGGGCAGAGGAAGAGGTGCGTGAAGAACTGTGACGTGTGCCAGTCACTCACGACGCCTTCCGCAACGGAGCAACTGAACATTTAAACAGTTATACTGACATCTGTCGACACAGTTTTCGACACACTTTTTATAATAGATTGTGTCGTCAGAAAAGCCCTTGCGAACCCCAGCAATTCCGGTGAGCAGAGACGATCTGTTGCAAGAATTGTGTATGGATCGCGAGGATGCCACAATAATTATTCGACGGTTGTAAGCGCTTGTGAGCGCGTGTGAACCCCCGCCACGGTTGCCGACAAACCGCGAGTCTCACCTGGCGTTATCTTTTTTTTCCCAATTTGGTGATGTATCCCCAAGAACTCTGCTTGCTTTCGTGGACCCCCGCACAGAGGTTTGGTGAACAGCTGTTTCGTACGATGTTGTAGGCGGGATGATGGAGTTTGTGGTGAAAGTGTGGTCGTGGGCGAATTGGACGGACGATGGGTCTGCTTCAGTATCGCCTTTGAATTCCACCCCCAAAGCGATGCGGAAAACGATCAAATTGGGTGCGATTCCCTGCAAACAAGTAAGCCAAGAATTGGATATTGACGGGATGCTTACAGCAGCGGAAGCGAAGAGTGTGGAGAAAGGATATTGCAAGGGGAGATTCAGAGCGAAAAGCGGGATGTAGATGAGGCCAGCGACAGAGTATAATGCAGCCGATTCAACGAGTATCGCCACTATGTCAGTGTAGGTGTCCCCAGCTTCACATGTGACACGGAGGGTGCGCAGTCTGTGCCGCTGCCGCAAGAGTTTATAGGATATGAGAGATGTCAGCACGACGTTTAGAGCGACGGAGATGGACAAGAAGGCGGTTCCGAAAGGTCCGACTAGCCCGACACCGAAAGTCCCGCCTGGTTCACTCATAGCTATCAGAAGTCCCAGACCAGACGCTGGAACGATGATGAGGGCATGGCGCGTCAGAGTTCAAAGTGAACTGACCGATAGAACCTAGATAGATTACGACTGGAAACGCCAGGACTCGACAGCTGCTCCAGATAATGTACGCCCTGTAAATCTGACCGAGTTCGCTAATGTGCTGGTTGACGATATATCAGAGAAAGACGAACCATCAAACTATCGGCCAGCCATATATTGAGAATGTACATGGCACCCTTGATTATGGCGTAGGTGGAAGAGTGCTGCGCTGCAAACAGCCCGGGGTCTTCAATGCGTTCAACAAATTCGATCTCGCTCCATTTTGAACCGGCGACAAAGTATGTGGTGTTGACTGCCAGCATAAAAGACATATATCCAAGCACAATGCGATGGCTATTCGACGTGTGTCGCCGTTTCTGCAGGAGAAAATGGACGCAAACGGCCGCGAGAATGAAGTAACACCCTAGTCCGATTTGGATTCCGATCTCAAGTATTGGAGTAAAAAGACATTACCGACAAGCAACGAGTGCGGCGGCGTAGCTCATGCGAGCCGAGGTTAGACCGGACATTGGCTTCGACTCGCAGGAGAAATGCAGAGCAAACTGATGTGGGTCAGCGGGTTTATATGCGTCGAGTGGCAGACCGGAGTTTGCCAGAAATATATGAATTGACCTTCGGACGGGTCAACGATGTGCTTCCGTACTTACTACGGTGGGCGCGAGCCCGCCGTCACGCAGCGCCGCTAAACGGTGGGTCCAATCTCGGCAATGGGAGTATCCGCGGGGGAGCGCATGCATACTGGAAAGGCCCAGACGTGAGGTAGAGACAGCGGAAACACATTCATCAGGGCAGAAGCGGCCAATCGAGGGGGACACAGGCGCGACATCTCTGAGAAGGTTTCGCTTGAGTTTCGCGTCGTCGCGTCCGTGTTTGTATCCCAAGGTAATACGATCCGGCGGAAATTCTTAGCAGCCTCCACTGGTAGAATCTTATCTTGGGCTCGCACGACGACGCGTTGTGGCAAGGAGAGCGCCGTTCAAGTTTCCCGACGGGCTGGGGCTCGCTGTTGAGTTCAATCGACACAAGGTCTTGAGGAATAAATCGACACTAGGTCTTGAGGAATCATGATTTCGTGGTAGGGTGCACTGAGTCCCGACCTTCGAGAACGTGGTTGGTGGTTCAAGTTGTTCCCCGCGATCAGAATGATGCATCATGACCGGCAGACTCCGGCATCGCTGTCAGTATAAAAAAGATCGCGGCCGTCTTTGTCAGACAGCCTCTTTCATCCCAACGCTCACCTCGCACGCGCGAGAAGGCAGCATGACCCCGCTGCGTCGCCAGACCCAAGCGACACCTCCCAGAAAGTGGAGGACCTCGCTGAACGCGAGTAGGACCTGATATAGGTCAGCAGCACGACCCCGCTGCGTCGCCAGAATGCGCGACACCTCCCAGCACGTGGAGGACCTCGCAAGAGCGCGAGTAGGACCTGACATAGGTCGCAGCACGACCCCGCTGCGTCGCCAGAGTGCGCGACAAGCTCGCACCGTAATGTGTGCGAGTCCGGAGGCGATGCGGACGATACCGAAAGCCGAACCCGGCTCCCTTGTGTTGCGCTCGTCGCAAGCATCGGGGAGTACGAGCGGCGTCTGGTGTCGTGCCAACTCTCTCTGGGACCCATCGATAGTATGGAGTGCCGGGAAGACCGGTATTTGGGCGAGGCTCACCACCTTGCGGCGCTTTTGGCGGGTGGTTCCCGTTTCAGAGTTTCACCAGCTCTGAGGCATTGTTTTCAGTTGCGGGTGGTTCCCGCATTCCCTCTTCTTGAATTTTCTTCTTTGTGCGTCAGATGAAGGGCTTCGTGCAGGTAAGGGGGGGGGGGGGGGGGATTTATTATACTCACGTGGTCCAAATGTCTGAACAACGAGTTTACGGAAGGTATACATGTGGTACTGTACGGGTGGTTATCCTTACAGAGATCCACAAGATCCCAACCGAACACAAACCGATTCCAGGGGGTCGTTCACACACCTCACCTGCTGTGGACTGGCCGGCCGTAAAAAATGGCGGGACAGCTGGCTAGAACCTCGTGGGGCCTGACCACTGGCTCGAAAAATCGAACCGATGTACGGGAGAGGTCCCCCTCTCCCAGGCAATAATCCCCAGAGTCCACCAGTCGCACAGAAATTCGGAGCATGACTGTCCCTTTGCACGGCAAATGTGATTTTACGTGCAAATGCACGGGTGAATTCATGCAGAGCATGGGAGCACCATCCGAAATCATACACAAGCATGCAAATTTCAGACACGTCTTGGACCAGTTCAACGAGGCGAGGTGTGATCCCTCCTCCTGGATTTTAATGAGAGTTCAACTGTCACGAGGAGGCGAGGCCAAAGAAAATGTGGAACGGGAGGATGGCAGGCAACATTCCTGCCCACGAGGTAATTGAGCATGTGGTTAGGGAGAAGAGAGTCGAGACTGCGCCTCAACCTGGTTCAACATGAGTTGTAATGACCGTCACCAAAGCGCCCGAAGGGACACGGGAGAAACCGGAGAGCGACGCGCCAGATCCGTACCCCGTCAATGGTCCGTGCGTGGGTCGGCAAAATTGCGGGGAGACACCAAATACGCGAGCCGGCCCCAATGCCCCCCCCAAATGCCCCAGAGGCGGCAGGAGGAGTGTAGTCAAGCCTTCCCAGTGCCAGTACTCCCCATCAAGATGGCATCCGCGGGCGACACATGGGTTTCCGTAGCGGGCAGTGCTCGAGGCCACAATAACAGTATCTGCGAGACGATAGTATCCGCAGTATCCGCGAGGCAGTATCCGCGAGACAGTAGCCGGGAGACCAGTAGCCGCACACAAAACAGTAGCATGATGGGTCCAGAGTACACCAGAGGCAGGAGGGGCAAGGACTAGGGAGAGCGACCAAAATCGACATGGTGGTACGGGATCAAGAGTTCCTATGTGTTCTTTCTTTACTCCATTTATTTGCGTCGTCGAGTCTGTAGCATAGCTAGCTGCTTGATGAATAGACCGATGGCTCGAATCAACGTCCTGATGTGAATGAGTCTTGTCGTTGCGACCGCCTCCGCCCTTCCAGGAAAAATAAAAAAAATGGGATTCTCGGTAACAGCCGGAGGGAAAACAAGTACATCGTCAAACACAGCCATCCAGTCCTGAAATGAACTTGAAATCCGACCACGTTGCCCTCATTTGGATTGGAGATGTGATTCTACGGCTCTACGAAGACTGAATCTCAGCTGCAATGAACGCTACCATTCCACCGCGATCAAGTCTCATCTTGTGTGGCAGTTCCCGACTCGGGCGCCGGTCTGTCGGGTTTTTCATCGCCCCTTCCGATGGCCGCTTACTTGAGAAGCTCACTTCGCCTCCGCGTCCTTCTGCTTCAGTGTGCCCTGTTTAGATGGAAGCAGCCTAAAAAAAGCCCCGCGAGGCTGCGCTGATCATAACTCGGTGCCTGGAATGGATTTGAGACCTTCTCGTAGGTTTAAACTTTGTTCCCGTGTCAGTGGAGCCCGAAAACCTGTCGGAGCAGACAGACTCGCGCACATACCGGAATGTTTCAATACGGACTCAGCGAGAAGATGGATGCGGGTGACATGTATTCACCACCTTCGAGTTCGTCCGACGCCGTCGTTTGGTTCTTAAAGGTGAGCTTATTCAGTGCAACTACTAGACCTCCGTCGTCCTCGAGCTTCAAAGACTATCTCAGGCTGACGCCAAGGTGAAAGTTTGTTTTGAACCACCAATCTGGCCCGGGCGCTTTGTGGTTCGCTTCTTCTCTCGCTATTCTCATAGTTCCCCACTTCGCAGTGTGCGCCTTTTTCGCGGGGCAAAATCCGACGCCGAAAATCATGAACCGTTATTGCATCTTTAGCATTTGCCAAATCTGGAAGGCGCGTGGATTGCGATGAGTGATGGATTTCCCACTAGTGAGCAAGGCATTTCCCCGTCCTCCGCCCGGATCCGCTGCAAATGATGCTTGTTCACCTGATTTTTTTCTTCCCACAGGAGAGGTTCATCGTTGGCTGCGATTTTTCACAGCAGCAGAGGGTGTGATGGAAAGGTGGGCAAGTTCCAAACTTTACGGCCGCTCAACATTGTGCATTGGACGAACGTTGACCTTCGTGTCGATATGAACCGAAATAACTTGAATTCGACTCGTCGTTGACGTCCTTCGAATGTGTACGGAGGATTTGCGCCACAAAGCTCCCACACGCCGAAGGAACCCCCTTTCCAGCAATCTAGCGGACAAAGGCATAAGAATGGCGATGCGAATGGCGGCTTTTCCGCAAGCTCCTTTCACCGGTTATGCATTCGAAAATGAACTCGCAGCCCGAAGGTACTTGTTCAATGTCTGCTCAATGGCTGTTAATCATTGACCTGCCCGCAGACATTTTACGAGAAATATTCAAACACTGCGTCGATCCGCAGTTTCCCCACCTTCAACCTGTTTTAGCGACGGCGGCTCCGCTACTCCTTTGCGGTGTCTGCCAGCTGTGGCGGAATCTCGCTACCACCACCTCTGGATTGTGGGAACGACTCGCCGTATCAATTGGACGAGAAAGCTTCGTTAAATCACAGCCATCGCGGCAGCTCATCGAAATCTGGCTTGTGAGGTCCGGGGCTCGACCGCTGACACTCGTCCTGAAGGATGTGGGCCTCCGCTCGAGCGTGGACATGGCCGACCATATCCTGCAAATGTTTCTGCCCCATATGCACAGGTGGCAGAGCATTACCCTCACCCTCCCCGCCTATCCTTCGGCATTGACGCGCCTCGAACATATCCCTGGTGGCGCTTCTCAGCTCCAGGTCGCCCGCCTCGACTTTGGCGCGGATCCTGCGCTTCGCACCACCGATACGCCGCAGACAGCCGGACTTGCACGACTCCTCACAACGTCGTCGCAAATTCACACCCTTTACTGGCCCAATGACGCTTGCACCATCCGCTTCCTTAACATTCCATGGTCGCACTTGACGGTCATTGACTTGATTCCGACGCGGGCGCCAATGTCCCAAATTATAGACATTATGCGCAAGGCACCGAAGCTTCGCAGCCTTTCGGTTTTTATCGCTGAACCCGACCACGTTGCGGGACCAATTTTCCTTCCAGACCTTCAGGTTTTGTGGATCGGAGCGGAGGTTGATATCGCCCCGCTCTTCGAGCAACTCACCCTGCCGTCCCTGAAAAATCTTAACCTCCTTTGCGAGGCTTCGGTGCCGCCCGTTCCGCAGACGGCGGTTATCGAGCTTATATCCCGGTCGGGCTGCTCACTCCATGCGGCAATCTTCGAATCGCTTCACCTTGCGAATACCGACCTCATCGGAATCCTGCGTATGTCACCGGATCTCTTACTCCTCCAAATTTCCGACGATGGAGCAGCCAGCGTCTCGGGCGATATCATCGCACTACTCACGGTTGGGAATGGCCCCTCCCTCTGCCCGCTTCTCCGAATCATCCGCTTCCTCAAGTCCTCCGTATCCTCGGCCGATGGCCTGCTCGCAGACATGGTCGCCTCCAGGCGCAGCAAAGGTCCCACTTCCTCCTCTCTTTCCCGTCTAGTCGTTCAATTCTCCGATATCGACTTGCCGGGACATGCCGTGGACATTCGCCGTCTCAGGGGCCTCGAAGGCGGAGGTTTTCGTGCATGTATCAACGAGCCAGATGGCGAGTGAAACCTATGGGCCTCGCAATGTTCAAAATCACATTTTTTTTTGTTGAAATCGCTGTTGCGTACCTGTACGACTCGGACTCAGACTGAATATCACCTGTGTTTTCCCCCTTAACAAGACGAGCCTTAGGAATCGCCGACTGGTCAAATTTCGACGCGAGTAGTCAGTTTGTCGCGGGGATGAGCAAGAAATCCCGGATATCAATCTTCGAAATCCAGCCTCGGCAGACCAAAGACCGGTCCGATGGAATTTACGGGGTTTATTTGAGTTTTATAACCTGGAATTGAGAAGAAAAAAATGTGAAAAGACGCGGCGACATCAGCCGCGATGCTTCAGATTACACTGTTCTGACGCGACTGGACTCTGGACGATGTGGACCTGCTCGTTACACCTCATGTGATGTGACCTTTGGCGATTTATTTTCAAACGGAGCCTTCTCATCTCGCCCGCGGCCGAATGGTTCTGACCGAGTTCTGACCAACTGCTGTTACAATCCATCTTCCCTCTGCCTGACAGGATTCTGCGTTGCATGACTTGCCCAGCTCAGGCCAGCTCAAGCGGGCTCAAGTTTGCATGAAAAGCGTCAACCAGCCTTCTTGACTCTTCTTGCTCTCGCTGTTTCCTATTCCTTGGTCTGTACTCCCCTTCATCCTCCTGTGCTCGTCGAAGACGGTCCCTCGCAGATACAACTGGATTCACCGTCGATTCACCGTCCCGGAATCGGAAAAAAAAAAACGGAAATCTGGTACTTCCCTCCGTACGACTCCGACTTTGTTCTTGCTCCCAATTTACCCCAACGTAGACCTTGTGCCGGATGACCTGGCTACGCCTTGGACGGACTTCTGCGTATCTCAGACGACCTGGCTCTCTGGCGCTACTCGTGGTTCTCGTGGGCGCAAGAAACCTGCATCGCTCGCAAAGCGTTATCCTTCCTTCCATGACTTGTCAAATTTCTCCAGGGTCGTTCTGCCATTGACAAACTATGCCTTTCTGACTCGAGGCGATACCGAGCTCACCAAGAGCTCACTTCTTGTGCTTTATCTATGTGCTGCAATTCCAACAGCGCTAGCGCTTCGCAGGCAACACGTGCGCCAGGGCTTTCTGGTATTCATGATCTACCGTGCGTTAAAGTTCGTACACGGATCTTTTCTGAACCTTTTCCAAACCTTTTCTGCCTTTTTTCGCCACAATAAAACGGATCACGACAACATCACGACCGGCAGATGGCTGTATATAAGGACTAGGCTCCGTCTTTGTCAGACAGCCTCTTTCATCCCGAACGCTCACCACACGCCGTCAGCGAGAAGGCAGCACAGCTGCGTCGCCCACAGGGCGACCCTCCCAATGCGTGGAGGACCTTGCAATACGTCAAGGACGACCTATCACGGTCGGCAGCACAGCTGCATCGCTCACAGGGCGAGCCTCCCAACGCGTGGAGGACCGCAATATGTCAAGGACGACCTATCACGGTCGGCAGCACAGCTGCATCGCTCACAGGGCGACCCACCTCCCAAGGAGGACCTTGCATCGACAAGGACGACCTACCACGGTCGGCAGCATACCAGCTGCGTCGCAGTCAGCGACACTCGCACACCCTGCGAGCTCGGAGGCGAAGCGGACGATACCGAAAGCCGAACCCGGCTCCCTAACGTTTGCGCTCGTCGCAAGCATCGGGGAGTACGATCGGCATCTGGTATCGTGCCAACTCTCTTCGGGAACCATTATAGATGGATTACTGGATAACCAGTTTTGGCGAGTCTCACCACCTCGCGACGATTCCGGCGGGTGGTCCCCGTTTCAGAGTTTCACCGGCTCTGAGGCATTATTTTCAGTTGCGGGTGGTTCCCGCGTTCCCTCTTCTTGAAAGTTTCTTCTTTGTGCGCCGAGCTCGCTGTTCGCTGAGGGAACTTCCTCCAGGTACGTGTTCTTTGTCTCCGAGTTTCTTCTTTCTTTCTTTCTTCCTTCCCTTTCTTTCTTCCTTTGTTTCCTTTCTTTTCTGTTGTCATCGAGTCGTGTAACATAGCTCCCTGTATTCCTTACCGTTTGACGAATACATGATGGGTTGTGCTATATACCCTGGTTCTTTGAGTCCTTCATGAGTGGCATTTCCAAGTTTTTGGCGTCGACGCATCGTTCGCCCGATTAGGCTTGTGGCTGTGCGACCATTTCCATCCTCGACCCTCGTACTCTCGACTTGCCCCCGCTCTCGAGGAACTGGTCTCAGATTCTGGCCATCGCTAAGACACACGGAGGACGCCCGCGACGCAATGACATCTGCGCCGACCAACCCCATCGACGTGCCTCCATTCCAGTTACAGACCCTCATCGGCCAGTCTAATGCCCGGTGCGCTCAGGCCTTGGGCTCAGAGATCTATGTCGGATGCGCCAACGGCGAACTCATCCGTTTCGCGCTTCAGGCTGATGACCCCAATACTCTCGAGGCATACAGCATAATTTCTCGCCAATCCGTGCCGAACGACAAGCCTGTGGATGAAATCGTCCTACTGCCGAGTATATCTCGCGCCCTGGTCCTCTCTGAGCACCAGATCTACTTCTACACGCTCCCCGCTCTTGACCCTGTCGCTCCGCACATCATGAAGCCCATACGACATGTTGTTTCCTTTGCCGTTGACCAGAACCATCTCAAGCGCCCAGCTCCTCCACTTTCGTCCTCCGCCCCTGTGGAGCCCGTCGATCTGTGTATTATCAAGCGCACCAACATTGCGATGTATAGCCTCTCGCGTGACCGCTTATTTTACCACAAGGTACATCTGCGCCATATTTCGTGACCAGGAGTTGACCGTCGAAATAGGAAGTCCCCCTTCCAAACGGGGCCGTCCTCGCGCGCCGAAGCGGCCAGTTCCTCTGCATCGCCGACAAGCAGCAATACGGCGTCGTCGATCTCGCCAACGCACAGCTCACCCCTCTCATGCCCGTTTCGCAAGCCTTCGACGAGCCCTTCGCCGGCCCGCCAGGGATATGCGTCACGGGCGACGACCCCGCCGAATTCCTCATCCTCTCCTGGAACGGCGCGAGCACCATCGGCATCTTCGTCACCGGCCAAGGCGACCCTGTCCGCGGCACGCTCGAGTGGCCCGCCCATCCGCGCGCCGTCGTGTTTGACTACCCGTACATCGCAACCCTCCTCCCCAACCGCACCGTCGAGATCCACAGCATCGAGACGCAGTCGATCGTGCAGGTTGTCCCCGCGCCGAATGACGATGTGGAGCCGCGGGTAGCGCTCGTGGCGGCGCTGAGCGGGTATCTCGTTCCGAGTACGCAAAAATCGGAGAAAATGCGCAAGGTACCGGTACCCCTTGTACGGTAGCCCAGTGGAATTATAATCACTTCCCGTCCCCAAACCGTATTGCGAGCTACAGGCTTGGATTCGGGAACTAAAGGTGAAGTTACGAGTATGCAGTACTGCATCTTCGAGTTCAAGGTGTCGCAGATCACCGCCCCATGGCTTTCTTGGGTATAGCGTCCCGCGGCTTCCCTGATCGTCGCGTCCAGACGGGAAATAATAGGACACCAGGCCATGTTTCGAGAATCCTGGATTTGCCATCAGCGCGCAGCACGAAGCAAATTCAATGGGATGCTTACAACCGCACAATTCTACGACCAACTTGGGCTCAGTTTAACGAGAGGTCACTGCCCCCGCCCAGTCGACAACGCGTCAAATATCTTTTCATTTTAAGCGCGTGTCTGAGTAATCGGCCTCGGCCGAGTAGCAGATGAGACCGAAGCTTGCGTTCCGTCGAGGTGTGCTCGCCCCAACTGCTCTTTCATCGACTCAATTGGTTGTCCAGTGTCGTCTGCTCGTCCTTGACCGACTCCGGGTGCGACCACGAAGTAAACAGCCAAAAATCGACCAATATTCTACAACACATGCCTTACGTTCCAGTGATTATTCGGAACTGAATGAAGCCGGACATCCAAGTACTCGACGCGGTGCCCATCTCAGTTCCAAGACTGTATTATTAGGGTTTTGTTATTATGATTGCCGTGCACCCGCGCACCACCATATGAGCCCATATTTTTTCGACTACGAAGATCCTCAAACGCGAAGTAGTCGGTCGGCGCCGGGCGGGTAAATCTGAAATCACCCGAAATGAATCTGGTCATTCAGGGTGGATCGTAGTTACATATAAAACTGGATTGTGGAGGGGATTAGAAGCGTGCAACCATGTTCAACCCGAAACTCGACGACAAGACTCGGAGTCCTGGCTCGTCTCCCTCTTCAAATGGCACCGGTTCCTCGCGTACGGGTCATCAGAGGAACAGAGCTGCCTGCAGTCTGTGTCGGCGCCGCAAGGTGTTTATTTATCTCATTGCCTTTCGTCCTACGACAGACTTACGACTGTGTCCAGGTCAAAGTATATATTTCGCTCCTCGGCTCAATTTTTACGCGAGTGTAACAAAACAAAATATCCAGTGCAGCGCAACCAATGGTCGATCCAACTCACCATGCGAGCGCTGCGTGAAGGAAGGCGCGACATGCGAATACCTCGCACCTTCCTCCAGCGACTCGGAAATCAAGTCGCGTTCGCCACGCTGGGTTGAACCTCTCCGTCCTGAATCATATGAATCATACGAAAGAGACAACACGCCTCAACCTCCGCCATTTAATCATCACGCGGTAGAGTCATCTATGAATTACAACGGCGCGCAATTGGCTGGCCTCCCTGGTAGCCAGATGCCTATGTTCCCCCTCCCCCAGCAGGATGGGCAATACTACTGGTCATACATGCCTCCTCCCTTTTATTCACCCGACACTGGCCAGAGTAACGCGCCGGGAAATTTCCCCTACCCATCCGCACCACCAGCACCCGCCAACAACCGCACACCGCAGGGCTACGTTCATTACGGCGCTTTCCCTGGGCCCGCCAATACTGTGTATCCTTGGACACAACCGCGGTCGTATCACTGATTGTGAGCTTAGGTCATTCAGTGAATTCTACTTTTACGCTGAAACCCTATTGACGCCCGCTGCAGGATCACCTGGTGGATGCACTTGCACCACGCGGCGACGACCCTTTTTTGTGTGTGCGCACGGGAGAACATCATATTCATTACAAATCTTTCAACAGAGTTCTTGTTGATTCCGAGTTCAGAACGGACATGTAAATGAGGAAACGAGCTTCGACATTCTTGCGGGCCCAAGTGGCGAATGGTCCAAATCAATTCTACTTGTTTCAGTCGTAGTACAGTAGAGTCGCCGTCCAGGTATGTATGAGGGGAAAACTGCCTCCAAGGAGATTCAATATTCAAATAAGCTGATCCGTAGAGAACGCGCGGGGTGATAATATCAGACGCCGTCTCCGTTATCCGTACTCGCGTGAACGGCAAACGCGTCCGAACTTGTCGGTGGAGAGAAAACTTTTGATCGGAGCCGCAAATCCCCCCGATTTGGGATCGCAATGCTGTGCCTTCCGTCGATCATGATCGAGCGCCCAAAAGGGACAGCCCCGAGGTCCCCGACGAGATGGAATTCTGCCAGGACTCTCCGAAGATGAGGTGCACACGGATCCTCCGCTGGGAGCCCGATATCCATGTTGGGACAGGACCCAAAGGCGCCAGAATTGAATGAAAAATTCAACCACACGAGGAATGGTTGGGAAACATGTTGGACGTCCAGTGAGAGTCCCACAGTCGAGTCCGTTAACCGCCACAAGTAGGTGACCCTTATTATGCCGAGTAAATGCCAAATTCCAGTTCGGATGATAGGTGTAATATGTGAGAAGACCTGAGAAGGAGTTGGACCAGCAGACCTTTCATTACGATTGAGATGCCCGACAAGCCCGGCAGAGGGTCCGAAGCTATTGCTCGAGTCGCCCCAGAACCGATCGAGGACGAGATAGACAGGCAGATAACAGGTCTTCGACTAGAAACTGGTTATTTATTCTGATTTCAGCTTCTACCCAGACCAGAGACTCGTCGTTCGAAAGTAGCCCATGTCCCGAGGCGCCAGGTAGTTATTGAGGGAGGAAGGTGGCGAGAGGTACCTGATTATAAGGGAAAGTTGCAGAAAAGTCAAAGAAAAGTTGCAGAAAACAGGAAGTAGCGGGAGCTTTGATCGGCCGCCGTCTTGCCGACACCCATCAACTCATCAGCCGAAAACGTGCTTGGTTCTTCACTTTGCTGCCCCTGTTTTTTACGACCACTTTGCTCCTTGGAATGCAACTCGAACTTCGCCGAATGGGAGTTTTATAGCAACTCCCGACTCTGCTCAATCTCTGCCCAGATTCAGGGATGGTACTTCCCAAGTGCTCACGGTCTCACCAACTCGGGACACCGCACCCAGACTCCGGACAACCCGTCAAACACCCCAAGTGCTTGATGGTTCTCAAACCTACTCAAATGGGGCATGGATTTTGGTATTTATCTGAGAGGGACGCGTTGCGACCGTCGAGGGGTCGCCGTTAAAGCCCCCATGTTCGCCGTATCCTTCGCTGGCCTCTGTGTGGCTACTGCTGTTCTCGCACATCCAAGTCAACGCAATGTAACCGCACCACAATGGATTGCCTTGAACTCCTCAATCGGAGGCAGACTCCATGTCGGAATCCCTCTCGCCAGGCCGTACATACGCGACTTTTTCGCGTTTATGTTGATACTGACTTGCTTCCAGTTGTTTTACGCTCGCCGACACCGCCGGAAGCGTTGATTCAAATGAATGCGCGGCTGTCCGACAGGGATGGACCAACAGTTGTGCGTAGGCCTCAAACCTTCGTACATGACATACTACTGAGCCGAAATGCAGCTTTCCTTGTAGAGCAATTCGGCGCGTACATGAATACGCAGTGGGGGTCGTGCCAGGCGAGCGCGCAGACATGTCTCATCCACGCGCTCAACGTCAGCCATCCCACACCCTCGGATCCGCCAAACGTTTGCCAGCAAGGCAGCGTGTCGCCCTACTATGTATGTCAGTGCTCGTCATCATACCAGAGCTTCTTTCTGATATTCTCAACAGATCGATGTTAGAGATGCCTCCGACGTCCAAAAGGCGTTCGCATTTTCAAAGAAAACTGGGGTTCCGCTGGTCGTGAAAAACACCGGAGTGAGAATCGTTTCATTTCGATGGCGGTCCACACATACTTACTCGCTATCTAGCACGACTATAAAGGTCGCAGTAGTGCCCCTGGATCATTGGCGCTTTGGACCCACAATCTGAAATCTGTATGTTCCTCGTTCCTGTTTGATCACCTTCTCAATTGCTTCAGCTCTCGTACAACGAATCCTTTGTCCCGGTCGGCTGCCCTGCCTCAAATGTCAAGCCGGGCATTACCATGGGTGTTCGACGAGCCGTCTCTATGGTGCCGTTCCGTCGCTGAAGGTCGCCACAGGCTGGATCCATTATCAGTGATATCATTGCATTCGCAGAGGGAAAGGGCATCACAGTTATGACCGGCAAGCACTTGTTCATCTGCGTGCCCTCTCAAGACTGATTTCTATTCAGGCGCTGAGACCACGGTGGGAGCTTCGGGCGGATGGGTGATGGTGAGCCGAGCTAGATGTCCCAGAATGAAATCGCCGCTAACGTTTTCTTGAGGGTGGTGGCCACGGTGCCCTCGCGAATACCCTCGGGCTCGGTGCGGACCGTGTGGTGGGCTCATTACTCGTGTCTCCTTGTGTTTCGCTGATCAGGTCTGATTTCAGCTTCAATTCAAGATTGTAACGCCTACCGGACTGTACCTGACGGCGAACGAGTGCCAAAATACCGACCTCTTCTGGGCCCTGCGTAAGCATTGCAGCGTGGAAGAATTGTCACTGTGGAACTCAACTCGCCCTACTTAGGCGGGGGCGGGGGCGGAACCTTCGGAGTGGTTCTTGAGAGCACCACGCTAGCTTCGCCTCAATTGACTCTGCAAGTCGCCTTTGCGGCGTTCTCGCGCACCAACACGAACGCGACTCGAGGTTTTTACGAAGTTGTGGTCGAGAATTCAGTTAGCTGGGCCGAAGCGGGTAACGCATCCCATGTAAAACGGATCTCGAGATGGTTCTGACCCGGAGAACAGGCTACGGCGGTTACATCGAGCCATTCCAGGCTCTATATGTTACCCCCAAGCTCAACAGCACAGAATCCGCGGCGGCGATGCAGCCCCTATTCAACTACGTTTCCTCCCTTGCACCAACGGATCCCGGGGTCGAGATCCTGACACTCGAACTGCCGAGCTACGGCGCTTTCTTCCAAAACTTCATCGCCAATTCGGGTGCCGTGCGTGTCCTTCCTTATTCCTTCCGCACGCCAATGCTGACGGTCCCCATAGCCCGTAGGCGAGAACGCCGTAATAGGCTCCCGCCTTATTCCTGCAGCGAACTTCGGCGATGCCGCCGGACGCGCGGCGCTGGTCGACGCGCTAATGCAGACCCTTGCGCACGTGACATTCGATCTGACGCTCATCGCGACGACGCCGTACAACGTGCCCGATGATGGCAGCACCAGCGTTACGCCTGCGTGGCGCACTGCGATCTGGCACGCGGTTGCCGAGGGTGGCTGGGACGGCGCGGCGCCGTTGGGCGACGAAAAAGCGGCGTATTCGGGGATGGGGGCTGCTACGGATTATCTGAGGGCCATCACGCCGGATGCTGCGTACCAGGTGAGCGGTGCCCGCGATGCGACGGTGTTCAAGCTGTATCTGATACTTTGCAGAACGAGGCAGATGTCCACGAGCCGAACCACGAAGTGAGCTTCTGGGGTACGAACTACCCTCGCCTGCTACAGATCAAGCGGAAATAGTACGTGTCTCGGCTACCTCGTTTGCCTCGGTCCGTTGATTCACAATTTCTTCAAGCGATCCTCAAAATCTGCTGGAGTGCTGGCATTGTGTGGGATATGACCCAGCGTCCCCCCGTTTCTCTTGCTATGTGTGAAGCGTCGAAACTCCGGCGTGTAATACCAATACCTTCCCTCGCGTGTCTGCGAAGGTGTCCCTGTTTTCAAAACCTATCAAGCAGGGATATCGAGAGTTACTTGACTTCAGAGAAGGATTGCAACTAGACGTGCCTCATGGATCGTCCCGCGCTTCTTATCTCCATTTATTACGCATCAAGAATATCGTGCCTAAAATGGCAGCCTTGCATTTTTGTGGTCGTTGAGGGACGGTGCACCACTGAGCAGATAGTTGCAGATAGTCAGTGACAGAGTACTTCTCTAACAGCGACCCATAATCAAGTGTATCGATGGCTTGCAGTATGAACCTTGGGTCAGCGGTTCTAATGCTGCTGAACAGATCACTTCGATTCCGAAGTGGTCGAGGTTCGATCCACCTGGGGGGCAGTTAAGCGGCGATGCTGGCGCCCCTAACTTGTGCCCATTCGGGCCATACTTGGGGATAAAAACCGCGAGTGAGTACGTCGCAGTGTTTGGCTCACTCTTTTTCCCTCCCTCGCAATGATGACTCTGGTGGAGGGGGCACGAGGTACAGGAAGAAGTTCCAGATCAAGTCCCAACCACAAGCTCGATAATTGGGGCGAAAGGAGTTCGAGGGCTGGTATGGCTTACGCTTTGACCATGAGCGGCGTTTCGTCGAACAATGGCCAAAGCGCGTCACAAAGGATCACGAGCCACTTGGCCTCAGATTCTCTCTTCCAACCACTGCCACCACTACGGCAAAATATAAACGCGGCTTCTGCCACTCCCCCGCGAACTCTGAAGCCCCAGCCACATCCGAACTTCAATGTGCCCAGAGATCCAAACGATGTGTTCAACGACACCCGTTCGCGCCCTGGCCGCTCCGTGGTATGGAACGCCGGTTTCGCCCTCCGCGTGGGAGGAGAGATCTCGCGACACAGTTCCAGGTGAGGAGTTAACTTGGCCACCGCAGTCGGACAAAATACCCACTGGACAATAGAGTGCTGCCAGATGCTGAAGAACATATTGCTGGAAGAACCGGAGAGTCGGCCGCCGAGGCAGAGGAGGATGCTCCAAAGACTCCGGACATTCGCGCAGTCGGAAAGCCAAAACAGAAAACGGTTGGGAAGCATGGAGGGAGGGAAGAGTATCAAGACATATACAGAGAAACAGCATGTGAAGGATAAAGAAAACCAGGGAGATGGGGCCCGTCTTCGCCGTTCGAAACGGTTGAGCAAGGTTGACAAGCTTGGGACCGTGATTTGTTGTTTGCCCTACTAGTGTTTGACCACATAGCACTCTCTGAATTTGCATACTTCCTAACTGTACTCGCCGGTTTTCTTCCGCAGATGTAAAGACTTCACTTGTTCGCCCGAATTTTAGGGAATAAGGCTGGAAGATCTGCGGCAGTAGGTCCTGGTTTTGGCGACGCGACTGGCGCTTTTATTTGATTCTTTTGGAGCGCTTCGTCGCGCGTCTGCTCTGGCCAAAGGAAGGATCCGAAACAAAAGTAAATTTTGGAAGTGAAGTAAGTTATCTTTTTACAAGCACGCACGATCCACACCCACCCCGGACCAGCAATAGCTTTAAGTAGTCGTCTAGTCCAATGCATATTTCAACTGCTAACCTCACCACGGTGCGGGCAGGCCAGACGCCACTGCACCGATCTCTGCGAGCTGCACAAGCGGATCGAGCTTGCCCTTGAATTCGGGCAGATACGCTTGGTTCGTGTATGGGCAGTGGACGGCGGAGGCGCCCTTGTAGATCGGAGTGTAGCTCGCCGCGCAGATCTCAAAGGCGGTGAACTCGTCGTACGTGATCTCGACGGCGTTTCTGGGGTTGCGGTCCCCCGCCGCAATGCGTTGCCGGGCCTATAGAAACAAGACATCAAAGATCAGCATGTCGATAGCGCAACAAGGAAGACCTCCTTACCTGGGCGACGATTTTGGGGTCGGGCTTCAGCTCCAGTAGGCGCTTCGCGAACCTGGCGGCGTCGGCCTGGTTGTTGGCCTTGGCGAAGACGCTGATGGCGCTTCGCAGGGCTATTTGCACATGCGGGGGCTGCAGCTTGCACTGGGTGAAGTACGCCGCCAGCTCGAGGTTCCGGCGGACATTGTCGGGTTCCTCTTCCGCGACTCGTCGGCGCTCCAGCTCAATGGACACGCCAAGCAAGTATTCCCGCCCGGCAGTGACCAGTTCTCGCCACTAACGATAGAAACAATCAGCAGATGCCGGGACAACGAAGTAAAGTACTTGCCTGCTTGGCTTCGTCATCCGATGACAGAGGCACTAGTAACAGAGCCCGAAGGACGGAGCGGAAGACAGTCTGAGCCTCGGCGAGTTTGTTACCCGACACGAAGCGGAAACCCTCAGACAATTCGGTGCGAACGGAAGCTAACGACCGGACAACAACGGGGAGCACGCGTCCAAGCGAGGTTTCGGCAGGGTTGCGGCGGATGTGCAGTTGAAGCGGGGGAAGGGAGGCCACGGGTGTGAGATACGTGTGCGACGAGCGGTAAATGGCCAAGAACAGCGGTTTTAGGTCCACAAAGTTGACGATTCCAAGCTGGCGGTTGAGGAGCTGCGGAATCAAGTCAATTTCTGTCATCGTCGAGAGAAGAAAGATTAACGCACCTGCATGGCGGTTTCGAAAGAACCGGCGCTAACGTGATCAACAGCCAACGGCGAATTACGAGTCCAGTGCTCAACCTCACTAACGCCGGGCGTCGAGCCAGGGAGATCCTCCTCGGCGGCAGCCTCCTCTTCGGCATCATCAACCGGCTCCGCGCCCTGGTACTCACCCCCGTCCGCATCGAGCTCCCATCCGCCCTCCTCAGGATCGATCTCCTCGTGGGTCTCCTCGTCTCTGGCCCACGCATCGAGGGCAGATGCCGCGCCGGCCGCTGCCGCTGCATCGCCATTGACGTACGCGGGCTCGACACCGGCTTCGAGGCTGCCGTTCGCAAGTGCGCGATCGAAGAAGTTCTGCCCCGTCGACACGGCGGGCCAGTTGAGCTCTGTGGTGGCGGTGACGACGGGTGGGGGTTTCAAGGTCGAAAGGCCAAACGACGGCACATCATCAACATCAGCCTCCGTGAGCCCAGCGGACTCGAGAATTTCCAGGGCGAGCTCATCGAGCCCGTTGGTCTTGGCGGTCAGGTACGCCAATGGGTCTAAACAAGGTTACTCAGTTGGGGGGTGGGAACAAACGAATATAAAATTGACGCACAAAGCGCCACATCCCGCATCACCGATATCCGGCCGAGCACATCGCCCGCATACAGCGCATTGTGGAAGCGCGACATCGGGTCCCCGCGCGCATCTGCAATCTTCTGCATCTTCGAGAGCTTGTCGGTGCTCCCCGTGGTGAGGTACAAGAACGAGAGCTTGTCGAAATTCTTCGTCTGCTGGTAGGCCTTTTCCACGATCTACAGTCGAATATGTGAATCCGACGCCGAGGAAGAAGCGAGGTCAGCGTACCTTGTGGTTCCCCTGCTTGAGCGCTTGTTGGGCCAACCGCTCCCAGCACTCGGGCCGGTCGATGGTCTTCGCAGTCTCCATTGCCACATCAAGGTTCCCGCACTCGATCGCAAGCTCGAACCGCGTGTTCGTATCTTGCACAAAGTGCAACGCGATCTAAGCGCAGGCGTCAGCACGAATAAACATGGGAAGGGTTCAAAGTACCTCAGGGAATCCTTTCTGCTGCAAATACGCGATGATGCTCTGCCCAAGCAGCGTCGAAGTGCGGATGATATACAGCATCTCCTCGTAGTTGTTCTTGAGGAGGGCCAGCTTGAAGCGGTACTCCGTCGGGTCGAACGTGATGGTTCTCGGGCGCGCCGAGCGGTCGAGACAGTGGACGGTTTTGCCCTTGACGCGCGTGAGGTACACTGGGTTATCCAGCGTACAGATCACGCCGTGGTCGCTGGATTCCGAGTCAGTTTTTGCAGAGGAGGGATACGCGGGACATACCCTTGGGAGAGACAATATTTAACGTGGTTGAGGGTAGAGTAGATGAAGACACCCGAGTCGTCCCAGGCTCCGGACTTGATGCGGATGGTCTCGTGAATGAGACTATGTTGCGAGAAGTTCTTGTTGGCAATGGTAATCGCTGTGAGGTCGTATTTAACGTCGACACATTCAAAAGGCACTGTGACTTACTGTGCTTGCTCATAAGGGCAACCAAAGCCCCGTCGCTGCTCCACACGACATATTTGACGGGCGGCGAGTTGACTTCAGCAAGAGTCTTCTGCTGTTGGATATCATAGAGCACAACCGACGTCGTCGAGCTGAGGATGAGGCTCGCAGTTCCCCCATAGAATATTTCGTTCGTCTGAACCGGTGGCTTGATAGTCTTGACGACAGTGTTCGCCAAATCCCGGACCTCGATGAGCTGCAAAGCCGTGAGTGCGATTCGGGTTGCGAGGGTAAAAAACACACCTGCGTCGCCTTCTGCAGGACCGCGAACCTGTTCCTCGCGACGAAAATTCCGCTCTGGCCCGCGCCTTTCTTCCCATCAACACTCGAGTCCTTGAGCTCGCCCTGTGCCTGCTGCGGTAGCGTCGTCAACTCGTACAGCCCGTTGTCCGACGAGATGGTAACCAGGACGGCCCTTTCCGCAGGGTTGAAGCTGAGCGTACGGGGCGGAACGTACTGGCTACCGAACTTGCGCACGGAAAGGAGCCCAAGGTCCGCGCCGGTGTTAAAGTCGTACGAGCGCACGTATTTGTCCCGGATGTAGTACAGGGAGTCTTGGTGCACAGCGAACGCGGGACGCTCGCGTTCAAGCTTGAACACGATCAGACCGCTGTCGTGACCTGCGGCGAATAGGTTGAGATTGGGATGCGAGGCGAGGACCCAGAATCGGTCGTTCTCGCGACGGAAGGTCTGGATGGAGGTGCGTTTCGCGAGGTCCCAAACGCGGATGGTCTTGTCCTCGCCGCAAGACACGATCAGTTCGTGCTTCGGGTGGAACAGCGCGGTGGAAACGTTGTTGAAGTGGCCACGGCACGAGTCGACCTCCCATGCCTTGGTCTCGCTCATTCGCCAGATCTTGATCGTGCGATCGTCGGCAGCGGAGATGATGAGCGGGAGGGTCGGGTGGAACATGGCGTAGTTGACGCCACGGTCGTGTCCCTCGAGCACGTATTTGACCGTTGAGAACGTATCGAAGGTCTCAAAATTGCCGCCGGGACCGCCGCTGTTCGGAGAGCCCTTGCGCAAGCCAGAGATGTCCCATACGCGCACGGTTTGATCCATGGAGGCAGATACGACGAGGTCGTCCTTGGGGTGGAAGAGGGCGGACATGACATAGTGGGAATGGCCGGTGAGAATAGCGATGCAGTTTCGCGACGTGCTGTTCCAAATGCGAATCGTTTGGTCGTCAGAGGTCGATATCTTGAAAAAAACACTCAGTCGGCGTCCCGCCCGGGTAGAGATGGGCAACGACTCACAATCCACGGCATCTCGTGGTGGAACTGGACCGTGCGGACATAGTCCAAGTGCCCGTGGAGGGTGAAAAGACAGCGTCTATTTTGTGGCCGTATGTCTGCACGGCGTCAGAAGTCGCGTCCAAAGCAAAGAAGATGACGCCGACGAACCCCAAACTTTAATTTTGTAGTCGTCGCCACCGGTGACCAGCAGGGCACGGCTCAGATGGAAATTAACGCCTCGGACAGGGCCTGTGGGCGATGAGGAAGTGTTCATGCGCCTCAAGAGTCCACTCACCCTCGTGCTCTTCAAAACGATCTACCAAGACACCCATACGGTAGTTCCACAGCTGAATGCTGCCATTATGAAGCGCGGCAGCGAGCAACGGCTGCGAGGGGTGGAATGCGAGCCCTGCAACAAGAAAATAAGCCACAAAAGTCGGGAGATTTGCTGAGGATGCGCTGACCTTTGACGCGGTTGCTCTTGGACTCGAATTTCGTTAGCATTACAGACATGATGGCCCTAGAGTCGCCGGAGAACGCGATATGAGTGAAACGAGGCCGGGGAGAGACAGGGCCAACGAGCGGAGGGAATAAGTTTTAGAGCGACGCGAAGACGTGGCTGGGTCACGCAGCATCCCCAAAAGGCAATCGGCGTCTAACTTGCAAGTGTAGTTTATACAGCAACTACAGTAGAGACGCGTACATTATTCTATGTATCAAGACCAGAGGAAGCCGAAGGGTCGTCAGAGAAATAGTTTCCCTGCAAGGCATCTTCAAAAACCCACTCCTCTTGCGCCATCAACAATTTTCCCAGCCCAAACCGCTGCAGTACTATCTGCAGCCCCTCCTCATCCTTCTCTTGCTCCAAAAGCTTCACATCCGGTACCGGCGGTAGTGTCTGGAAGACAAGCCGCCCGAGCTCGACCTCCGCCAGATACGCCGGAGGCGGTACGCGCGGCTCGTACTTGGTCTCCACCTCAATAACGCGCTCGATAGACTTGTGCTGGCGGATGAATTTGAGAGCCCGGACGGGACCCACATTCTTGATTCGCTGCGAGAAATCTGTCCCAAGCAGGAGGGCAAAGTCGATAAACGAAGAGCGGTCGAGTTGCAGAGCATTGCGAATCTCTGAGCCGACGAGCATCACGAGGGGGATCTTGCGGTTGGTGATGTTGCGCAGGAGGGGGGCCTCGTACACGACCACGTCCTGGAGGATGCGTTAGTGGCCAATCGATAACCCCGACGGAACGCCCTCACAGTATCCTCGCTGGCAACAAAGTCGGCGAACCCGTTGATCACCATGGAAGACGCAAGCGCTTCCGCCTCGTACGTGCCCGTGGTATCGATACACGGTACCCCCATCGCCCTCAACAACTCCTTCGACTCCTCATACGTCTGTGTCGTTGGTGGGTTGTTCCGTCGTTCATACGACTCCGACATCATATTCGCGCGAAACGAGAGCTCCGCTAGCGTCTCTTCCGGAGTCCGCGTCATCTCATCGGCTGGATCAGCAGGGGCAGCGCTGGGCACTGTGAGTTCCTCCCAGAGCTTCGCCTCGTCCGCCATCAGCTGAATTTGTGTCTTGGTCATGGAGTATTCGACACGCGCCTCCTGCTGCTCCTCCTTGTCCGCAAAGTCTGCCGCCCGTGGAGGTCGGGCGGGTGTGAGCGACGCCAGTTTCTGTACACTGTCCCGGAAATCCAAGTACAATGATGCCAGCGCAGTCAGAGTGTCGGCTGTCGACGGAGGTGTAGGCACCTCGGAAGCCGCTGAATCGGAGGCCTCGGGGACGTGAGTCACAGGAAACGGTCTCTCCAATGGTGACATTGTCGGTAGCGGAGAAAGCAAAGGCGAGGATGGGGCTGGAGAAGGCGGAGGTTGAGCTGAGGATGGGGCGGGAGATGAGGCCGGAGGAGAAGCAGACTTTTCTGGCTCCTCAGACGGGGAAGAAGATTGTTCCTCTGTCGGCTGAGACCGGGCAGGTAATGAAGCATGTTCTTGCGTGGATGGCGTAGATGGCGGAAGAGATTCATTAGATATAGATGGTGTACTTTTGCGGTCATCTTCCTGGGGTTGTCGCAGTGGACTTGGAGTCACGGCAGAAGGATCGTCAGCAGGAGGCTCAGTGGCTGAGTCCGGGCTATCCAAAACGACATCCGATGGCGGCACAGGAGGTTCTGGTGGAGGTGCAGGCACCAATGGGTCGACGAATACCTCTGCGACATCAGGTAGATCTAGTGCGCTCAGAGCGTCCTTTTGTTTTTCCAGGGAAACAGGCAGCTTGGGATCCACAGAAACCACCTTCAGCTGCTCAGCAACGCGTCCCTTTTCCACCGCGTCAAGCGCCTGAAAGCGATCCATCACATTGACGAGCCGATCTAGCCGTTTGACGCGGTCGAGTTCGATAGACCCGCGCGCGACCGCTAGCCGCTTCACTTCGCGCCGACGCTCACTCTGGCGACGTAAGTTAGCGTGCGCGCGATTATCCTGGGCAAAAAACACACCTCCCGAGCCTTGGCTACGCTGCGCTCCTTTCCGTCGAACACGCATATGGCGGATACGCCCGAATCCTCCAGCTCCTTCACGAGTCGGTACCACCCAAGCACATGGCGATAGTCATGCGGCACCTGTGCAAAATGTAGGCGCTGGGTTATGAGGGTCCCATCACTATGTGGCCATGAGAGGCTGCGTTTTCTTGGTATAACGGTCGGTAGACATCCTCACATTACTATTTTCTTACCGGCTAATCCTCGGAGGCGGTCAGGGAGTTGTTTCACGACTGCTGGACTGCATAGGGTGAGTTGCATTCTATTCAAATGTCCTGGCGACTTGCAATGCTTTTTGGAGGAAAGGCGTGAGTCCCGAAACGCCCATAAAGAGGAGAAGAGGAAGGTTCGGGACGCCGGTGCGATATATGAACAAATAACGCGTCTCTCTTCGCCCGAGAAGGCCGGACGATTTCAACTACAAAAAAAAAAAAAACGACACAGTGCAACGAGTGCCAACAGATTCCGAGGGGACTATAAAGATACATCATAATGATAATTTCTTTTGCACCCAGAGCATCGGCACGAGGGTAGAAAATATCCAAGGAGAAGGAACGGGTATCCCCGGGCTGCCCCAACGATACCAACGCCCACACCCCACATATTTTCCTCGCTCTGCCCCAATGGCAGTAGTGGCGCGCCTCCCAACAGGGAACCAGTTGGCACACGGCACAGCGGGCCGTTCTATACCATCGAGGTGTATGAAACATCCGAGGAGCGAGAGAATTTGGCCGTGAGCCGGGTGAGCGAGTGGTTAAACCGCGGGGAAGTCGTCCATTGAAGTGCAACGACACCGAGTAAAGCGACCAAGGAGATAGCCGCGGCGAATTTTGGACCGAGGTGCATAGCCAACATGTAGATGCAATTCATGAAGAAGACGAAGATGCCCCAGAGATTCAACGCATGGGGGATGGCGTATACCAACGCGACGACCTGGAACTTGAAGGTTGGCGATTGGATCGACTCGAGATATTCCATCTGGATCAAGTTGAGAAACGGAATCTTCGCAAAGATAGGGATGGAAACTCACAGCTTCTGTGACACAGACTCCTTGCAGCGGGTCAAATCTGTGGATGAGGAACATAGATGCGAGCAAGCTGGCGACAAAGAGCGATGCGGAAGCGACGGTCAAAGAGAGACTGGGCGTCAAAGTAAAAATGAACATGTGCAGCCTACGGGTGAGATGATCAGTATTGTTGGTGCGTACAGGACCATGCGGGCTCACATCAATGCGAAAAATGCTGTCTGTGAGGTTGAGCGCCAATCCCGGAGACAGCCAGTCACCATCGATTTCCACTCTTCGATATAGACCATCCGGTCGACGAATACATCATCCAGTTTTGCGAGGTATCGGTCCGAAGTCTCGAAAGTCAAACGGGACGCCACAGTCGAAACCCATCGATGCTGAGTGTTCGGATCGTAAAGTACAGCCTGGTCTCGGGAAAGCCGGGAATATTCTTGGCCGTACTGGGTCATGTATCTGTTTCGGCCTATTCCTGTTAAATAGAGATCCGGGTGGCGAGGTGATACGGTACATACAGATCAAGCTCCATATCCGGGCTGCATTTGACGCATTAGATGGGCGGAACATGAGACGAGCAACAAATTGTCTCACCGACAGTGCTAACGATGTTCCCGTTCCCGATGTGATCTGGTATCACAGGGAATTAAGCTGTCTGTACAAACTTTCGAGGACGTGTGAACGGACCTCGAGAATTCTTGAGAAGACTCACAAACGCCTCGCATTCCTGTTTAGAATAGGGAAAGGTCGAGACGCGGGAAGTCATTTGATCTGCCAGCTAGTGAGCAACGGGAATCTGGCAGACGTTGATTTAGGTACCGCAAATGGCATGTGTGAGGACGCAAAGGAGGGAATCCAGGGCATTCCCGGGAAGAGGCTTGTGCATCGGGAAGAATTCGACGTGTCCCCAATACAATTCCTCAAGACAGAGATCTGGCCAGCAAATTGAGCGAGGGGATAGCACTTGAACCGAAGATGGCTCACTGAGTTGCGAGACCGAAACGACGGCAGGGAGGCCGATGACGTCGGTGTCAACATCCTCCATCCAGGACTGTGCGCGAGCGCCATGGTCGACAAAATAATATGCGCAGTCGTCGCCCTCAAGCTTGATAAAGAGCTCCAACTCGTCCGAAATCGGAAAGTCCTTTTCGGCAGCGATGGTTTCGATTTTCTTGATCCAATGGGTGACCTTGTCGAGGGTTTCCGGCCGGTACAGATACGCCTCCGTAACGACGGATGGAGACCCCTCGCGATGAAAGTAGATTTGCCCCTCCGGATGAATGTGAGCAGACCAATGGGCAGGAAGGTAAGCTGGTCTGGAAGTGAATTAGTACGAGAATGAGTTTGCCTATGGCCAGCGTACTCAGGAGCTCGATTACCGATAAACATTCCCGACGAGATCTTCATGTTGAATGGGACCGCCCTGATCAAAGCAAAAAAAATGAGGGACGTGCAAATTTCGAGGTAGGGAAATACCGACAATCCAGTCCGGTCATAGCGGCCAGTGTCGTTCGATGTAATGGGACGCAGAACTCCCTCGGATTTGGTGTCGATGACCACTGAAGCGAGTCCGTTGAGAGCAAATTTGTCGGAAATTTGGACTGCCATTTGTGGGGATCGCGAAAATACAGGGAGGCCGAGCGAGAGTCGGTAACGAGGGTGAACATGTTGGTGCAATTTAAAGGATTTCCCGTTGACACGATCGAATGGGCATTCGGCCGAGCGGTGTATGTATGAGCGCCAAACACAGCGAGGCTATGCAATAGCTGTTTTTCATACCCATTCGACTCCCGCAAGAATGCTGTGATTAGCGGTCCATCGTCCGTGCCATGCACGTCCTCGGTGCCAAAGGAACGACGACGTGGAAGATGAACTGCCAGACAAAGAAAATGGCGCTCAGGTCAGTGGTGCTTACTTGCTAGAATATAGCGCCTCCCTTCGACTCCCTCAAATGCCCTGTGTGCACCGCACATGTACAGGAACTCCGGAGTCCGTGAGAGCGGGTGCGCAGCTGGGGTTTCGGGAACGCGGTGACGGTGGAGACGTTCGAGGTCATTATTATCAGACGGAGTGAGAACAGCTCCGCCGCAGACTGCATCTGGTCCCGCCCGGGTGTGGCGTCGATTATCACTTGCAGGGCCATTGACCTGCGCTGACTTCGAGAACGTTTGGACTCGGGGATTTATGAGTACCGCCCTGGGGTTGGCGTGGTCATGCCAGTGGGCGGGCAGTGTTGAATTGCGGTGCATATTGCACCAGAATTTCGAGAGGAATCGCGGGCGCAGATGTCTCGCGCCGTCATTCACAGTATCGCCTTGATATTGCCAGGCAGAACAAAGAGTCTCCCTGTTGCAGAGAACTTGAACAAGCTGGCGGGAGTGGACCGGCAAACCGGAGCCGAGTATGCCGAGCCGGTCAAGCCAATCAAACATCCCGATTAGGCCATCTGCTTCGCTCGACACTTGCTTCAGACGGCCAACAAGAGCTGCAGCGCTGAACAAGGATCGTTGCCTCTCCTCCCCTTGTTCATCCTACACTTTGATTTTTCTCATCAGAATTCCGTGCGCATCTAACGCCTTCACAATCCAGGCTGATCGGAGTTTGAACAGCTTTCTCTGCAAAAGGTGTATATAAACGCCCACCTGGGGCTTCCCCAGTCATACACAACCAGCCCAACCCCAAAAGAGTCATAAAAATCCCTTCCCAAAACTCATTTCTCATGTCCTCCGACCCGTAATATTTTTTGGCCTCCACTTTCCGCATGATTCTCATCGTTTGATTAGGACCCAAAAGACGATCATCGAGCAGAAAGACTCAGGTGCGGTCGTCGAGGCCCCGGTCTCCGAGACGCAGACCGCCCCCGTCGAAACCTCTCCGACCAAAGCCGACTCCACGACAAAAACCGATTCTGCGAACAAAGGCGAATCTGTTAACAAAGACGTATTCACACAAGAGGATGACCCGGAGTGGATGGCGCCTCCCCCAGCTCCGCTGTCAGTGCTGTTTTAGATCTTCCCTCATTAACTCTCATTTTCCCTCAGGGATCGCGCTCGCGGGAAATCGACTCCCAGCACTTCTGGTCCCAAAACTGGAGGCGGAGGCTCTCGACCTCCTCCTGGTGGCGGCAGGCCGTAGATAAATAATTGCGCTTATCGTGTTGAACAATACCATCGTACATATTACTTTCCCAAGTTTCATGCGCCCTGTCCCCGTAGCTGTTGTCCCTCTATAATCATACTCATACTTTCCAATCGCAGACCTTTCCGGTTGAAACATTAAAACCTCCGTATGCGACCAGACGCTACCCAATTTACCTTTTTTTTTGCTTCCGCGGATCCAAATCCCAAAAGCCTGTCGATCGATCAACGTTCTGAAGTTCAAGATCAGAGCGCACTTAAGCATTAGCGCTACTGTGCTGTTAATCGCGTGTCCGAGCTGTTCACTCCGAGCCTCCCTTCCATCATTCAACCGCACTCGCACTGCAGGACAACAGCTCCACTTTACAGCAAAGGGTATAAAGAGGAAGCCTACTCAGGAGGACTCACTCTAACCAAACACCCTTACCCGAAACACCTAAGTTACCCAGAACACTTTTACCCACCATGTCCGATGAAACCAACATGTGGGTTGGAATCTCTCATTACTGGTACCGCGCTGACCCCTCTCCCAGGAGCCCGTTGAACCAGGACGTCCCGAAGACTAATGCGGGCACTCCGGAGGCCACTCAGAACGACCAGAGGAGCAACAACCCTCTGGAGACCGGGCAGGCGCCCGCGGTCAAAGCACCCGCCCCCGCCGCTGACGGCCCTGATCCCGGTACCAAGTCAACCCGGGGACTGTCCGATACGTTCGACGCGGACCTCGACAGCAAATTCGACGCATTCAGGCCTCCGACTCCACCGGTGTGAGTAGTGGCATTGCCGTACTCGTTGGACTCACGATCACTTACCGATGTTTGCAGCGACATAGCTCGGGGGAAGAAGGACGTCAAGACAGTGACCAGTGGCGGCTCGAAGCCTTCCGGCGGTCAGAGGCCTCCGCCTAACTAGCCGCCGCTACATAGTAGTTGCGCATCAGGTTGAATATATTGCGCGGCAGTTTTTTCTCGAATTCGCACAACCCTTCTGAACAGAAGACAGCCTGTGGGATACCCGTCAGAATTGCGGAGACTGAGATAAATTTGAACCGACGAAGCATGTGGTACTCTCCGCCCATTTCGGACCGACGCGTTTCCTTTCTTGGACATCGCGATTGAACCAACCAAGAAAAAATAATACAGCACAGAAATACACAATAAATTTACACACTGCTTCGGTCCGACTCGCGCCTCGACACCTTTCGCGTGAGGATGGACGCCCATTTCCAGGGCGAAACCAAGGTCGAGGAACTGGACACGCCTCCTGCAGAATCGGTATCCCGCTCTACCTCTGCTCGGTTTGTGGCGGATGATAGAGGCGTCAGCCACCGCAAGTTGAAAGGGCGTTTCAGCCAGCTCCAGTCAACACCCTGCCACCAGACAAAGATGCACCAGAAGATGAGGGCACCGACGATGAGCGAGACTATCGCAACCAGCATGCGCGTGACAAAGCTGGAGTGTTGAAAGCACAAGAAAGACAACGCCACGACGAAGAGTGCCATGCTAAGGGGGAAGGATTGCGCTGGCTTTAGACCGGGCGCTAATACATGGAAGGAAGATGCTTACGACCACATCAACAAGGCGTATGGCAATGAATATAGGACCGCTAATTTTTCCAGACCCAGGGGGGAACTATGCTTGTACATAAAATCCGACTACGGCGCGTCAGCGATGCCGACGCCAAATGGAAAGGGAAAGGACGCACGGCGTCAGCCAAGGACATCGTCTCAGCATCGCGGTACTGCGTAACGAGGAGCAGGCCAAGCATGATGCTGCCGATGCTGAACAAGATCGAGAGATAGCTGGCCAATTGCGCCGGCGAGCGGTTCAAGACCAGGTCCCCATTCTGGTCGACGCTTTGGATCGAAAGAAAGCCCACGTTGGCGGCCAGAACGACTGTAGACTGGGTGTTGTTGTTAGTGAATATACGCTGGCAGGCACCGATCACATCGCACATCAAGCGTGAACTGCCGCCACTCGCCACCAAGTTTGTTTAAAAATTGGGACCATTCGCGTTGGCGCAGGACTTTGTCGGTATATGTCGAATCCAAATCTTTCCAATGGCGATTTGGTGCATCCAATAGCAAGGGTGCGAGGAGCTTAATGAACGGGGTCTTTTGGTGAGGCGTCCCGTAGACGGATTGATTGGAGTTCAAGCGCGCCCCGGGCTCGCCGTAGAACTGGAAGATGCGTCCAGTGACTGACGGTGGAGAGGATAAGCCAAGTTGAGCACGACGAGTGAGAGAACGGGACACGAACCGAATCCAGACATCAACCGCGCTGGATGTGATTTCAACACGCAAAATCAGCAATGAGCAATGACAGCACCTACCCACAATACAAGAGAACTTGTCAGATGGGTGCTCGAGGTTTCTGTTGTTGTTTTCTAGAGCGAAAAGATGGATGTTAGAGAGAGGTAGGTGTAAATCAACGCAATAGTCACTGGAAAAGCCATCAATGATTTGTGTGGCTTCGTGGAGCTCGGTGACGTTGAAGTCTACCGTAGACGTTCGAGAAGTGGCGAGATCTAAACGAAAGGCGATGAGATGAATACGAACCAAGTACGGGAACGGAACGGACCACCGCGGGCAAAAAAAATCAGATCCCTGACTTCATCCAGTATCTCGGGCTTTAGCTTTAGTGACTTTGGGAAAAGATCACAATGGTCCCTTCAAGTAGGACGTCACAAACAGCCAATTTACCACCTGAACCAACTGACCAGTATTCTTTTTGGAGGATGTAACCTAGAGTATTGTAAGAATGAATCTTGGGACTGCAGTCGAGACGCACAGATATGAGTTGCGGATTTTACTCCATTCAAGTTCCGTATGACCGAGAATTCCTTCGAGGCAACCTCATCGAACCAAAACACAGACTGGGCGTTGTGGTCAACGAAGTAATATTGACATCCGTTACTGCCATCACTGTATGTGTATTCTTCGAGGACGAGGTCAACATTAGGCCGCAACACAATACTGCGAGTGCGTAGAAACTCGAAGATCGAGTCCATTTGCGTGTCGATGAATAGGAGCGCGCCCATGTTGAAAAGATTCGCGTCGGTGAATACACGCTGAAAAAAAATGAGCAGTAATTCCCCTTGGCACATCGACGACGCACCTTCTCTTCGTGGAAAAAATATGGAGCACCTTCCGGGTGCAAAACAAGTGTCCAGCCAGGCGGCGCCGAGACCTTGTTAAAATTTGCACCGGGAGGTAGAGTGAAGTGGGTAGGCTCGTCGGGACTAATGGCGCAGATGAATAATGGACCGCGCAAAGAAGACAACAGGAAAACGCACATCACAACGTTGCGTTCATAACGTTTTACGTCTCCCGGTAAGCCGGGGAAAATACGGGCATTGTGCTCGCGTAATATCGGCGCAATCGGAGACGGCATAGCGACATTGTCCGTCTGCAGGGTATCCTCAGGAAGAGGAACATTAATGTCAACAAAGCCGGCATCTGTCGACTCGAAGTGCCCGCCTAGCGTCCGGAGGTCCTGTACCGAGATGGTGGCCGGTGGGTTGTGGGCGGGGAGTGCCCCGGGAAGATTCGAAACCGACAAACTATGGAGGGAATATGTGCCTTCGGTGATACCGTATTGAGCAGCGTTGAGGTGACCAAAGTCCACGACACTGGAGTTGGCTGAACTGTATGGACTGTTTCCCCTTGAATCTCCCGGCGATGGTGGTAATGTACGGAGGTTTGGGACCGAGAGAGTACTGGTGGGGTGATGTCGGGCCGACAAGCTCCGAAGGGGATATGAATCGTCGGGGGGTGGGCGCGGCGGATTAAGATCGTGAGACGAGCGCGATGCCCTCAGGCGCGAGGGGAGATATGCGTGCAGAGACTCAGGCATGGTCTGGACGTGGGGGACCAGATAGAAAGAGTACACAGACTGAAAGGTGGTCTATATCCGTTCATCGAAAGCTGTGGTGCTTCCTACGTCGTGCCTCCCATGAGGCGTACTAACGGCCCGAACGAGACGGGGATGTGGTGATTCTCGGCGTTGGACAAAGTTCAGGAAACATGGTTTTATGTTGGCCAGGCCTTCAAAGGGATGTGGCAACGTTGTGGAAAGGTAAGAGAGGCGATGTTGAGATCAGTCACACGGAGCTTCGGACCGATGGGAAGGTCACAGTTCAACCTGGTCACGGTTCAACTTTGCAAGCGCGGTCCCAAGCGCGGTTCTGCAAGAAACTTCGAGGTTTAAATCAGCGATACTCATAGCTACTAACGCGACCGAAACTTTCCAGAAAGTTGACACACCTTCAACTTGAATTTTTTCTTCAATTTCTTTTCCACCTGAACTTTCTCAGTCTGCAGATGCCGATTTGGTCCAAAACAAAAACCTTCAAGGGGGGGAATCACCCATTGTAGTAAGTGCATCTTCGAATTCGCTGGTATTTGTGACGATACGATACGCTTTTATCATTTCAACGGCTAAACCGCCGATATTCCCCCTTCTCCCAATTCCATCGCCCAGTCGGCAGCAGCTATCGCGTGAATCTCCGCCGTGTCAAACACCGGCAGCGGACTGTCCGCCGCCTGAACCAACAGTCCGATTTCGGTGCATCCAAGAATCAGGCAGTCGGCACCTGCCTCTGCCAGGTCCGCGATAATCTTGTAGTAGCTCTGGCGCGACTCCTCGCGAATAACCCTGTTGCAGAGCTCCGTGTAGATGATTGAGTGGACAACCTCCCGCGCTGCCTCGTCCGGGACGACAACGCGCAATCCAAACTTGTCGGCCAGGCGGGCGCGATAAAAGTCCTTCTCCATCGTGAAACGGGTACCCAAAAGACCGACCGTCTTGAAGCCCGCTTGGAGGATGCGGTCTGCGGTGGGGTCGACGATGTGGATGAGAGGCAGCTGCGAGGCATCCTCGATGCCGTCGGACACAAAGTGCATCGTGTTAGTGCAGAGGACGATGCCGTCTGCCCCGGCGAGCTTGAGCTTGGCGGCGGCGTCGTTGAGGAGGGCGCCGGCCTCTGTCCACTTGCCCGCGTGTTGGAGCGCCTCAATCTCGGCAAAGTCGAAGGAGAAGACGATGCAGCGAGCGGAATGCAGGCCGCCCTGGACTTCACGCACGCGGCGGTTGATCTCCTGGTAGTAGGTGGTCGTGGATTCCCAACTCATGCCGCCGAGTAAGCCTAGAGTCTTCATAGCGTATAGATACCTAAAGTACGAGGCAAAAAGTCGAACATCAATAGCCCGATCTGTTGCGGACTCGAATTCACCAACCAGTTTCGTTGCTCCAAACTTCCGCGATAGCCCGACGGGACGGATTATTCAACCACTCTGCGGCCGGGGGTCAACATAGGCGGAACATCCAGGGGAAACTGACAGACATGGTGGTGGAAGGAGAACGGATGATTGGTCCCGAGTCATTTGAAATGACTCGGGCATATCGGTAGTAAAACGGCCAGTGTCCGCCGGTAACTCGCGGCCGCAAGCCTCAGGATTTCTGGGCAGGTGCTCAAAATTTTCTGACCTCCCCTCGCGAATGCACGAATTACGCAAAGGTGGGACGAAAATGGTTCGGCGCAGTTCGGCCCGATGCAGCGATGCTTGGACCATTTGAACTTTAGGTTTGCTTGAGGTTCAATTTTTTTTCTGAGCTTGATAATTTCCCAAGCCGGATAAAATGTGCTTGAGCTTAACCCTGTGGACTTGGTCTCTAAAATTTCGAGGACCACTGGCTACAAGTCAATATTTTCAACTGGGTTAAACGCATAATCGGTGTACATGAACTTGAACAATCGCTCGGTAAAGTGGGGAATAACACCGTCAGCTCTTAAATCTTGATACTACCCTCACTGTCTGCGATGCTCGAGAGCCGCCACGCAGGAGCCATGGGCGGAGCCCGCGGAATGGGCACCAGCGCGCTTCCGTGGATGGTCACAGCCCTGCGATAGGTCGCATACGCCGCCGAGAACACTAAATTATCGAGCTTTAGTAGTTGTTGATCCCGACGGCCGAGTAGCTACTTACAAACGACGATCAGGAGCCACGAGAAAACGTGTGCGGCGGTGAACAGGCCGCAGCTGTCGGACCATCCGCAGGCGCGGCGATCCACGTTGTCAGATATTATTCCTGCCATTAGAGCTGCAGGGAGGATGCTGGATGAGCACGGAATGAAGTGAAGGCCAGATTCCATACCAAGCCAGGAAAGCCCGAGTACGCAGAGCACGCGGATTTGGACGGCCGTGCGATTCAATTTACGGTGAGGATGGCGGCGGCCACCAAAGTACAGCCTGGAGGCGAATAGTGAGCGGTGTAGGTCAGGGAAACGGCGGATATAGTATGTACAAGAGGATGAGGAGGGTTGCGGTCACATCGGTCCAGATCACAACGAATACTCTGTGGACGCCTGGGTAGAAAGGATGTTAATTGATACAGACGCGAGTGGAAAATGGCCAGGAGATCGCGTACCTGCGCGCTCGTTGACGGCCATCTGCGCTACAAACAGGCTGAAGATCAAGCAAGAGAGGAAGATTGCGACTACGTTGAGTGGAGCTTGTCTTAGTCGCGTGGTATTGGATGAAGTCCAAAACTCATTCACCGAGGAGTAGGATGTGTCTCGGCGTCCACTTGGAGGGGGTCCGGTTCGAATTCAATTCCGCGGAGCAGCGAGTGCATAGGTGTTCATGCTGGTGGGACGGTCCAGCCTTCGAGTCGTGCTCGTGAACGAGGTTGGCCTCGACATCGTCGTGATCAGCGAGCAAAGGTTGGGTGTCGGAATCCATTTGCAGAGGTAAAGTGGGGAAAGTAGAGTTGCCAAGGATAAGCCGCCGGCTTTATGCAGGTTAGGAGACTGCGCAAAACGTCACAAGATGGATGCTAAGTAGCGCCGTCTGACCGCAGCTGAAATTCAATTAAAATCGAGGGCTTCTGCTGCGCACTGTTGGAACGCCACGCAACTCTGGCCTACTTTGGACTTATCTCCAGGATGCGACTGGTAGTGATTAGGCCGGGAGATGAATGGAGGGTCAAAGACCGTTCATATAAGTTCATATAATGTGCAACATACGCCGGATGTACCATGTGAGTGCCACTGGAGACTGGCGAAGATACAGCGATTCAACTTGTTCCGGACTTCGAGGAAGAAAGGCTTAAGGAAAGCCGAAGGAGGTTCCAGTCTGAGAGCCCTAGTTTGATACCTGTTCGTTCAACGCGCTGCTTTGCCCTCCCTTGCGGATTTCGGGGGAGTCATATCCTAGTCCATAGGACTCGACGAACTTGTCGCCGATTCAAATTTCAAGTTGATTCTTTCAAGTCCGGAAGCTTCAACGTTGCCTGGAGTTTCACGTTGCCTGGAGTGAAGCACCGATTGAAATTGCACCACGGGTTTGCGTAAACTGAAAGCCTGGAGCTTGAAGCGGCAACACGGCAGCCACGGAATGTCAGTGTGGCGGGAAGGAAAAGGGAATTGATGAGGTAATTTCAATGCACCGCATTGACAGATTTGGACGAAAGCTGTAGCTTGCATCGCACGATTCGCACCAACATGCCAACCCTCCGGTGGCTTTTGGCCACAATACGGAGACTCCTTCTGGGCAACACTCTAGTCCGGGCATCACTTCGCGGTCTAATGTTTCTGTTTACTGCGTTGTTCCGCGCAGGAGCAACAAAAAAGAAACCCAGCACATCCACAAATTTGCCGGGGGACTCGCAAAATATCCACATCGTATACCCACAAAGAGTCGGCCAGGACACATACCCAGCTTTGCCTGAAGCTCGGCCGATCTATACCTCCGCGAGTTTCGTGCCCGCGTCGCTGCACCCATACTCGAACACTGGCCCCAGTGCTTCTCGATCGTCCCAGGAACTCACCACCCATCCGATCACTCAAGAGTCCTACTCTCTTCACAGCCTGTCCGTTCAGCATCTCCCCACAGCATCATTGGCCGTCCAGCAGCCACCCGCGACCACCCTTTCCGTGCAGCACCTCCCTGCGCTACCCCCCTCCCCGAACCTCGGCGCTGGTGGTTATTTGCCTTCGTCGAACAGCAGTGTGGTCGATTTTCATCTTCCTGGGCCCGCCACCGAGTCGCCGAGCCAGTCGCGGCACTCATCAGTAATCGGTGACATTGCCTTGCCCTCAACTTCGCCGCTTTTGAGTGAGACCCATCCTCGTATCTTCCCTGCGGCTCCCGAGAGTGTGAGCAGATACGAGCGGAGGGCAACGATGTACGCCTTTCGTCCCTTTCTTCCGTCCATTTATTCCGCTTACTCGTGTAGTCCAGATGAAGAAACCAGCTTCACCCTCGCATCGCTTACCATTTCCGTGATGCCGTAAGTACTTCGCCTGTATCTTGATTTTGGCTCATTTTCATCCAGCGTTACACCGCCGCCCGGGTGGACGGCCTGCCAACACCCCGAAGGCGCCCCGTATTTCTTTCATGAGGCAAAGGTGCGTTGTTTCCCACGTACGACGCTCGATCACCATTGAAATCGCTTTTTCTCCAGCGCGTATTTACTGACGCCAACCTCTTCGACGCTGCCACGCTCAAGTTTATCAACGAGAGCGTGAATAATATCCACGACTTTCTTCGTGCCCACAATGTTCAGCTCGCGGCTGACGGCGACCTTGTTCTGGACGAATACATTTTCAATGATGGATCAAGGGGCGCTCAATATTACTTCGTGAACCACCACGACCGCTGTGTATTTTGGATGGACAACGTTGGCTCGGATATATTCACGATTACTCGGGAGCTGAGAGGGATGACGGCGGCGTCACATATCCGTGCGTTACATTTCGTACCGTCGTCCTGCAGAATCCTCATGAGGGTGCAGGCCATGAGCTCGAAGCCCAATATTGGTGAGCCACTCGGCATCTTCAGCTTCGTCCGCTGACCGTCTCGAAGGTATCACTGCGAGTTGTACCCGAAATCCTTCGAGGTTACGCGTGAAATCATAGACGAACTTCGGGATATTGTCCTTCACGCGCTTGGCGGTAGCTATATTCCCCAACTACGGTACGTTCTTGCCACTCAATGTTCACTAGACGTTATCACCTCCGCGACCTCTACTGTCGACTGGAAAGTCGACGACCTCAATAATATGATCAAACTTGTGGACGGGTTTCGTGGTGAGTCCCAATTATACCTTGCATTTCCCGCCTCGTTTATCCAGGTCCAGAAAATGTTGGTAAAAATGCTGCTGGAACCGGCTGCCTCGTTGGTGCGTGCATCTCTCATACCCTTCGATCTCGACATACCCACGCGAGTCAGGTCGACTCATGGTCTCGTTCGGTATCCAAACTCATATCGTGCCCTGACCAATAACTCATCGGCGTTGTCATCAGTTCGCGCAAGGGTGTACAATTATCACTCCACCCCCGGCGCGCGCCTCGACGTAGATCACTCAGTCTACGGGACTGTCCGCAAACGGACGCTGCTCATTCAGACGTTGAGCCCGCTTCTGTTCTATGCCCCCGACTTCCATTTGGTTGGGCTGCAAACGATGTTCACCGACCGCTTGATTCGGAAGCGGGGCTGGTCGCAGTTCATCACGCGCCTCAACAACGAGTGGCAGGAATTTACCCTATATGTGGGTCACGTCGATGGTCCTTGGTTTCCTGGTATTCCTTACACGCATCCTGCAGGGCACCGTCGTTTTGAATGCAAACGTGGCGTTCCTATCGATCCAGAGCGTCGATCAGGGCGGCCTCCCCACGGACAACCGTTCCCCGGCACAGATCTCCAGCTACTTGTCGATCTTGACGAGTATTGGCAGCATCATTATTGGGCTGCTTCTTGCGAAGCAGAATCGCAATCGGGATCGGGAGACGGCGCCGGATGCGGTGAGCACATACAGGCAGGTTCTCCAGGACAGATCCCTGACATGTCTCAGGCGATGTTCATCTTCAACCGAACCCACCCAACGCTCGGACTCGAGACGCTCGCGATCATGTACGCGCTACCGTACGCGATGCTCATCTGGTCGTGAGCCCAACCACCTTTCCTTACTATCCCCGCGTTGACTTGGCCTCCAGTATGGTGTCCTTCCTGGCGGCGTTCTCGTTCATGTGCTTCGAGGACTCGACGCTCACGACGCGCTCGCTCGTGGGCGTGCTCTGGGCGGTCGTCGCCGCGCTCATCCTGTGGTGCGTGTTCACCGCGTGGGAGAGCAGCGACTGGGACTGGGCGCGCGCACTCTTTTGCTGGCCCTCGAGCATCAAAGGGTGGTTGCGGCCTGCATCAGCATCATCATCCTCCGACGGGGACGCAGAGGCGGTGCAGGATGAGGCCAAGTCCGCTCTCTCGCAGCATGAATCCACACCCGCGCGACCACGAAGGAGGCTGCGGTGGGCGTGGCCGTCGGTGTCCATTTCCTTGCGCAAAGGGTCGTACGACTCTGAAAGGACTGTGACGAATGTGTAGAATTGGTGTTTTGTTTGATGGCTCGCCGCTCGCGTACTGTATTTCTAGCACACTGTAGCACACGAATTCCGCTTCGAAAATGTCACCAGTACTTACTGCCCGATGCCCGATGCATCAGGGTAGACGCAGGAGGTCAAAATTACGTTCTCTACACGCGCTCGAGCAATTGTCTTCAAGAAATTGTGATTCGAGCAAAGCAACAGCATTTTCAATAGCCCAGGAACACATCGGCAATTGCTTCGGCAAATCCTTCGGGGAGATCGTCGGAGGAATGCTGAGAATGGAACATCTTCATCATCTCTTTGCTGTAAGCAGCCATAAATTCGACTTGAGAGGGAAGCATTTGGGTCCTCGCTTTTCCAGTTTTGCATACCGACTTGTGGACTTTCCATGCCATTCTCTGACAGTGGCTGCTGCAATAAACCGCCTACAAAGATACAATTAGTCGGTACGTATTATCCCAATTAGCGCGCGCCGCGCAATCGACGCACCTTGCTGCAACCCCCGCAGCGGGAAAGCTTTGCACAGTTCCTGCCCTCAATTTTGGGACACCCTCCGCCTTCACAGCGCCGGTACAGCGGGCCACCCGTCGAACCTACTTTCGCGGCGTTTTCGATGGCCTCACGCGTTCGGCGGTCGGCCTTGGATGACACAATGTACATATCGACGGCATCGTTCCAAAGTCGAATCGCGTTATTCAATTCGATTTTTGACATTGTGTGGACGGCACCTGGGCTGAAAACGTTTAAACGTTTAAATACCCCAGTCACTGAAAATAAAGGAATATTCCGTACAAGAGAGGGGTGATGGTGAGGCTGCAACCCGCCGCAGCGAAAGCGGGATCGATACGCCCGTTTTTTACCAGTGTCTTCAACACTGCGTGCGCCGTTTCGATCTGCTTTAACAGGTCCTGCTGTCTCGGCAGGTACTCAACTCCGACTCTCTTCAATGCAGGGAGTATGCCGGTTCTCGGGATGCATGCCCGGTTGAGACGACCTCCCTCTGAGGAATCCCACTGCTCTATCCAGGTCATATCAGTGCGCTTCGCACAGCAAACGGCGTGAGTCTTCGCTGATCCACAGGGACAAAAGTTGGCGTCCGGATACGGCTTCGATTCAGTCGCGTGGCATTTATCGAGGGAAAGACCCGACCCGCAAGGACAGGGCCTACGTGGACGGGGTTGGCCCGAGAGTCGCGAGGCGGTGGACGTATAAAATCTTTTGGCGTTCACGGTCTTGAGGAAGTCTATGGGCGCTAGCGTAGGACGGGAAGGGAAGGGATCGGCGCCGTGGAGGAGGAGAGCTCGGATGAGATCCCATTGGTCGCTAAGGCTGGCAAGACCAAGAAGGGAAAGACCCTCGAGCGTTTCGTTGGCATCTGCGTGATGCTGTAGCAGAAGGAGGCAGATTTGTATGTTTTGTTCGACGAACGCATGGACGGCCTTGGTGCTGGGCGTCGTGCGGCCGTGAAATATTGCAGAAACGGTATCATCCGGAAGGAGGATGTCTTTGAGGATGGTGCATGCGAGATAAAGTGCTGAATAGTTTCTACGATCTTTGAACTGCACGGACGCGCCTAGTCGGAGGCTTTCGTGTGCCAGCGGCAGGTCTCCTTGGGTCACTGCAAAATGCAGCCAACTCCCACCCTCGAGCCCTTTCGTGCATCGGCGGCCGACAAGACCTGCGGGAAAGCCTTTTCCAACTCCGTCGCAGATGGGGCGTCCAACTCATTCGAATGCAAGGTACTTTTTCGGAGGTCCGCGAAAGGTCCATCGAAGATCAACGAGTCGGGGTATTTTTCCTTGAGTGGCTCCCAAATAGCGCGAGGCAGAAACGGGGTCGCCTGGCGCATCTTTTTCCGAGTGCCGTCGCGTTTGTTCATGGCTCTGGTCGAAGGCTTCTGTGCGGTGACCAGTTGGACGTAATATTGAGGTAAAGACCCCTGACTTGGAAAATTCCCAGAGAGATCCAGTGCTCAGCGCCGACCGTGAATCTGCAGCCCGCTTCATAGGTCAAGTTGAGCGTGAAGCTATGATGCATGGAGGACCAGAGAAGAGCCAACCCAGCGATCAAAGCGATCAAAACTACGCGACTTGTCTCTTCAGGCCCCGTGAAGCTCCACCAAAGGGTTGTCCGGAAATTTGGCTTTTTGAGGCTCAAATTTGGCGATTTCCTTGTCCCAAATTTGGCTTTTTGAGGACCGAAATCTCCAAACCTTGTCCGCGAATTGGCTTTTCGACGCCTTGGAGGCGGAAAATTCGGGCCACCTCGTCGTCGGAGGCCGATTTTTTCAACTCGCTGTTATGGTCCGTTGGCGTTGCGGTTAACAGCGCAAGATGCGCTCTTTCTGCGTTTCTGGAGGTCCTGGGTTCGGGCCCCTATTAAATTTTTGTCGCTTTACCCGCGACTACCCTTGTCCGATTTTGGCTTTTTGAGGCCCAAATCCCGAAAAATATTGGCTTTTTGAGGCCCAAATCAGAGGTTTTGGGCGGACAACCCTTTGGTGGAGCTTCACGGGGCCTGTCTCTTCCCACCACCACCCTTTGTGGTTCAAGAGCCTTAACTGGTCGTTCCGGTGAATCTCGTCAACAGAACTAGTCCATGAACGCCTACACTGCTCTATCGGATCCGTCGTCGCCCTTTGTCGTCTCGGCGTTATCATGAATCGTAAAATCATAACCAACTCGTTATGTATTGCGGCTTGCGGCTCACAGTGTGTTGCAATATATGCCTGCCCAGTGTATTCGTGCGATAGGAGATGCGTCCAAGACCGTGCCCCTGGCCCTGGTACACTAGGAGCGTCTACTAAAGGTCGGGGTAATGTTAGGGGTGTTCAGCGTCGCCATGTTCTCTCCCCCCAGACGATATATTCTCGGTGCAGGCATATTTTGCGCGCTGTGGCTCGTGTCCTCCTGGGGTCCTCCGATGTCTTCGTTAGGTTTTACGTCCTTCGCCCCGCAGAAAGCCTCTTCCTCTCCCTCTGCCCTCGTCCCTCAGGTACTCCCCGTTGCGGACCCCTCCTCCGAGTCTACACTGGTCCCTCAAATCCATGCGCCCGTCGCGGTCACCACACCATACACCGCAGCCGTCGTATATTTGCTCACGACCCTGCCTCTACAACGCCCCAAACAGTCCATCTTCCGCTCCCTCTCATTGGTGCAGCGAAATTTTCCATGGCGGTATCAATGGCCTATCCTGCTGTTCCACGCGGGTGTTTATGATGCGGACGAGGCGCAGGAGGCGTTCCTCGCCCAGCTGCGCGTTTCCGCTGAGCAGTACGATGTATCGGCCGAAGAGGCGGAGAAGCTGCTGAAGCGGATACAGTTCGTTCACCTTCAGCACAATGTGCCTGCGGGTATCCCGCCCAATCCGAAAGAGTACAAACCGGTTTGGGAGGGTATGTGGCCCGGTATGTCGTTCCCTTGAATTCTTTCGATACAAACTCATGATCATCTTCCGGCAGGCTACCACCACATGTGCGCGTTCTTCTCGTACAAAATCTTTCGCCACCCGCGCATCAAGGACCTCACCTACTACCTCCGCCTCGACGACGACTCGTTCATCCGGGAGCCCGTTTGCTTCGACCCCATCGAGTACATGCACATCAAGAACCAGTCGTTCGCGTTCCGGTTCCAGGATACCGACTGGCAGGGCGTCACCGCTGGCATGTGGCCCCTTGTCAGCGACTACGCGCAGAGCCATCCTGAGGTAGAGGACCGCATGCTCGCAAACCACTGGCCCTGGGCGCCGAAGCGTTTCCAGCCTAACTACGGCAAGGGCGTAGGATTTCCCGGCTACAACGGCAACCTGGAACTGGTGCGCCTCGCGCGGTTCCAGACGCCTGAGGTGAGGGAATTCCTGGATGAGCTCGAGAGCAACCCGGCAGGGTTTTATCATGAGAGATGGGGTGCGTCTCGAAATTCAAGTTGATCGTGCGGCATGTTGACCTTCTTCCTTCTAGGCGACGCGCCGCTGCGGAAGGCGACGGTATACATGTTCCTGAATGTCACGGAGGAGGTTCACCTCATGTGTGAGATTGAATACGCGCACAAGCAGCAGAATTACACCGGGTGTGGGTGTACCCCGTTACCCACCACGTCCCTTGCTTCGCAGTAGTTCTTTTGTGGGTTGTTCTCGCATGCGTTTGTTCTCGCATGCGTTTGTACAAATTATATTCCTGGAAAATCGAATGTGCGCTCTGTAACGTGTTGGTTCTCTGTGGCCTTCCCCAACCTGTGCCCCTTCAAAGTTCCTCCCATCTAAGAGATAAATCGACAAGTATTGTATTGGACAGAGGGAGTCTCGTGCTTGGATCTGTGTGCCTATTGTGAGCACAACTCTGAGATGAAGGAATAGAAATGGAACGACAAAGAGAAATCGTCCGAGATATCGCCACAGGCGCGATAACAAGCTGTGAAGTGGATCGATGATACTGAGACGCACATGTGAAAGGAGGATACGTACCAGTTTTTCTCGTGCCTTTCTATCTGGATAGCTCCAACCCAACCGAAGCGAAGCAAAGGATCTGATATCGCTGCCAGCGTCGGTAGGAGGCCCAGGAAACGACTTGGAAAAAATTGCGCGCAAAACCAAGGGCTCGATCTGGCGGGAGCCAAACCTACCAAAGGGAATGCAACCGTGGAGAAGATGACACTGGCGGTCCAACAGACGGTGATAAAGCCCCAAAACGCGAACGGAGTCGACAGGCACAGAGCAGGGGTATGAAGGGCGGAGGAGGCCCTATGCATCTGGGACGGTGCCGAAGCCTTTTGCACGAAGAACCAGATAGGACACGTCAAAAAAAAAAACCAGACGACCGCGCGCGGGCACTGCAGAGGTTTTGGAAACATACTGCGCGTATGTGGGGCTCAGCCGAGACGATTTAGCACACAAATTGTCGAGGATTTCCATATTCAGCTGTTACCCACGCAGACAGCGAACCACCATACTGACGAAACTCTGGCTTTCATTCATTTCATCGAACCTGAGGTTGAAGCCGCCGTCGAGCGTCGAAAAGCGTCTCTGCTCCAGCATGAAGGCGGCGAAAAGAAAGAACCGACAAAGGGCGTTTAGGGGCGGATATTGTTCGAAGTCTTAGCTTGCGGATGTAAACGTTACTTGGTCCTGCTTTCTTTTCGCTGTTCTCCTCCTCGATTGAAGCCAGACGAGACTAGACGAGACCGGTGCAATTGCTCCCTTTTTTTGTCTCGCATGATGATGAGTCGTCCCTCGCTTACGACCTTCATGTGTGGAGCATGACCCCTCTCGCCCCACCCGAGCCCAGCGCTGAGGAGGATGGTGAACGCTTGGACCAGTGGATTTCCTTCCTTCGAGACTACGCAAAGGGCAAGCAGCGCCCTCCTCCGCCTTTGGTTCGTGCCGACAGGACATCAAAAACGCCATCTGCGATCCCCAGCTTTGATATCCCACTGTATCCTCCTGGAGAGGTACGGGCCCTCTGCTGGGTGCGACTTTGCCAGCTCACATCGCATAGATATCCCGCGCAACTGCCCGGATCATCGCAGAGTTCTACGAGGAGCATGGATTCCTGCCGCCGTATGTTTTCCTTGCATCTCACACACAATATTGGTCTGACCTCACCTTAGACCGCGCGCTGACGAGGAGGTATGCAGCATCTACTCTGTGTGGACGTTGTACTGATCCTGTGTTAGCCTGTTCGGCAAGCGGCCATTCGTGAATACAAGTGCGTGCGATTGGTCGCGGTTTTTGAAATCCTCTCATCCATCCAACCAGTTTGTTTCGCGAGGATCAGGCTGAAAACTTTCATCGATGTACGAGCCTGGTGACTGCCTTTTTCCCATTTGCCCCTATATGCACCATCAGGTGAGCTAGCAGCTTGAACGCCCAGATAGACGCTCAGTTTTCGCAGTCTGTTCCATAATGACACCCAAGTGGTCGTGAGCAAGGGTGGAGACTTCCCAGTGACGCTGGGCGAAGGACTCGTCACGGAAACAAGCATATGCGGACATGTTGTGTTGAAGAAGAACGGCGAAACCACGGAGCTTCTCGAGGTCGCTGACGATTGGTGCGTGGCCAGACTATTTTCCCTTGCGATGCCTGACTCGCCCCGATTACAGGCGATTTCTAGGGAATCCATGGACCTCAATGGACGCTGGTGGTGAGTGCAGAGTGGCCTTGGCATCTGCCCCCCTCACGCTCTCGCAGTCAAAGGATATGTCGGAGTTCCCATTACTTTGGAGATCGACCCCGCGGATCCTCAGCGGTCGGACCGGGTCACTGTTGGGGTCATCGCTCTCATGGGCAACAGCCCGTTCCCAAAGTTGACGGACACTCAAACCAGGGTATTGGACGACCTCTCGTCCATGCTCTCGGTGCAGTTGCGCTCCACATGGGAGGGTTGGCGCAGGGGGAAAGAGGCGCGACTCCGAAATGCCATCAGCGTGTTCCTCGATAAGGCCTTGGTGGACCCCAGCCAGCAAGCGATCAGGGAAACCACTGTCATAGCGGAACCTCCTGTAGAAGGTTCTGACTCTGGTCGAAGCACCCCGAGTTTGCGGAGTGCCGACGCTGAAATGCTGACATCTGCCATTTTTGCGAGCGCTGCAGAACAACTCCAGAAGTTGCTCGAGGCTGATTTTGCGATCATCGTCGATCTGAAGCCTTTCCACGCGACAAACGTAAGGGCGTTTCACCTTCTGCATCTATTTCGATCGCTCACTTGCGCTCACTGTAGATCCCCGGCAGTCGGAAGCTATCGCATAGCTTCGTCGATGGTCGCCGCATTTTGTCGAGCTCCAGCTCCAAAAACAACGATCTCGAGCACGCTTTTGATACCCCGGAGGCGATGTCAGCAATCGCGCGCTTCCTAGATCTCTACTTTGCTGTAAGTCCAGTCCGCTTGGACATCAACTTCGAGGGCTCACCTCAAATTCAGCATGGCCGTTCCACATTTTCCAAATTGGATGGGGAATCTGGGCTTGAGGGTCTACTATCCTTCCCTCCTGTTTCGGCGCCTCTTCCCCTCGCACGCGGCTTGAAATCCTCTGCAATTTCCCAGGACACTCCTCACATCGCTCTCCCGTTCTACAGCGCAAATCGACCGAACCTGCTCATCGTAGTCGCTTCCGCTGCCCCGTTTTTCGCCTTTAATCCGGCCGATGTGGCATTTGTGAGCAATCTCGGTGTGATGCTCGTTGCTCACCTGGCGCAGCGGGTTATAGTCGAGGCGGATGCAGCCAAAACAGGTGAACATCACTCTTGCCGTCTATTACCTGAGGCTGACCGACTTTTATCCAGCTTTCGTGTCGCAAATCAGATATGTTCTTTTTACCTACCAGGCCATCCGGAGACTTACCAAGCTCTTTCCGTGGTTACTCATGAACTCAGGACTCCTTTGCATGGCCTTTTAGGGGTGAGTAACCTTTCCGTGGCGTCGTCTCATACTCATTACTGATGGTCTGCCCAGCAACTCGAGCTTGTGCGCGAGAGCGTTGTCACCGGAGAATTCTCATTAGTGCCTGCTTTACTCGAGTGAGTAGCTTCATCGTCTTCAAGTTCTGGCTTACTCTTCCACAGTTCAGCTGAATTTTGTGGTACGGCACTGCGCGGTATAGTCGACGACGTGTAAGTTGCAACCGCCCAGCATTATAGCAACTGACCCATTTCACCCAGCCTCGACTTTGGGAAGATGACACAAAGCGCGCGCACCGAGGGTCGGAACGTTCTTGCTCTGTTGCGTCCGGTCCCTGTCGATCTCGTCCACTCTACGCTTGAGATTTCGAGGGCGTGTTGGCTGCGACGGCTGCAGTGGGAAAAGGCCTCCACGGTGTGTACCCCGGGGCTGCCCGGAGCCTCACCGCTCCCGTTCCTGGAGTTGGCCGTCGAGTACGAAGATCGCTCGATGCTGAAAGACTGGTGGCTAAGTTTGGATGCGACGGGATTCACGCGGGTGTTAACCAACTTGATCACCAACAGCTTAAAGTACGTGCGACGTCTAATTGACGATTGTACATTGATGCTATCATTATTCTAGGTACACTGCAACTGGTGTGATCACCGTATCCCTAAAGTCTGACTCTGGAACGGACGAGGATGGGTCTGATACTCCGCAAGTTATCCTCAAAGTCGAAGATACCGGCCGTGGCATCGCTCCCGAATTTCTCTCCAAGATATTCGATCCTTTTACCCAGGCCGATTCCTTCTCCCCTGGTGCTGGCCTAGGTATTTAATTCCCATCCCGCCGCCTTGCCGCTCACCAATCACGTTTTTTGAAGGATTACACATAACGCGGTCCTTGGTCGACCGTATGGGTGGCACTATCGCCGTCGAAGCGCGGCCCGGTGGCGGGACGATCTTCAACGTCGTGTTGCCCGTCGGGGATATGGAGATCGCGCCCAGCGACAAACCGCGGCTCATGCACAGAAAGATCATTTCGTCGGAACGGATGACGAAAACCCCGGAAGCACCGCTGTCGCCTCCGCTTTCGGAGCATGCGCAGCCCCAGGCGATGACACCGCCTACAACTCAACCCTCCTCGCAAGTGTCAACGCCGGGCACTGTGCCCCCGCCACGTCCTAATACACCGCGGCGGGCTACATCGTATTTCGATTCGCACGACGAGGCGAACCCAGCGAGCCCCGCACCAAAAACGTCGGACATTACCCCCACTGTTGTCAGTTCGACCAAAATACCTTCCCCGCCTCTCTCCCCGCGGGATTTGCCTCCTTTTCCCGTCCTCAAAGCCGAGGACATACCCCCAGCTATGCCCCCAGATGCACCATCGCAGCCTGACCTCTCGCCACTTTCCTCCCGTCTGCGCGTCGCGGCCAGTGAAGGTCCCACTGGTGGCATAGATGAAATGCGGCTGATCGTCCTTGTGGTGGATGACAGTGAGCTAAATTTCATTACTTCCCTTGCCCGACCGCGCTGACTCTTTGTACAGATGCAATCGCGAGAAAACTGTTGGTTCAGTTGCTGAAGCGTGAAAATGTGACGGCGTATCAAGCAGACGATGGGGTAGCTGCTGTGGAGGTCTTTCGGGAGGTGCATCCGCACGCTGTTTGGACGTACGTTCTGGCACGGTTTTCTTGAATCTTTATTGAACGTCTTCCTCTCAGGGATGTCTCTATGCCACGGTTAGCCCGAATTTGAAGTGGTTCTGTGCACTAACTGACTGCCTCCTTGCCGCACATAGAATGGACGGTGTTGTGAGTGCATTTTCTTCACTGTCAATCGTCCCTATCCTAAAAATCTCCTTCCAGACAGCGGCCGGTCAAATGCGGAAAATAGAGAGGGAGATGGGGTGGACGCCTTCTCACAGTGAGTGCAAGGTGCATTATTGATTCACGCGGATTCTGAATCTTCCAGTCCTTGCCATCACCGGTCTTGGCCTGTCTGATGAGCACGTACGGAGAGAGGCGTTGTTGGGTCCTGCGGCTCTTGATGCTTGGATGGTACTTCTGCCTTGAACGTCCCGCCTCGCCACTGTCTCACTCTGTATCTTCTCAGATCAAAGGGCAAACCAACCTGAAGACGCTCAAGGAGAGCCTGGTCGCTTTGAGGGCGAAACTAAAGTCACGGACATAGCCGCGCATTCCTCTGCTAATTATCTACCTGGGTTTTAGGGTTCCTGACTTGACATCTGTAGCTATTATTGATATCTAACTGGCGTGTATTATTCCGCTACACATTGTATTCGTACACATACACGCGTTCAATGCAATATATGATTCGTACATAGAAGAATTCTTGACGATGAGCGAAAGAAACGTTGGGCAAGTTGGATGCCGTCCTCGGCAGAAGTGGCTGAGCGTGCTGTTTGGCACGCGTTGTTTACAATTTGTCTCCTTTGCACCACTCCTAGGGACGGCGACGAGGACGATTTACACGCGACTCCCGCACAATGTCGCGCTCCAATCCGCAGCCACCGAACCCTCCTCCTCGAGCCCCCGGCGGTCCCGTCCAGGGCCCCCCACAATTTATGCACCACTACGCCAACCCCCAGGCCACTCAAGTCCCCAGTGTCCCACTGCACTACCGTCAACACCCAGCATACTCCCCTGTTCTAGTACATCACCCGCCGCCCGACCCCATGGAAATCATGTCCCAGCGTTTTGCCCAGTCCGTGCGCGACATCCTCTCCGCGCAACAGGCCCACAACGAGACAAGAATGAACCGGCTGGAAACAAATATCCAGCGCTTGAGCTCGGACATCTCCGATTCGCGGCGCGACACGCGCGACTCCACCGCTAACTACATAGGCAAGATCGCAGAGATGTTGGTAAACTCCCACGAGATCCAGCTCGCGCGCCTAAAGAGAATGGAGCTCGTATTGGGCATGGGTCCAGACATGAAGGACGAGAAATCTCTACTCGCTAGATTTGATCTGCTCTCCTTTGCCGTCGAAGAATTCCTTGAACGCGTCAAGGATCCCGAGGCCAACTGTCAGTCAATGTCTCGAGATTTGTACTCCCAACTCACCTCGTTCAGTGCCCGAAGGTCCTCTTCGCCACGATATGGCAACAAGTCCCATTAAACGCGGTTATGCCGACGCGGGTATACTTCCCAGAACTCCAAGTCCAAGTCCCCGCTTGTCATCTGTAGCTGGCGAGTCCGAGTCCCGTCTGGTGCTCCCCATCCAAATCTCATCTTTCTCTCGCAGTGGGCCCCTCCCCTCCACATGATGATACGTTTTCAGAAGACAGCCTACTCTCAGAGAATAAATCGCTTTCTACCATCGGTGCGCTGGTTGTCATTGGTAGATCACTGCATCTCATGGAAATGTGATAGTCGGAGACGAGAGTCTTCCCAACATTTTTGGCAAACCGCTGGCCCAGATCAACCTGAACAAGGGCCTGGAGCAAGACGAAAGCTGGACACCCGCCAATGAGATTGATCTCGTTCCCCGCGCCACCTCCAAGCATACGTTTGCCGCTGCCTCACCGGTGACATCCCCACTCGTCCCAGTAGATTGGGATGATCAAAGTACGTCCAGCTACATCCTTTTTGGCTGGCCCTTGTGAATGTGCCCTTTAGGTCCCTCCCCTGAATCTTTCGCATTCAATCCCGACCAATCCACAGAAGGAATGAAGCCCTATTCGACCCTTCCGATACGCCCACCCCCTTCCGCTGGGACCGTCACCTCACTTCGACATGCGACCTTTGGGGACCAGTTTTCGGGGCCCTCGTCGGTCTCCACACCATACCGTTCTACCTCGGTGCACCCTATGTCTCCAGCACTTTCCATGTCCCCTTCCACATCTCCGAGGCCACCCACCCCACTCCCTGCTGATACAGGGCTCTCGGTGCCTCATGATGCTTCCTTGGCGGCAACGTGCCGCGCTCCTCCGGAGACGCAAACTTCATACCCCGGCACTCGCGAACATTCTGTGGGCGCACACCGCTCCTCGAACGCTGCACTACCACGCGATATTCCCTCTCGCAGCTCCACGGTGGAGCGCGATGGAAACGTCCACCCCGAATCACCTTCCGCCGATACCATACGCGAAGTGCTTTCAGTTAGCAACATGATGTCCCCGCACTCCGGCACGCATTCCAATGTCGCGTCTCCCACGCGACCTTTCCCGCCAACGGAGGATGAGGACGTCGTACCATCGTCGGTGACGCCTTCCCCAATGCTTGGGGCTCAAATCCATGCATCATCACCGCCCCGATTGACTCTCGATATCCCTGTTACAGTACCAGCACCATCTTATCCGAGCGCTGGTGACCTCTTCGACCCCTTCATGTCTCCCTTGTCATCTACCAATCCATCTGCGGCCCCATCACCATCTCCCCCGCCAAAGGACGAAAGAACGGAGGAGCGTATTCCGACTACCTCAAGTCCGCCGAGCGGACGGCCTACCGTGTCTGGCCTAAGGCTTCGCGCACCCGACCTGGGCGAACCGGCGGAAAATGTGCCCCAAAAGCGCAAGTTGGAATCGGACTCTACAAAGCAACCGCCAGTGAAGCGCCCGCGGGGGCGACCAAGCAAGCAGCATGCTGGACCGAGCGTGAAGCAAGAGAAGGGGAAGAAGAGGAAGAAGCTGAATGAGCCTGTGTGGCCTGAAATAATCCCTGAGGACGCGTCGCCTGCGGAGGTGTGTTTCGTTCTGTTCCCCACCGTGATGCAGGGCTGACTTTTGTTTCCAGTTCGTTGGCAAGTTTATCGGTTGTGATAAGTAGGTTTCGGCAACATTCCTCACTCCTTTTTTGCTGACCGCTTCTGCCAGTTGTGAAAGATGGTTCCATTACACATGTATGGCGATCGTTAGAGACGATCCCAGAGTCGACGGCACGTTTCACTGTCCATTTTGCGTTGCGTGGGTTCATTCGTTTTTGGATCACAAGCCTAGCGTTGACGATGTTTTCTAGTGCCCGTTCGTTGCATTCTTCCAACTGCGCACCCAGTTTTTTTTGACACAAAGTTTCACATAGATCCTCCGCTTGAAGGGACAGATGACCCTACGGCAGAGCAGTGTAAGCGCCCCGACTGTCCAACGAAAGGGGCAGACTTTGAAGTCGACGGTGTCTTTGGCCGTTACACGAAGCTCGATTCTACACGCGGCCGCCTTGTCTACTGGTTGATGCGTTGGAAGGGGTGAATTATTGATTCTTCGCGACAAAATGACACAACTGAACTTGCTGTGTCCTAGATACCCATGGTCCGAAGCTACGTGGCAGACATTTGCGCCTGATGAGGCTATCGAAGAGTTTTACAAACGCGCCTCTGCTGAGGGGTTCGACCGCGAGGACGACAGCGTCAGCTGTATCATGCTGGCAGAGGCGCAGGCGGGTGGGGCGATGGATCCTAGTGATCCTTGAAACGCGTGTCCTAGAGGAACGGACGGACGGAAAATGGGACGGTAATTATTGTATCCTGAAGCCCAACTGCTTTGGCCCACCATCGTATGCGCTATTTTACTATACTCCGCTTATGCACTATACAGATCGAATATTCAATTGTAGGCCTATGCATTGTACCTGACATCATTTTTTGGCGAGGGCGGGGAAACTTCGGAGGACGTAGCAAGCGGGATGGCGAGCGGGATGATACGGATCTCTCTGGGCCGTGCCGGCTTTGACCGTCGGCATTTACCGGTTGGACATCTTTTCAACTTGAACCAAACTTCATCCCACAACCGTCGGGGAGCTGTCGTCGGATTCCTCGACCTCTCTCGGTGTCTTCGTTCGTAACCCGAATTCTTCGTTGGCTCCAAACGCGCCATCCCTGCTCCTCCTCCGGACCGGCTCTGAAGCCTCTGATCTTCTTTTTGGTCTCGGGATACCGACGGGATACTCGAAATGTTGTGGATGAGGATCAACCGTACCTCATGATCGAGAAAGTGGACTCTTCCTACGGGGGCCGCATTGACGTGAGAGCTCGTGAGAGGCGGCCCCAGCAGAAATAAAAAGCGCACCTCCAGGCATGATTGATTGTTTGCATTCCCTGAAATCGCTCATGGTTTGTTTCCACCTCTTAGTTGAACTTCACGCTAACGTTGTCATTGTCAGAAACTCAAACTCTTTGCTCTGAACTCCGCCGCTTTGGCGGCCTCGGTTTCGGCGGCGTCCCGTAATTCATTTCGTGTTTCCCTCAGTATCCACATTCACACCTTGGCCTAGTCCTTCCGCCTTTATACCAGAGGATTAATACTGGGGCAATCAAGCCAGCGGGATGGGCTTTGAATCAGGCCCAGATACAGGCTGACGGTCTCGCAGGCCATCTGAGAGACTTTGACAGCTAGTAAGTTCGTTGCCTGGATTTGAACCGATCTCCTTCACATATTCTCTAGCGTCAATAGTTCCATCTGGGTCGAAGGTGGCTCCATTGAGTACTCCGAAATGCACGAATCCGCTCCGTACTGGTTGTGAGTATCGAGCACGTCAAAGGCTACTCTTAAGACTCACGAGCAATTAGCAATGGCATGGTCTCACTCGCCTTCCAGCTCCAGGACAAACGACTCATGGGACAAGTCCGCGAGTTTTTGGACTGGACTCTCGACCATCAAGGAGAAGATGGCTGGATTGGTCCTGAGCCCTTCGTGGCAAACGCTACAATCCCGCGTCTGGTCTGGCCTCGGTATTTGGTACTGATGGGAATGATTGTGCGTTGCTTGCAAATTGCGGAGGCATTTTCTCATAGATTGTAGCAATATGCCGAAGCAGACCCCACGCAGACGACAAGGATTTTGGACTCGATGCACAAATTCCTGTCGCTCGTGCACACGATTTTCAAAACGAACCAGCAGGGTGACCCGTCTCTTGGATTCCAATTCGATTACCAGTTCGTCCGGTGGGAAGAAGTACGTCCGGCGTCCATGATTAAAACCATTTCTCATTACTCCCCCAGTTGGTCTATTCGTTGCAATGGCTCGTCGATACAGATCCCCGTGGTAAGTTGATGGTACTCGAAAAATGTCAACCAAAAGGCTAACATTTATTTCAGACAAGACAGACGAGTTGATTGAAACCATGCAACTCGCTCGGAACGCTGGGTTCTCCTGGGTATTTGATTGCACTACAGTCAAACCACAGGCTCATGAAATCATGCCAGAAAAATGACTGGTTCACTCCAGAGATATTCCGTAGGTCTTCTCAGTACACGCGACAACACCTCTGCTTTACTTATTCCAAACGCAGCCCAGGAGGCAGACAACACGACATTCAGTATGCAAACGCAAGTTGGTTTGATTTATACACCTTTCGCAGGACTCATGTATGTTAAACAGCCATGGCGTCAACACCGCAGAAGGTTGCGCTTCCTTCGGTTTGCACCACCATGATCTAAACTCTCTGCAGCTCTGAAATCTGAGGCTCTGGCTTTCCGTTTCACCAATGACCCGACCGACAAGCAGAATACCTTCGATCGCCTCGACATGCTATATCGATATCACGGTCGCGCCTCCGGTAAATAGGCCCTCTCCGCCGGCTTATCTGTACTGTATCTCATTCCAACCAGGGACGTTCTCAGCGGATGAACATTACGCAGGATTGAATCCGTCTCGCGGGTATGTACGGAGCGTCGTTGAAGATCAAGTACTGAAATTCATCAAGAACTGAGTTGTGTGCCGTAGTGTGAGGGGTATTGAGCCGTATTACAGCATCGGACTCACGGACGTATTATTCAGGGAGCAAATCTTCTCGCTCGCCTTGATCTACCAGATGTTCGGCAACAACTCCGTTGGTCGGTCATAAAATCTTCTCAACTCGCAACATTAATTTACAAGCACCCATGCAGCTGATCGAGCGGAAAAAATAGGTAATGGAGAATATTTTTTCACTCGAGGTTGAAGCTGACGATATCAAAGCGTACAACGCCTTGCCGGCTGGAATTTTGCACGACTGGAGTGGTGCGTTTGAACTTTTTGGCTCCCGTCATTGAGCATAGATTGAACTCTTTCAAAGCGCACCAATACGACCAGCAAGGTGAGGCAGCGTTGTATATATGTTCCCTGGATATTGATCTCGCGCCAGTCAACCAAATTTGGGCTCAGGTCATGAATCCTCCGCCCTGGGGCGTGAGTTTGTCCCTCTTTCTGACTATTCTGAGGCTAAAATACGGTTAACTCCAGAACAATGGGCCCAATTCAAACGTTTTCGGGTTTGAACCGTAAGAACATATTCATCCCTTTTCGCGACCTGGAAATAACCTTTACGTGCAGGAATTATCCCTGCTGCACGGCATGTCCATCCATGACTCTCACGACCTGAAAATAATTCTCCCATACAGGTCAACCACCCTCAAGCGTACCCTAAATTCTGGTCGCATGCATTCTTCGCAGACCCCTCGAGCAACGCCCTCATACACACTTTCCTTGGACCTTTCACGTTCGCTAGCACTTTGGCGAACGCAAACCACGTTCAGGGTGCGAACCGCTCGACTTGTCTAACTGTCTTCTGAGTTGCACCTGCCTTCTAGTCTCGGTGGATACTCTTTACCCTTTCGGAGGCGCTTTAACGTACACGATCTCGGCCACGAAGCCCTTCTCGTTCAAGATCAGAGTCCCCACGTTCGCCCAGAACAGCGCCGCCAGTACCATTTCTATCAACGGTGCTCGTGCCACGGCCCTGACCACCGATGCGATGTCCCTTCACACCGTCAATGTAAGGCATTCACATCCAGCTGAGAATGTAGTATTGACCCCCTCTCGTAGGTGAAGGCTGGCAAAACCGTTCTGAATGTGAACCTTCACCAGCCGCTGGAGATTGAAGTTCGCAGCGGAGGCGCGGTGGCCATCACTCGCGGGCCCCTGAACTTTGCCGTTGAGATCTCGCACAACACTACGGTTGCCCCTGGTCTTCGGTATAGCTAACTTCATTCCATAAAGGACCATTGTTTCTCACCCACCTGCAGGAGCGCGCAGGCAGTGTCGGACGTTGTGAGGCTTTATCCGGACGTTGCTCCGTCCCTCGTCACCCCCGTAAGTCTACTCTCCACGAGAGAATACTCTGCTCATTCCATTCCTGTCCGTGATAGTTTGACAACCACACGCACGACAACACGCTGCTGCCGACAAGCGACTGGAGTCTCGCCATCGACCCTTCTACCATAGTCGTCTCGGACAAGTCCGCCACCACTGGCGCCATTCCTTTCTATGCCTGGGCGCCGGGCTCCTCTCCCGTCACCATGACCGCGACGGCCTGCCTGATCGAATGGGGGCTCACCCTCGGTACGGCGTCCGCTCCCCCGCCCAGTCCCAACACGTGCACCGGAAAACACTTTGAGGTGAAACTCGTCCCATTCGCTGCTGCGAAATTGCGCCTTGGGGAGATTCCGGTCATGTCTGTCAAGAAGTAGCCAGTAAATATGCGTATCCTGTAAGAACGACCGTTCAATTGTATTTCAACCGTTGCTAAACACGAACACACAATTAGTTGAACCGTGGGAGTTTTGATGAGATGACGCAATCTGGTGATTTTACTGCTCTTTCTCCTCAAACGCCCACTGCTAGTACCATATCCCCCCAGCTTCAAACCTCTCCTCTTGAATGCCGCTGGTTTTTGGCCCCAACTCCGATAGATGTGACAACGAGATTCCAAGAACTTCTGCCGGAGTTTTCCGATGCCTCGGAAAGCCGACGAACGTTGAATGCATATGCCACTATCTATGGTGGGTCCCATCTTGGCCAGTCAGCAGCCCGGAATTTCAGCAAATCCTCCAACCATTGACCAACCTCCATCGAGAATTGCCACCCAAGAGGACCTGAGTCTTGCGACTAACCTCAATTATCGTCATGGTGTTTCCTTCGCTCAAGCCTCCAGAAGATTGGGTCGTTCTTGCTCCGGGTTCTTCTCTGGCCTCCGGAAGATCACAGCATCCTGTTCTAATCACTGTCGTCAGCAAAAACCCAAGTTCCGAACATACGCGCCTGGGCGGACCTTACCCGTCGGATGACGGGTTGTTTTGCAGCCTTTAAAATGGCACACCGTTTTTTTTCTCGGCTCTATAATTCCCCTCCCACAATATGTTCTCCTCGATATTTCCAAGCTGGACCCCACGAGCATCAGCCCCGACCGACCCTTCGACCAAAATTTTGCAAGACCCTCTGGAACATCGAACGCTTCAGTGCTTGCGCGACCTCATCCAGCTCGGGGGCGGTGGGACGTGGCCACCGGCTGCTACCTACGACGATTCGTGGCCATTGCCGTTGCGGGCATTTAATTCCGTATATCGGGCCATGGAGGCGTCGCTCCCAGTCGAGAACTCGTCCGTCGACGACGCCTGCAACCGTAAGATAATCGACGCGTTCCGGGCGCGGATGCGTTCTGAACTGGCACAGTTTGTCGACCTGCCCGAGGTCGAGCTCGCGCTGAAGCGGTGGGAGTCTGAAAGCGACGCTTCCACGCAGGCCGCATGGCTCGGATTTTTCGCATGCATATCTTTTCTACGGCATGCCTACCGGTGAGCTCGCTGTCTTGACCGCTTTGTTTTCGGATCTTGACGCATTAAACATAGTTGGGGCGTCACCCCCATCGTCAGCGAGGCCCAGAAGGAGACCTCCCTCGTATTTCCGCCCGAATTAAGTCTCTCCTGGGCGGCGCTACAGCAACACTTTGGCATTACGTCTCCCAGCGGTTGCATGACTTCGATTTGCTACACCAACATGGCGAAAGACGATCACCTCCAGTACAGCGTCACCGTCGGTATGCCTGAACTTCACAGCTCAACCGAGTATTGGAATACAAAGCTCGTGTACGACATGGAGGTTAAGGTACCTGAGTCGACCTTCGTGATATACGACGTCTAACTCCTCCCAGATCCTCCCAGTGTATCACCTCTTCGCCCAAGCGATCGCATTCATGGATTCAGAAGATCCAGGCGCTGCACGGGATGCCCTCAAGTCAGCCAACGACATCCTGAGGGCGGCGCTCAAACATTTCTTCAGTACAATGGTCGATGCAAACATCTCCCACAAAGTTTGGTTGGTGCGTTGCCACACAAGTTCGGATGTTCGCGCAATTGAACTTCTTCGCAGGCATATGTTCAGGGCTTCCAAGGCTGGACGCTAGATGGAGTGGATGGGATTTCGGGAGGTCAAAGTTTGATCTTCCGAACCCTCGATTCCTTCCTCGGTATCACTCCATTCCCAACGCCAGAGAAAGAAGAGCTTCACCTCCCCGCGGCACAGAGGAGCTGGCTCAATTCTTTGCGAGATTATGGCATCAGAGCGGTTGCAAAGGAACGGGGGTACGATGAAGTCACCGAGGAGTTGGAGTCGCTTGTTAAGCAATTGCGCGTGCGTATCAGCTTTCCTCCACTGTTTTCGAGTTTTGATTTCGATTTTTTTCAGTTGTGGAGGATGGGACACATCGGCCGTATGCAGCCCTACGAGTCGGTACATCGTCCTGAGCGCAAGACGATGACAGCCGGTATATCTGTTGTTGGTGCCTCCAACGAGGAGGAGATGATTGCACATTTGAAAAAGGAACTGGGTCGTCGGCTGGCGCAGACGGTTTAGATACGTTGATTAGACACATTTTAGAAATGACTATATTTGGAATCGGGCGTTGAGTACTGATCTCGGCAGTTTGCGTGCCATCAGTTTTCCCGAAAACTTTCTTCCTCCACAAACACTCAGTATGGCTACTCTACTCCCTCCCCCCAAACGCGTCAAGGTGTATCATGGCGTGCCCGAGCCCGAGCCTGAGCCCCCGAAGCTGTCCTCCAACATCGTCGTCCAATTTGTCTCAGAGGACGACGGCCAGCCATTAGCACCAGCAGTCAATCTGCCCGCCAATTTGTCTAGAGAGGCGTTGGAGGGACTGTTGAACAAGCTCAGCCCACAGGTTCACCCGTCTCTCCCAACCATATCCTCCAAATCTCATTACTTGAACGCCAGGAAGATCCCGTACCGTTTTCGTTCCATGTCGCATTTCCCGACGATGAGATGCGGATACCGGGTGCACCCACACGCATAGTCATCTCGAAATCAATCGAGGCCGATATCCTGGACCACCCGATAAATTCACGGTCATTCACAGAGGAAGATGTGTTCGTCGTGCATTGCTCACCGCAAAGCGTGTTTCGAGTCCGGCCGCCTACGCGCTGTTCTTCAACGCTCTCAGGTACGTTTTTGAACCCCGGGACTCACGAATCCGACTCATCCAACTCTGTAAAGGCCATTCATCGCCGATATTGTGCGCCTCGTTTTCGCCTACCGGAAATTTTCTCGCTACGGGATCTGGGGACACCACCGCGCGGCTGTGGAATCTGGATACGGAGTTGCCGTCGCATACATTATCGGGGCACAAGGGATGGGTGCTTTGTGTGGAGTGGGAGGCTATGGAGCGGAAATTGGCCACAGGCGGGCACGATGGCCATGTTCGCACCACGGCTGACTCCCACCAATTCTTGCTCATATCTCCCTAGGTCAGAATATGGGATCCCAAGACAGGGAAACCATTCGGGGATGCACTTAAAGGACACTCAAAGTGGATCACGTCGCTTTGCTGGGAACCGATCCATTTGTGGGTTTATCTCGGTTTTCGTTCTTCACCTCACTGAAAATAACAATTTCTCACAGAAATCCCTCTGCCCCCCGTCTGGCCTCCTCGTCAAAGGATAACACTGTTCGTGTTTGGTCGCTGCTGACCCGCAGAGTCGAGTACACGCTCGGCGGACACACCGCCAGCGTCAATGTCGTCAAGTGGGGCGGAGTTGGAAAAGGTGTTTTATACACGGCCAGCAGCGACCGGACCGTTCGTGTCTGGGATGCGGAGGCGGTAAGTCGTTTATTTCTTCGCCATCGCATACACGTCCTGACAGAACTCTAGGGCCGGCAACTCCACATCCTCAAGGACCACGCGCACTGGGTGACAACCCTTGCACTGAACACTGATTTTGTCCTCCGAACTGGACCCTTTGACCACACGGCGAAGAAACCTGCTTCCGATGAGGAGGGTGTGTATCATTCCCTTCTTCTGTGCTCAGAGGATGTCGACTGAGACGACCCGCCCAGCGCACAAGCTCGCCTTAGCGCGCTACACCGCCGTCCTCAACACGACGCCCGAGCTGCTCATATCCGGCTCGGACGACCACACCCTCTTCCTGTGGTCGCCCTTCCCCACCGGCAGCACGGTCGTCACCGCCGACACCCCAACGACAAAGACCAAGCCGCTCGGGCGGCTCGTCGGGCACTCACTGCAGGTCTCGCATGTGTCGTTCTCCCCCGACGGCCGCTGGGCCGCGTCAGCGTCGTTCGACTCGTCTGTCCGGATATGGGAGGGGCGGACGGGCAAGTACGTCGCGACGCTGCGGGGGCATGTCGGTGCCGTGTATCGCGTCGCATGGAGCGCCGACGGTCGGGCCGTCGTTAGCTGTGGAAAAGACAGTACCGTCAAGGTCAGCTTCTGTTTCTTCTCCGCCCTTGCAAGTCGCTGACGCCGCATAGACATGGGATCTAAAAACGTACAAGCTTAAAAACGACCTCACGGGTCACACAGATGAGGTTTACTGCGTCGACTTTGTAGCAGACAAAATCGTCAGCGGAGGACGCGACCGGACTGTGAAAATGTGCGTCTCCGTTTCCGTCGTCTCTATACACATATTGAGATCCGCCTCACAGCTGGAAAAATTAATGTTGTTGTTGCATACTCGCATACTTTGTTACATATACTACGACTCGGGAACCCCGTCGTTCTGCACTGATTTCGGCGTGGTATCTTTTTGTCCACCCTTGTCCTTCTCCTTTGGTTTCCCGAGCTTCACCCCGATGAAAGCACTGCCCGTCTTTCGACTCGTACCGCTGGAACTCTTCAAATCGGAACCGCCACCCAATGCTCGCAACCCCGTAAGCTCAGTTGTCGGCGTTGGGGTAAATGGTAATGAAGGCAGCGGCGGAGGGGGTCTGCGTTGCCGCTGCGGCTCATTCCGCCCAGGATGCAGAGGTGGTTTTATCGATGGGGCGTTGGAAGGCAGCGGCTTCGGAGGGAGGGATGCGTGGTATGGTAAAGACGAAGGCGTTTGAGGGTTTGCTGTTGGCTTGGACTTTTCCATCTGTCTCAGCTTTGCCTCCATCATCGCGATCTTGTCCCTCGTTCTAAACACCAGCGTAAGGCAAGCAGCGCGTCGTTGAGTCGTGAGAGAGCACGAACCCTTCGTTCCTGTTTCCCATCCCACTCTTTATCATGCTCAGCGTCGTGGGGCGCCCGGACTCGGCCATGACCTTTCGGTGCTTCGAGGTGACGAGGCCGCCGCCAGGGTCGATTGGGGCCTGTTGCGCAAAGGTCACGACGAGCCTGCGACCGCGGAGGAGTTTGTCGTGTGCAGTGCTCAAGGCCTTCAGTGCGTCCTGTACAGGGCCAAGCAAGCATTAGCATAGGAGATGGGCACGCGTCGGTGAGTCGGCCAGTCTCTCCCCGGGTCACTTTATTATTTTGAATTTTGTAGTGCGACATTCAATAAATAAAATAAAAGAGGCCCGGGTGATGAGAGCGTGTTCGAATACAAAGGAGGGAGGGGACAACGTACATCTTTATTTCCATATTCCACGAACGCGTATCCACGAGGCTTGCCCTTGAGGAGACCGGCTTTGTGGAAGAGGAAATCAAGCTTGGTGACCTTGCCGTACTTTGAGAAGATTTGGAGCAGGGAGTATCTGTCGTTCCGGTGTCGGTTCGCGCTGATACAGAGGGGGGAGAGTGCCGTACTCGTCGACCGTGGGGTGTAAGTTGCCAATGTAAAGTCGATCTTGGAGGGTTTGTCGTGGTGGTTGGGCCACTTTGCTGGTGGACGCTTCGGGTAAAGGCTCAGCGGAGAAGGTCGGATACGATAGATGATCGTCCAAGGAGTCCGCCCGTGGCGACGGGGGAGATTCCATGCTGGCGGTTCGGGACAAGGTGATGCTCAATAGCAGTCACGAGACTCGAATCCGCTTGACAAACAGGTAGAAACGGCATAAGTGTATACAGTAGAACAGGTGGCATGCGTAGACGAAGTATATAGAGACGAGTTCGGTATGAAGCGAAGGATTGTCCTATGGATGATTTCATGACACGTTTCGCGATTACTGAGGCGGAGTATCATGCATTTGCGGCTCGTGTATCAACCGCGTTAGCGCTCTCCTTCAGGGATGCAAGGGCAGCGTATATAGTTTCAAAGTGGCTGTCGAGCTCTGGGTCAGCTTCCCTCGTTATGGGAAGACCAGTGGAGGGACCGGGATTGTCGATACGATGTTTAATCTTGTTGATCGCTATGTCTATATCGTCGTGCGCTTTGATCATGAAGGCAGCCATAGATGCAGGGTTCGACGAAGGAGCTGGATAGAGAATACCCGTAACGTCAGAGGAAGGTTGCGACTTGTACTGAGAGATCTTACTCATCGATTGATCGCGTATAGAACAGAGTTGAGTGCGCAGCACGTCTGTGGCGTGCAAAGTTTTTGGTCTTGAAAAGCAAGTGTTAGCAATGTTCGGAAGACTGGCAGCGGTGGAAGAGCCTTGCCGATCAGAACTCGAGACTCTATAGGCAAAAGCGGTTCAGTGTGGCGGCTGTGGGAGAGTCCTTGGAGGGAGGAATCGGCAAAGTGACCGTTTGCAGGCTGCGCCTGCGTGGCATTCGCTATATGGCTGTGAAGGAGTTGGTTTCCTCCCTGTGCATGCGGAGCAGGAGGAAGTTGAACGGAAGAGGATCGAGTTGGATGGGCTGCGATAGTTGACCCAAGGGGTGTAGTCGTGTAAAGATCGATGCCATTTGTACGGCGAAGAGGAGGGTGAGAAGGAGATGCAGTCGGTTGCGTACGGTAGACAGGCCCATAAAGCTTGCGAGGCTTCGAGTCTCGTCTAGCCGCGTCGAAATCTTCACGTTTCGAGTAGAACGTGTCCTTCGTTTTCTCAAAGAGGTAGGCTGCGACGTGGCTGCAAGCTATTTTGTTGATCAAACATGGTCTGCAGCCGCGACGACCTGGATCCTTGATACAATTGTCTGGAGCGAAAACGCACTTTTGGCAGACCTAGATGACGAGGTTAGCGAATAGGTTTGCGAAAAGAAACAAGGGCGCACTTCAGGGTTGGCGTTGAACCATGCGGTGAACCCTACGTCGTCATGCGCCAACGTCGCGCAGCGCGTAATAAAAGCTGAATGAGAGACAGGATGAGACATTGGCGACCGCTGACTCGATGCAAACAGAAGTAACCCGAGTTGAACCCGAGTCGGGTCCACCGAATGTAACTACATATTCGACGGAGACCCGTGTTGGCGGTTCGGGACAAGGAGTGTCACGTCGTGACCCGTCGTGACCGGCCCGAAATTGAACCACGACGCAATTTCAGAGCTCGCCAGTCTCCCTCGTCCTGCTCAAAGTCCTTGCATCCTCACTACATGTCCTCCATCTTGAACTATCTACTGCAGCCCAATTCAAAGCGTTAAGCGCTGAACGCGTCCACCATCCACAGCACGAAACCTTCCCAACGTCGTTGCCAGGATTCCAGCGCTCTTTTCTTGTCCTCCGGCTCAAGGGTCGAATACTAACCATGGTCCGTGGTTAGCCTGCGAACTCAGTTCTGGAAAGATCGTACCTGAAGACTATCTCGAGCAAGCTCTCGCAAGGCAGTAAGTCCTGTGATCTCGCTCGAGACAAGTACCTGTGAAATCCGTTAGTAAATGCTTTCTGGACACGAATGAAATCCTTGGCTTGAACCTGGTACATATCGAAGCTAAGCCCCATGTTTCCGAAAATGCTTGGGTCGTCTGACGAAATCGCAATCGGAACACCGTGATTCATGAGAATCGGGAGGGGATGCATGGGCATCGAGGAGGTGAGCCGCTGCGAGGGGTCAGCGAATTTCTGAAAAAGCCGAATATTTCCTCACCAGGACTTCGTTTCTAGGAACCGTCTCATCAATAACAGTCCTTTCCGCTTCGACAAAAAAGCATACGATATTGGACACATTTCAACCAAAATTCCCTTCTCTTTACAGATTTCCATGAGTTTTGGGTGCTTCACGAGCGAAAATCTAGGTCATTTCAGCAACCGCCCGACTGAATCTTTCAGCTTGAACGCTACCCGTGACCAATGCGCTGAGTGCCTAGCAAAATGGCGTCATATAGATTAAGGTCCGCGAATGTACCGTCTCCGCAAGTTTCGCCCGCGTGAAGGAGCAGGGGAATGTCGACTCCGGCGTCTCTTTGCTGTTCGCGAAAGCGAAGCAGAGTCTCTGCATAATGGCTTAACGGAGGCAAGTCATTTTCGGGGCCAGCGACGTCGAAGCCTTGTTGAAGTTGAGCACAGTGGCAAATTGCGGAAGCTGGAATTTTTTCACCTGCGATGAGGTGAGGAAACTCTCTTTTCAGGGATATGCAATCTCGGCAGTGCCACTCCAATTCCTCAACCGCTATGAAGCGAAGCGCGGTGTATATGATCTGGGTGCACGATTGGTGAGTTAAATTCAAAAGTGAAACTTGACGTACCTTCGCCCCAACAAATTCGTCCCCGCGTCCTTGTTTCTCCAACTCTGCCTTGATTTCCTTCTGAACTTTGTCAAAGATTAGGAGCCACTCTCGGTGCGGGACGTCCTCGGCACCATCCTCTCCGACCATGTATCTGACAAAAGGTGTGTATATCAACACGCCGAGGCGAAGGAACTGCGAAATATACTCCGGAGAAAATACAACCCGCACTTCGATGTACGAAATTCCATCCGCGACAGACGAGCGGAGAAATTCGTGGACGTACTTGCGAAAAATTGGGGTGAAGAATACGAGGCCCTGAAATTTACTTGACATCATTGACGCGCTCAGGGATGCTGATGGTTGTACTTGCTCTAGAAACCCCAAAGATGCTGCCGAACTTTTTCCAGATCTAGATCGCTGCATGTAGCTGGCACCCAAGCCATGCCAGGAAATCCGCATACCTTGTCGACCGTGTTGTGCGTGCCATAGGCCTCGGCTGGGTTAATGCTCAACGCTCCCGCCACCCACCGGTCGAAACCCTCTGGGCCACCCATGCTCGTATTGAATGTGTCTCTTGCGATGCGCAGTTGAACCCAGGTGTTCGGCACGTACTCCGGGTCAGTCAAGCCGCAGGGGGGAGAATTTACCGCAGGCCAATCCTCCTGCGGGAGTGCCCTGAATTCCGGCAATATTCTGGGGATGCTCCCGCTCGTGAGACGCTCGGGAACGCGAAGATGCATCGCGGGCTGTTCCAGGCCAAGCCGGAGGAGTAATTTCGCGTCCACAGTCGCGTCGAGATGGACGTGCAGGAGTGCGCCTTTGGGCATCTACCCATCCATGCATGAGCAAGTACTATGTACTGGACAGAACCTAGGGACGCGAGGACAGGGGCGACGCGAACCTTTGTGATAATTTCGAAAAGCTTGCTCTTGAGGATGATGCTACGGCCTGGGTCGCGGCTTTAGTGCATTGCAAACGGAAAGTGAACCGAAAAAGTAACCAGTCAAGAATTCCATCCCTAGACGCGTTCAAGTTGCATATCAATGGCGGAGCAATCTCGACGAACCTGGAAATGGGTGCTGGATGTCCGGATATTCTGCGTCCCATATCGAGACAGCCTCCTCGGCACGTATCTTGCGCACGACTAGGTCTGCTTTGATCTCTGTTTCCGACAATATTGGTGCGAAATCCGGCCTCAAGGATCGGTCGCGACTGATTAGCGCAGCGCGTTCTTTCTTGTACTGTTCAAAATCGTCGGGGACGGGCGACATCTTGATACTGGACCAGTTGATCGACCACAAGGGAGATATATACCTTGCTCGGCAGCGAATTGAGTCATTTGCAAAAATAGTTGAAAATTCAGCATGGTCCGACTCCCTGTCGCTTTGTTCCTTCAAGGGACGGGTGTTGCGGTTAGAGAATTACTTCCTTCCTTCTCAAGTCTTTCATCCCTCGTTTTCGAAAGTTTCCTGTGGTTTATTCTGTAATGAATGTCGGTACTGCAATGAATGTAGTCGACGCGCAGGCATTAAGCATTAACCTCGTCCCATATCCTACACCCGGCCGAGATTTTACAACCCACGGTGATCTAGACCACCGACAAAGGGCTCACAGCAGGCAGCACGCCAGCCTGCACGGTAAACGGACGGGGGTTAGTGACGTAGTGGCCCGACCCGGAGTACGAGTTGAGCGCGGGGGGCGCCTTGAAGGGCTGGCACTCGGTGTTGAACACCCAGTCGTCCAGGCTGATGTGCTTGGGGTCGTCGAAGGTGAGGAACCTAGCGGATGCACGTTAGCGTCGGACGGCCAGAGGAATATGAGGTAGGTAAGGATGGACGTACAGGTACTTGAGCACCTCGGCGAACCAGAACGACTGCATGTCGTCGATGAAACCGCCGTTGGCGGAGTTGACGTCGTTGAGGGCGGCGAAGCCGTCGTTAACAGCCAGGTATTTGTTGAACGAGTCAATCGCGCCGGCGGCACGGTCGAGGTACTTGGTGTTCCCGGTCACTCGCCATGCATGGAAGTTGCTCTCCAGGACTAGAAACAGTTTAGTCGGTATGCAGTTGACGAGAATCAAAACACACCTTCGGGGCGCATGATATACTGCGACGAAGTGATATAGTACCCGTTCTTCTCATAGAACGCGAGCTGGTCGGCGCTGATCCCGTTTCCGCCAGTGTAGTTGCCGTCCGTGCTGATGAACGCGAACGCCTCGGGGCCGATGCCAGTCAAGTCGCCAGCATAGGTAGCCTAGTTCTGGGTGTGAGCACGAGAAACAGCGGGAAGATGTCGAGAGAACCCACCCAGCAGCCCTCGTTGAGCTCCAATGCGAGGTCGATGATGGTCTGGTTCTTGAGGAGCTTGCCGCCAAGGAGCCAGTTGCCGGCGTAGAAACACGCGAGATGGGAGCCGACGTGGCGGATGTTACGGTCGTCGTCAAAGTCGGCGAGGAACAGGTGGCCACCGACGGTGGTGTTCTGTGTGAAAACAAAAGATCAGGCGAGGAAAACGTGGGGCGGAGATGCTACTGACACGCAGGAGTGTGGTGATCGACGAGTCGACGGCGGTCTTCCAGGTGTCAATGTAAATGGTGTCGTCGGTGTTGGTCAGGCGCGCGTATTTGAGGAGGTACTCCAGGTAGGAATCACTTCCTCCACCCCAGGTCTATTGAGCATATTGGCAAGTGCGAGCGAAACAAGAAGGAGAAATGACTGACGACGTATCCACCGACAAAGTTGCCCGTGGCGGGATCAATTCCTTGCGCGGCCAAACCGGGCAAAGGCGCGGGCTAAAGGAGACGTGAGGTCGTGCCAAAGAAAGGTGCAACAAATGGCGTACGAGGCCGGCGAGGTGTTTGACGGCCTTGGCAGTAAGGTCGGCGTAGGTCTGATTCTTCGTGTACTTCGAAAGGGTATACCACTCCAGAGACAAGGTTCCGGCTTCAGCAATGTTGGACTGCAGGGACAGGTCAGTACAACGAAAGGACGAAATCAGAAGGGACATGCAGTAGAGTGGACGGGGGTATTGGTGCTGAAGTCCATGAAACCGAAAGGAATAGTGTTATTTCCAACCCATCCGTAAGCCATCTTATCAGCGACCTCTTTCGCCTTTTGGACAAGGACAGGGTATTTTTCGCCGCTCAACTCGTATGAGGAGAGGAGACCACCGATATAGCGGATGGTGGTCTCAAAGATCGAGACCTTGTCCGACGTCTGACTCTTGCTGAAGTCAATGTTGGCGCTAAAGTTCACGGCCTCTTGGAAGAAGTCCTGCACGAAAACGTCTGCGTCAGTAACGTCGTGGAAGATGCGGGTGAAGGAGGGAATTACCTCGAACCCCATCACGAACTACTCAAACGGTTCAATGGCGGCCCATCTGCAAATAGGTTATAAACGCACCATGGTGGGCTAGCATGGAAACGGTCAGAACGGCGAATACGGGTCACACGTATAAACGTACCATTGCGTCGACAATCGAGGCTCCCCAACCGTCTGTTGACTGATTTAAAATAATCATCGCAACACCTCTCGGGCTACTTACTGCGTCCATCGGAGAAACCCTGGCTAACGGGGGAGAGGTCATCGTGGCCAAATGCATGCTTCCTGTGACAACGCGCGATTGGGGTCCGTTCGTACTCGTTGTTTAGTTTGCTGCTCACTTGTATGCAGTATAACTGGTGTTGAACAGCGTGAGGGCGTCCACACGGCGTTGCGCGTACTTGGAGGGGACCTTCAAGCCTTTCTTTTGCACGGTGACGCCGGCCCAAGCGGGGGAGGAGAGGCCCAAGACGAGGACGACGGAAGAGGAGAAACGCATTATGCTCGCGTCAGGGAACCAGGGAAGAGCCAGATGCCAGAGTAGCCCACACGCGCTTTTTATACGGCCCACAAGTTTAGGTCTCAACCGGGCATACGACGTTGGTACTTACGCAAGAAGAATCACAGTAAAGACGCCCCGCATGATGTCGGGGTGGGGGTGCAAGAGGGAGAATGCCGTAAGATCGGGCGCATCACACTCTAATGGAGTTTACCGCGGGCGTTTCAAGGCAACAACTGGCCAACCTTACAGAAAATCGCAGAGAGGTCGAGGACCCCATGACCGATGCCAAGGGTGCAGCGCACATGGTCCTCGGGGAACGAAATGAGCGGGGAAATAGAGCCATTTGGCCAGAGACGCGACGCGTTCGATGCGCCTCAAACTGCAGTTCGGGAGACCCCGACGGTGTCGGAGGCGAGGAGAGTAGAATATATATGATACGGAAGATAAGAGAGAGGTAACAAGCAAAACTGAGTCTAAGCAGTCTCCAAAATACGATAAAAGTCTTCATCGTGCGGAATAGGAATCGAGTGTCTGAATAAATCGTCAGCAAAGAGACAACAAAGACGAGGGAGGCCACCTACTTCTCCTTCAGATGCGAGTACAACCCAATGAACGCGAACTTTTTGGGCTTCTTCTTCGGGTTCTTCTCTCTCTTCTCGGGTTCAGGCTTGGGTTCGGGGGCGCCCTCCCCTGCGGGCATAGGGACATCACCTGCGGCAGGGTTCGCTGCCGGTGCAGGCTCCGTTACCGTAGGCTCCGGCGCAGGCGCCTTCTCCTCCACAGGCGGGGGGTGCACCTGCTGGCAGTGCCGACATCCGAACACCCACGTCTTCTGCGCCTGCTTGACCTTGAAGTCGTCGTGTCCCATAAGCTTCATCGCAAGACCCTTCTCGACAGGAGCCACGACGAGCGCGTTGGCCTCGGATTGTGACAACAATGACATGTTCATGTCCTCATGCCGATGAGAGTGGCCGGGCTATTTCGTGGCGGTGGGTAATCGAATATGTGTGGGCGGAAGGCGGACTTACGACGTTTGCAGGGCGCATCACGATAGCCATGGGGCACGAAAGACACAAAATGCGCGCCCCGATGTTGTCCATGGCGGTGAAGGAGTTGGGGTCCTCAGCATCGATCCCACAAAGCTTCACCAGCTTGGTCATCGCATTGACAGCCTGCCCGTATCGTCAGTCAATTGCAATAGACGAGGACCGACCACTACACACCTTATCATCCTTCACAAACTGGTCTGCGTTCCAGCTCAAGCTCCCCCCTTTCTTGCTCTTGGTGCACTCGTGCTTGCACACACCCTGGTAATCAAGACACTCATCCCACTTGTACGTTCGACCGCCCTTCCCACACTTGCTGCAGTTCCAGCGCGCAGTCAGTCGTGCGACCGGGTGTAGCTTATTGTTGCGCGCTGTCTTCCAGTCTGGGAACCCCAGGGTCGCGCCGAGTGCGACTTCCGCGCCTTTGCGCCATCGCGTCAGCTCGGAGGTAAGCAGCTGGTTGACGAGGCTCTCCGACTTGAGCTCCTGCGCGACACCGGGACTCTGCTTCGTTTTCTTGTTAGCCGCGGCGGATGCAGCGGGGGACTGGATGAGGTCGAGGATAGGCATGGCCCGGAATTGGGACAGAGAAGGCAATGGCGCGGATGGCACTTGTAAACGGGACGTCGAGACGAGGCGTTGGTAGTGCTGCTCTACTTGGGCGCGGTTGGCTCTGATGGTGGCTTCAGCTGCTCTCCTCTCACGTCGGTCGTGAACGGAAATCATCTCGGCCTCAATTTGAGCGGCCACGACGTCGTAGTCTGAAGGCTTGTGAGACGAAGAGAAAAGCAGTGCAGACGAACAACATACCGACGCGAGTGATCAGCTCAAGATTCTTGTTTCGGTTGGAGTGTAGGGTCTGGTATGTCGCGGAGCCATTTAAAAGCTCAAGAAAAACGTATCCTGGGGTGACAAATTAGCGAGGGACTGCCAGTGGAAAGATTGCAAACACACCTTCTTTCTCCGCGAGTTCTTTGCCGCTATGGATTTGTGGTGAGTGTTTGAAAGTCTCGAAAAAGAATGGCTTACAAAATGTCGTTGGTGGCCCTTACAGAGCGTTCCAGGCCGAGGCGCTTGTATCGCCAATGGTAGAGAGTAACATAGAACGACATTTTGAGTGGAGAACGAGTAATGTCCTGCGCGTGGCGCGCATCAACAACATTGGAGGCAGCCGTAGCATATTCCGCGAGGGCCGCGTCCATCGTCGAATGGACATACATCTTATCGGCCTCGGGCCAAGTCCTCGTAGCGTTCTCTTGTGCGCGGAAGCAAGCGGGGGACTCGGCGAGCGGAATCCAAGCGAGGGCCTTGCGGACGGCTCGGGTCTGAGTATCGAAATTGGTAATGCGGCCTATATGGGCCTTCGTCCAAGAGTCTCTGCACTCTGAACGACTGCAGAACCGAATCCGCAAAGACCACGACGAGTACATATTCGAGGTGGCTCGGTTACACTCCTGCATGTCGATACATTAGATTTTGAGCAGCGCTGGAGGACAGCAGATACTCACGGCACACTTCCCGTTGTCGAATACCAACGCAGCGAATGCGGATTCGGTGAGGTTTATGGCCTGGGGATCTGGCAGTGGCCCCGGCAAGCAATTCTGGCGCACGGAGCGCCAAATGAACCCGGACTCCTGGCGGAGGAGGGTGTTGCACAGAAATTTGCTGCATCGGGCCACGGCAAGGACATCCTTTGGGGAATTTGTGTAGAGGAGGATCTCGGCGATGAGCTCCACGGGTAGGGTGAAGATGTGTGCGGTCTGAACAGATTCTGAGGTGGAGTCCTTGGTTTTCCTGACTCGTTTGCGAGGGCGACGGTGAGCATTACTGGCTTGCATCGTGGAGGAGAACAAAGGGACGAAAGAGGCCCCTGTTTAGCGAAGCCAAACACCGACAACAGCAATGGCGCCTCTGCCGACCACATTCGATGAAGCAACGCTGCACCTCGTTGACAGCGCCCGCCGACACGAAAAGGACCTGGCAGAGTTCCAAATACCTCGACTACGCGCATGTCAAGGCCCTCTTTCCTCGCAGCAGAATTTAGCAGCAGAGCTGCGCGACGATGTCGACACGTTTGCGCGCCAAATTGAGGTCTGTTCTCCGCTTGGTGCGAAACAATCCATCCTCAAGGTCTCACAAGGCGCTAGGTGTTCTCGTGGACGACCAGAAGGGCGCAAAGAATCGACGAGAGCTGAAAGGAATAGTGGACGACTTGAATGACAGCCTCGCAAAGTGCGTACGGGAACTACGGACTCGACTGGGGCTGACGGTGTCGTGCAGTCTAAGGCGAGAAGCGCGCTCAGCACTACTTGAATCGAAGCGGAATATCGACTCTCTGAGTAAATCTCATCGCGACGAGCTGTTGAGCTCCAATGCCGTTTCCGAGAAGCGGGAGTTCAACGAGAAGGCTACCGACGATGCCCTCATGGCGGCGAACGACAATGTCACCGAAGCCATGCAACGCACCATGGCTCTCATGCAGGGCGAACTCGAGCGGTCGGTGCTCTCGTCACAGATGCTAGGTACTGCTCCTGCACTCTGGAAAGTCGATTTGTTAACAACGTTCACACAGCTGACTCGACCGCGACCTTGCGATCTGCCTCGGGCACCCACGACACGCTCACCAACGTGATGGATGCGTCCAAGCAGTTGATCACGGCGCTCGAAAAGTCAGACTGGCTTGACCGCATCGTCATCTTCGCTGCTCTCCTCTTCTTCATCCTCGTCGTCCTCTTCATCCTCAAGCAACGCATCTTTGACCGCTCCATGCGCATCGCCTTCTGGTGGACGCGCTTCGTGCCAGACTTTAGCGGGGACTCGCAGTTGTTGAATATGGAGAAGGGCTCGGCGACGGCGCTGTCCACCACCGCCGCCACTGCTGCTGCTACTGTCACTACACTCGTTACCTCCAGCGTGGCGTCTGCGGCGTCTGTTTTGGCCAGCTCGTCTCCCATCGACGTTACACTCGATTTGCCAACGGTTTCTGGAGTTGTTTCCGAGGTGGTTCCAGACGCTTCCGATGCTGATTCAGAAACCTCTACCTCGGAGGAGTCCTCCACAATAGCGGAGCCGTCTCTACATGTCGAGTTATAGTAATTCACGTTGCTTTTGAATCCATGCCTTTCACCATCTTTCTTTGTCTCCGCTGGATTCGTCAACCGATCCAAGCAGCTTTTTGCAGGCTTTGTAGGCCGGATTTCAACAACCCACGGATTCATTCCGACAGTACAGATTACAAAATAAGACCCAAAACCCAAAGAGCCACAGAATTAGTATGAAGTCGAAATCAGGTCGGCCGCGCTGCCAATAGCAGACTTTCAGGCTTGTAATCTTTCAGATAAACCACCTCGCGTCCAAATCCACTCGTGTTCGTAAACTTGTCCCTAAACGACCTTGGTCAACTTGAATTCCCCGGAAAATGGGAGCGAAGCGCCATACATGTAGGGTTTATGCACGATCGTCAGCCCGGGCGGGGCCAGCAGGTGCGCCAAGACCGCATACGACGACGAGCCGAGCAGCAAGATATCATTCTTCGCGAGGGTATACAAGTCCGCCACCCCCGCGCCGGTATCAACGAGCGTGTACTCGATGCCCGCGGCGTCGAGCGGCGCGAGAACCGCGCGGTCCGCGGCCTCCATGAGCACGCTGACGCACATGCCCTGCGTCGCGAGCTCCGAGCGCGCGATGTCCGCGAGGAGGTCTACGGCGCGTGGGACGGGGATGGAGCCGTAGAAGCGCGCGCCGGCGTGGTCCTTGTACTTGCGCGCGGTGTCGCCCCAGCGGAAGTGCACGCCGACGGTGAGGGGGCGCGTGGGCGGGAGCGTCATCGGCGGGGGGAGCAGTTCCGGCGCGGGCGCGAGGCGCTCGCGCACCCAGCCCATGGCGCAGCCGTTAAGGTCCTGTACTGCCTGCGTGAGCGTTGTCAGCGGCGCAAGAAAGATGCATGGGAAATGGGGTACATACGTTCACGCCACGACCGGCATCCAGGATCGCAGTACAGTTCTGCAGCTCGGCTCTAAGGCGGCTCATGCTCTCCATCGAGAGGGCCTCGCCCCGGCAGTACCCGCGCACGAGCGCGAGCCGCTCCGTGGCGGGGAGGTAGTCCTCCAGCCGGCACGTCGCGCGCGCGTCGATGCGCATGTCCGGCGGCTGCGCCTTTGAGCCGCCCCGCAGCGCGCTGTATTCCCCGTTCCAGAACCGCGACGCAGAGTAGGTGGTGTAGGGCCACTCCTTCCAGAACTGCCGCGCGTCGTGCGAGTTGGAGACGATGAGGCGCGCGTCGAGGGCCTGCGCCAGGATGGCGCTCTGCTTAAGGTAGTGGAATACGGACTGCATGGCGAAATTAGCAGGAAGGGAGGATGAAAGAATGGGGACGTACTCCGGCGCCTTCTGCGCCGATACTCGGGATAATGAGAAGGGCTGGTGTAAGGACCTCGGGCTCGGGTTGTGGGAGGGACAAGACATGTTGGTGGCGTTCGCCATGAGACTCAGAGGATCCCACTTGCGTTTGCGTTCGTTCGTCCAGTTTATTTGTCTGTTTCGGCACACCCGAGGCACGGGAGTATATCACAAAGCCGAAGCTGAGGAGCACGACAGCGGCCATGAAGATACCAACTCGTTTCTTCAGCAGACGCACAGAACCGCTGACCATGATGTTTCGCTCGAGGACGCCTTTGATGGAGAACGAGGGGACTCGGGGAATATTCACGAAGAGGAGCGAAAGTCTTGGAATCGAGACATTTTGAGTACAGGGCGGAAGATTGGAGATCGTTCCTGAATATTAGACAGGGGAATATTTTCGAGCTGTGCTTCAACTTGGGAGGGAGGGAAAACAGAAAGAATCCTGCATAAAGTAAGTCAGTATCCGCACTCCTCAATAAAGCGCAAGACCCACATTCCATACAATTCGGCCCTGCTCGAACTGCGTAAGTGTCCTGAATCCACATAAATTATGAAGTCCCAAACCACCCTCTCTCTCTACAAAATAATTATAAGAAGTAATAAAATAGTCAGAACGATAATAAGTATGATGATACACCACCCTGAGCCCTTCTCCTCGCTCTGGCGCAGGAATTTGCGCATGCGCCGCATAGCGTCGCTGAGCTTCGCGTCGGTCCCGTCGACATTGCGCTCGAGGTCGTCTAGCATCCTGCAAACGCACACGCGTAAGTAATAATATGCGGCACGGGGACGCGACGACGTACTCGGTGTGCTCGGCGATCTCCTGCCCCATGAGCCCGGCCTGCTGCGCGAGGGTGGTGAGCGTGCCCGCTATAGATTCCATAGTGCGGTCTTGTTCGCGGATCATTAGCTGCGGGCAGTTAATATCGACACTGGAACAAAGCTGCAAAACGTTAACGAACCTGCTGCTCCTCGCGCGCCCACGCGCCCTGGTGGTCCTCCTCCCCGGGGTGCGGCGAGTGCGGCCGCGAGTGCCCCTGCTGCGACTGCCCAAACGGCGAATAGGGTGGGTTGGGGGAATGTGGCCGTGTCCGGGCGGCGGCGGAAGAAGGCGTGAGTTCGGCGCGCATGTTCTGGACTTGGGGTTATTATGGTGAGCAAGTCCCGCGCATTGCGCGTTAATTGGGAGGTAGAGAAACGCACATCAATTTCTTTGCGGACGTGCACGACGTAGCGGCGGCGCTCCTGCACCTCCATGTCGTCGAGCCCGAACATGCGCGCGTCGGTGGATTCGACGATCCTAAGGGGCGGGGCGGGGCGCGCGTCGCGTCAGAATTCGGTGAATTTTGAAAACCAGGGCACGCTTACTTGACGCTCTCGTCCAGATCCTCGAGGTCCGCTTCTAGTGCCGCGAGTGTTGCTTTCAACTAGGAGCCAGCTTCAGCATACACACGTATTTTGTGAGCGGGTGATGAGAAACCTCGTTTCTCGCCCATACGAGCTCCTCGTTGTCCTCGCGGACCGCCATGTTGCGAATGCGGACATATGAGGCGCGGAGCTGGGCGGCGGCTTGCAGGGAGCTTGAGATCTCGCGTTGAACGGCGTGGTATGGGTCGATGGACATGCTTGTGGCGGGAGAAGTCACAGAAAATGTGACAAGGTGTGACCCGCTCCCGCTTCGTCTTCAAAACCACATCGTTTTCACGCCCTCCCTGGTCGGAAAATGTCAAAAAGTGGACGAGAATTCAGCGACGCCAGATATTTGCCAGTCGACGAATCACAAATGAACGTTCATGAACACTGATTTCACAAGTTTTCGCACAAGCAGACTTCAAGCGACTGCGAAGTCTTCCGGCGAAATGTATCATGCCCTATCTTGCACAGATACCACGCCGGGAATATAGCCTACCTATACCCGCTTTGCCCAGGCACAGGCACAGTAACAGTGTCAGTGAGTAACTGCGCCTGAAGTCATAGCCTCCCTTCAGTTGCAAGTTGAAGCCTTAATGGAGCTGCAGCAGCTGCTCGGTGCTAGAAGAAGTCTCCCTACATGAGCAGGGCACTACAGTTCCGAGAGAAAGCGTCCAAATCAAACCTTGTCTCGCTTGTGGTTGAATCTCTAAACTTGAACCGTGGGAATCGGTTGATGGCAGCGTCGGCAAAGTCGGACACGACAAACCACGTTGCTGAATACCCTTTCCTGCATCCTTCATTCTCATGGCAGTAGCTTCATTATCTACAAGGATTATGGCCATCTTGAGATGATCCCAGCTCGGCCTTCAGTTTTCTTTTCCCGCATCCCTGCTTCCAGGGAAACTCGAGTCAGCTATACCCCGCTGCACCTCTGCGCCACGATCCTATGCTTGAAAACACAAAGAGCACTGCCCCCATCTGATTAATCACGTGTGGGTCAGCTGATATGTCCCACGCACTCGGAATAAGCCGTGAAGTGAGGTCGCGCGAGCGTTAGCGAGCGCGCAAATTTTGAGCAGGCAGGACTGTGTGTGTGGGGAACTCCGTGACGAAGGCACGGGTCGATAAATCTGGTTTTAATGACTATCAGCCGCGTTGCGGGACGCGCGTCCTGGGTTGAAAAAGCTGTGACTTTTGTGACTCGTTGCGCGTCATTTCCATATCAGTGCTTCCTCCAACTCGTCCATGTCGTTCGCGGCGTACGCCTCCCAGTTGCTCACAAGGCCACAGGGCGCCTCGTCCTCGTCCTCCCGCGACGGCACCCAGCCTCTCTTCTTTTCGTTCACAACAGACGACGCCTCCGTCCACCTCGACGACGCAGACGACGCAGACGACCCCCACTTCCGCAAGTACGATTCCGCACACCACGCCGACCAGGAGGACGACGAGGAGGACCCATATCTGCGCCTAGACGACGACGATGCCCAGGGGGACTACAGCCCGACAATTGATCAGCATAATGGGGACAGGGACGATGCGGACGGCGTCGGATGGCTCGCACACCAGCGATCACCCTCCCCGCCCTATGTATTCTCGCCCCAGAAGACCCCGCGAGTCATTTCACCCATTCCGAGGGGCTATACGGCAAATCCGCCGCCAGACCCGCAATCGCTCTCTCTGGCCCTCTCAGAGTCCCTGCTGCCGCGCACTGGCGCTGACGCCCACGCATTCAATCTGCCCCCACCCAACTCCCGGCGGCGCAGACCACAACCAAACGCATATGCTGCGGCTGCGTTCTTCTTCACATACACCCTCCTCTGCGTGCTATCGCTGTTATCCCTGGTGCTGCACAACGGCGGTGAGCGGCCTCCACCCGCCCTACTACACACGGTCCCGCTGGTAACATTCCTCACCATGCTCTCCGCCACCCTCGCATACACCCATCTCGCATTCCTGCGTGCTTTCCTTCGGCCAGTGCTCCTGGTCTCCGCCCTCGCACCCCCACTGGCGCTGTTTCTCTCCGCCGTTCTCGCATTTGCGGGCTCCTTCAGCTCCGGCGCCGGCTGGGGCCTCCGCCTATTCGCTCTCCTCCCCCTCGGGCTCGCACTCCTCAGCATCCGGCGCCTCCCTGCCGAGCTCCACCGCGCCGCACGCTCCCCCGCGCTCCTCGCCATCGCGACCCGCGTCCTCTTCCTCCGCGCCCCCCTCCTCATGCTCCTCTCCCCCCTCATCCTCCTCGCCTCCCTCCTCGCCGCCCTCCCCCTCCTCACCCTCCTCGTCCGCCTCCCCCTCTCCCACGCCTGGCCCACCCGCCTCGCCACCGCCTTCGTCGCCCTCGCCGCCCTCCACCTCTCCTTCCTCGCCCGCGCCCTCCAGCGCAGCACCGTCGCCTCCGCCCTCGGCGCCTGGTACTTCGGCTACTCCATCCCCGCGCCCTCCTCCGCCTCCCCCACGGGCTCCCCCATCCTCGACGCCCAGCTCCGCATCCTCCACGCCGCCCTCCTCCGCCCCCCCGGCCCCCTCGTCCTCGCCTCCCTCACCGCCCTCGCGCTCTCCTTCCTCCGCCTCCTCCGCACCCTCCTCCTCCTCACCCCCCTCGCGCTCCCCTACCGCCTCGTCGCCCTCCTCGCCGACTCTGCCCTCGCGCGCGTAGAAGCCCTCGGCGAGCGCCTCGGCGGCGGCGCCCACGCGGGCGTCTACTGCGGGCTCACCGGCGCGGGGTGGCGCCCCGCCGTCCGGAGCGTGCGCGAGCTCCGCGCCGACGCGCGTGCCCCTCCCAATACGCCCCTGCCCCTGCCTCGCGCGTATACGCTCGCGCTGCCGTTTGCGCTTATTGTGTATCTGAGGGCGGCGGGGGACCGCGAGGGGGAGGAGGGCGTGAGCTATGCGGAGCAGCAGAGGGCGGCGGTGGCGGCGGCGGTGCTGGCGGGGGCGGTGTGTGCGGGGGTTAGTGTGTTTTGTGCGGGGCTTGTTAGGGATTGGTGGGTTTTTTCTTTTGTTTGTATGAGAGTAAGGGAGTTGACGAGGGCTTTTCAGCGCGGACACGTTGTATGTGTGCCACCTTATTGATCGGGTGGCGGGCAGAAGGCCGGGCGACGACGAGGCGGAGCGGGAGAGGCAGGAGGTGTGGGCTGCGGTTAGTTGTTTTTGTCTTCTCCCTTCCCTCGTTACTTCATTTTATTCTATCGCTTCATTTCCTCTCCCCAAATCGTATTTCAAACCAAACGCATACTCACACCACCACACACAGTTCGACCCCTCCCCAAACCTCGACTCGCCCCCGCTCGACGCCGAGGCGCAGGCCGGCTTTGGGTTCGGCGCCAACTTCCCCTTCGACCTTGGGCGCCTCAACGCGCTCTTCGGTGCCCCTGGTACCTCTCCCAACGCCAATGCCAATTCAAACACCGATACAACAGCGGGAGCGGGGGCGGAGAGAGGCGGACGGGGCGAGGAACCGGTGTACGCGCGCCTGCGGCGGACGAGCGAGGAGGCGAACCGCAAGGTGGCGCCGTCGTATGCTGCTTCTCATCCTCAGCAGTACCAGCAGCAGCAGGGGGAGAGAGGAAGGGGGACGCAGCCGCGGGGGTTTAGGGCGCCTGAAACCCTCTCTGGCGGGCGCGGGGTCGGGTCTGCGATGGGTGTTGGGGGTGTGGGGGGTGTGGGGGCTGCGATGGGGATGGGGATGGGGTTGGATTTGGATGGGGGGCTGGATTTGGACGCGGATTTGGGGAGGCCGGCGCCCAAGAGGAGCTCGTTGGCGGAGTCGCAGGCGATGCGGTATTCGCAGCAGTCTCTTGGTCTTGGTTCACAATCGCGAGTGGGCCCGAGGCTAGGGGCAGGGGCAGAGGCAAAGGATGAAGATGGGGATGGAGGGGATGAGGGGGACGCGGACTCGCTGAATTCGGACGAGGCGGGCGGGGAGAGCTCGGGGGCGTTCCCTGGGAGTGGGTTTTTTGCGTAGGTAGGTTGGTGGTGAGCGGTAGACTGTTGTATATTTAATGGGAGGGGAGGGGAGGGGAGGGGAGGGAGGGAGGGGTGTATATAGTATAGTGTATTTACATGTCGTACGAACGACGAGTACGAACGAACGACGAACAGCTGCTACGACTACTACTTAATCGAATCTGAGGGCGCCCTCTGTATTATGAGTACGCATGCAGACGACTGATAATAAATCGTTGCACCCGATTTACTTGGAGCGGTCGGCCGCCGCCATCAGGAAATCCGGGGATTTGTTACAAGACGTTGCAACGCGATCACAATGTGCGCAAGGCTCAGAATGTTCACAATAATTGTGACCTATAATATAATGTGTTATGACAAGCATGCGCCCTTTGGCAAAGCTCACAATATCCCGCCATTTTGCAAGAGGTGCAAGGCTCATCTGGGAATCCATTCAAATATATGGTCGTGTGCGGGCTATAAGGTTGCACGCAGATGGCGGGCAATATGCGGGAACAAAAAGCAGCCAGAATGTGGGATTTATTTCATTCCAGGGAAAAGAGCGGGCAGAGAGAGGAGCAGAAATATATATATATCAAGAATACGACGACAGCAGTACAAAATCTAAGCAAGCTCGCGAGCGGCGCGCTTCTGGCGCATGGTGAGCACTGATGCAGAGGGGGTAGCACCGTCCTGAGCGACGGAGCGACCCGCGTTCTTGAAGACGCGCCTGGGGCAGGGGTAAGTGAGGGGAAGTGATAGATCCGAGCAAGTACGCACTTGTCCCACCAAGCCAGGAGATCGTCAACGGCCTTTTGCGCGACCGGTCCCGGGGCAGCTTCGAACCAGTCAACGATGTTGTTGTAGTAGAGGATGTAGTCGAAGTCGCCATCCTTGTCGTTCCACTGAGGCGCGTCCGACAAGGCAAAGCGATGCTGAAACAACAGGGACAAACAGATTCCTGTCAGCTACATCCATGCCAGCGACAATACACATACGTGAACGGCGGCATACGCAATCGACCTCGGGGTGACACGACGCATCGACGCCTTGGCTGATATCGACTTCTTGCTCACGTACCCCGTCCTCCTCTTCTTGCGCGGCGGCTCTGATGGAGGAATATTCTCGGTGCCGGGAGCCTGCTCTGTGTCCACCGTCGCGTCGTTCGCCGACCTGGGGGACGTGAAGATATGCAGGTAGGTCTAGGCAACGTTAGTATATGTCCAAATCAGAGGGTTAGACATACCTGCAACAGCGACAAGGACTTGAATAGACCCTTCTCGTAGTCCTCGGGGTCGTACACGCCGTTGAGGTAGACGCCGCGGGGCCAGCTATCTGCGGTGATGAGGAACCCGGGGTCGGCGTCGACGACCTTGGCCCGAACTCTAGGTGCACGGTGAGTGAGGATATAGCGAAGGACGAGCAAACTTACGCGGGGTCATTATAGTCGTAGTCGACAGGAAATATGAGCGGGCCCGTGACTTCACCCTCGGGGCCGCGATTGTGGCGCGACGTCGCGACGAGAGGGTCTTTGGCGCCCTTGCCGATGAAGCCCGCCATCGCAGCTCTGACCGAATTCACGTCGTCGCCGTTTGCCCCTGTCGCGCCCTTCACCATCTGAAAGACTAACTCAGCATTGCACCGACTCGACGACGACTCATACCTGGGCAAACATCTCCGCCAGCTCATCGGGGGCCATGGTGACGAGCGCGGTACGGATGGAGGGGATCCACTTGACGAGTTCCTCAAAGCCGCGGTGCAAGCGATCCTGTCTGTGTAAACGGTGAGCGCTGAGGACCGACTACGCGGGGCGACATACTCAGCTGTATGCTCAAGTGGTGTGTCGTCGTCCTCGTCCTGCCGACGCTCCTCAAGCTCTTGACGGCGATCGTGCTCGGCGACCAAGGCCTCAATGGGGTCGTACATCGATATGAGCTTGCGTATGATCCTCCCCATCGTCACGTAGGTTTTCCTGCGGCGCGTGAGACTAGCAACGGTGCTGCGTGGATGCACGTACGCAGATGTCTTCGACGGTGCCTCCTTGGCCGCGACCTCGGCCTCAAGCTCTGCGATGCGGCGTTTCAATCTAGCCTGCGTTGCTGCTGCATCGGAGGTGGGTGAGGAGGAGCGGACAGGGGAGGAGGAAGAGCGAGCGGCGGGGGGCATGCTGGTGATGAGGGTGGGAGGAGAAGAGGGACAAGGCGCGTCTTTCTGTGTTTGGGCTTTATATACTGACTTTGTTGATGTCTCACGACCGATCTTTGAAATTCAGGCTCTCCATGTGCGTGATAAGCAACGTGATCACGGCGGCTGCATTCACTCCGCATCGACGCACTGCCCGCTCTCCACCACCAGCAACCTCGACAAGACGGCGAATGAGGCCCATTTTATGGGTTTTTTTAGTCCTTCTCATGGTCGTATGCTGTCCGGCTTGCCCGCGCGAGTACCCTACGACCTCCGCCGAGCTCAGCAAGCATCGAAAGCTCTGCACAGCGTACAGGACACACATCACCGAGCAAGCAACCCGCAGGCAAGAGGTGCAGGGCCGCAGGGCTGACAGACGCGCCAGAAAGAGGGCCCGCGTGGACCAGGGAGACAATGTGAGTCTGCGGAAGCTGCTATATGCCGTTTATAAGTCCTGATTTTGATGTTAGGATATTGCGGGACCCTCGCATACTGCCGGAGCGTCTTCTGGAAATGAGGACGACGACATTGCCATGCCAGATATACCCCCTCCGCCGCCTCAGCGTCCCGAGACTCCCCCCGCCCCTCCCACTCAGTCTGGGCGTCCGGGGCGTCATTATCGACCGCCGAAACGATTCCGGGACGAGCTACCCGAAGCCCCCGCCCCTGTCGTTCTCGAGGCGCCGCCAGAGCCAGACCCTGTAGTACGCCGTGTAATCTTACACGTCCGCGACAAAATGAAAACTGCATTGAATCGATTTGGCATCTTCCGTGAATACGACCACCGTCCCTCGTACGATCCCGACTCGCACGTTCAACTTGAAGACCTTGCCAACTTTCCGTTGGATAACGAGTCGTTGGCTGCGCTCACAGCCCAGCACGACGCACCGGACTCGACTCAGCCCCCGCCGCCTTGGCCTTTCCCCAATATGACGACGTATAACCTGATGTCGTGGCTCAATACCGGCAGCAATCTCAAGTCCGAGTCGGAGGCCACTCGTCTCGTCGACGAGGTCATTCATGCCCCCGATTTCTCCGCAGAGGACCTCCAAGGTTTCAATGCTCACCGCGAAAACCAGCGCTTCGACAAGGCATCCTCTGCGAAGGCGCCGTGGACTGAGGATGGGTGGAAGGAGGTCGACGTTGAGATAGAGATCCCGGCAGGCGTAAAGAATCAGCCGCCGCACAAATTCAAAGTCCCTAGCCTCCATCGGCGGTCCATCGTCGAGGTCATCAAGTCGGCATTCGCGGATGCCTCCGCGCGCGATTTCCATCTCACGCCATTCAAAAGGATGGTGAAATCAGCTTCCGGCGCCATTTCCCGCGTCTACGACGAGGTCTATACCTCTGACGCGTGGATAGCCGCGCACAACCTCTTGCAGAAGCAGCCGCGCGAGCCCGGGTGCAAGCTCGAACGTGTCATTGCTGGTCTGATGTTTTGGTCGGATTCAACACATCTAGCAGACTTCGGGACGGCGAAGGCTTGGCCGATTTATCTGTACTTCGCAAACTTGTCCAAGTACACTCGAGCGCGGCCCACCTCGGGGGCGTGTCATCACATCGCATATATTCCCTCGGTGAGTTCGAAAATTAACTGAAATGAACGGACTAACCTGTCGCCAGCTACCGGATAGATTGATGGACTTCATCGTCGGCTTCACGAAGAAGTCTCACCGCAAACCGTTGCTTACTCACTGCCGCCGAGAGTTGATGCACGAGATTTGGAGGCTGATGCTTGACGAGGATTTCAAGCACGCTTACACGCACGGCATCGTGATCAAGTGCGCCGATGGGATATTTCGTCGTGTGTACCCTCGAATTTTTACTTATTCTGCCGATTACCCAGAGAAGTGGGGATACCTTGTCCATGATCTTTCTGCCGCTGACCTGATTCTTCAGGGTTCTCCTCGCCACTATTCGGGATAAAGGGCTATGCCTCTGTCCCGCATGCCTTGTTAAGAAGGAAAATGTGGACCAGATGGGAACGGCCCGCGACATTCGGGCAAGACTAACGAACGTTCGAACTTACTTCTGGGCTAAAATTGAGCAAGCGCGCAACGCCATCTACAACGTCGGATTTGCAGTCACTTCCGCCTGGGTGGAGGGAGTTCTGCGACCCTTGTCCCTCGTCCCGACCGTTGTACGTTGAATTACTATACATTTTGGATCGTTGCTGATAACGTGCATTCCCAGAACGCGTTCGCCGAATTTCTGCGCCCGTACGGAGCCGAAATGTTCCCCATGCTCGTCGTGGATTTACTGCACGAGTTCGAGCTCGGGGTATGGAAGGCCGTATACACACATATCATCCGCGTCCTTTACGCTGTTTCTGCTGAAGCTGTCGCCGAATTCGATGCACGGTAAGATTTTGATAGTGTTCGCAAAGAAATGACTGAATACGATCTCCAGCTTTCGAATGGTGCCTACCTTTGGTACGGATACAATCCGCCGTGTTACCAGTAATGCGTCGGAACGTAAGAAGCTCGCTGCCAGGGATTTTGAGGATCTGCTGCAGGTATGAATTCAATTCACGCTGCCAGTTGGATTGCCCTTAACTTTTTTTAAGGTGATCATCCCCGTCGTCGAGGGTCTTCTACCGGAGCCCTGCAACACCATGGTCATGACGATGCTCTTTCGCCTCGCAGAATGGCATGCCTTAGCCAAACTGAGAATGCACACGGACGCAACACTGGTTCGTTTCGATAAATCAACAGCAGTGATCGGCCGCGAACTCCGGGACTTCCGCGACTATACGAAGGACAACTTCAACACGAAGGAGCTTCCAGGAGAGGTAGCCGCAGCCGCGCGCCGCAAACAAAACAAGGCAAAGAACGCGCCGGCCGGTACTGCACCAGTGCCGCCGCCGCCGCCCGCAGCACCGAAGGGAAAATTCCTGAACCTGGAGACGTACAAGTTCCATGCTCTGGGCCACTATCCATTCACGATTCGCGTCTTTGGTACGCTTGATTCATTCTCGACGCAAACCGTAAGTCCGATCGCGCACAAATCATTCCAACGTTGATGTCTCGACAGGGAGAGCTCGCGCATCGTTTAGTAAAGCTGTTGTACCGCCGAACGAACAAGAACAACGCCATCAAGCAGGTAACAAAGCTTGAACGCCGTCAGAAACGTCTACGCAAGGCTCGCGCAGCTGCCGATTCACCCCGCCGCCGGCACGCACATCATGTTGCATTTTCCGACAAAGACGGGGCCCGCGCGGGCGTCGAGGTTCACCATCATATATCACCCTCGAGGAACCACCGTCATCACATTGTCTCATTTGTCCACGAGAACGCGTCCGATCCCGCCAAAAAGGTATATGGCCAATTCTGCTGCGCTCGTTCACTCTGGCTAACTGCAACAATCAGAACTTTATCCCTAAACTGAAGAACCATCTCCTCGGTCGCTTGTTGAACCGCGACTTTGAGGGAGACGAAGACGAGATATCCGATGAAGAACGGGCGACCGTCAGAATTTTGGGGCAACACATCTACTCCGCCAAGCTGCTGCGAATCAATTATACTACCTACGACATGCGCCGGGACCAAGACGTAATCAACCCCCGCACACATCCCGATGTCATGGTCCTGTCCCCAGAGACTGGCCCCGACGCTCATCCTTTCTGGTACGCGCGAGTGCTCGGCATCTTCCACGCCGAGGTACTTCATACCGGGGAGCAGTCACGCACCAACGGCGCTCAGCGTATGGAGTTTCTATGGGTACGGTGGTTCGGCACTGAGCCCAATTACCGATACGGATTCAAAGCCGCCAGACTTCCGAAAGTTGGCTTCGTTTACGAAGATGATCCATCGGCGTTTGGATTTCTTGATCCTTCGCTGGTTCTTCGGGGCTGCCATTTGGTACCCGCTTTTGCTGGTGGTCGTACAAACGTGCTCCTCAAGACTGTTTCCCTGACGGCGGCCAGACCTCCGGACGAGACAGACGACTGGGAAAATTTCTATGTGATAATGTGAGTTTTAATCAAGTACAGGATTATTTACAGGTTTAACACAATACGCAGCTGGGTAGATCGAGATATGTTCATGCGCTACATTGGCGGAGGCATTGGTCATGTTTCCCAAGCCTCAGCGCTGCCAGCGGAGCAACTCGGTCTCGACGAGGACCTCGACGACGAAGAAGAAATGCCGGCACCGCCTGAGGAGCCGCTCCCACAACAGGAAGACGCAGCGGCACCGGATCCCCCCGAGGAGGAAGACGACCCGCCGGTGGATGGGGGTCGAAGCGATGAGAGCGGAAGCGAGTCGGAGGAGGACCCAGACTTTGACGGATCAGACACCTCTGATAGTGACGGCGACGGCGAGGGTTCTGAGGGTGCGTATGATGATGAAGACGGGCCCGAGGTCGACACTGGTTTTGCAGCACTGTGACCGATTGCTCCGACACTCAATTTCTAGTCGTGCACTTATCAAGTTATCATACGTTCAAAATATCCGCACACCTTGGCAAATGTCATGTAATACCCACACAATGAATGTAACAAAATGTAACTCAGCCCCAAACATATATGCACCTTGGAATGCGAGCCCAATCTTGGACCGGCATTGTAATGCGTTGTAAAGCGGCGCCGATCTTGGGATCAATTGTGATCTACACAACGTCAACCAACTTTTTCCCGAATTTCCTGATGGCGCGTGGGGAGCAAACTCCTTTAATGGGCTAACGAACTAACGAAGATGAAGATTATTTGGAGGTCATTCGTTCGATTTCTTGCGCGATGTTATGAACACCGAGCTGTACACCGCTCTACATCGATCGCGAATCTGGCTTGAAAATATTCCTTCCAGCCCACCCCTCATCGAGAGTTCCCCGTGATGAGCGCAGGAACCTTCCTCCCCAACTGTCAACGCGGGGAAATTACTGTACTATTGACGTGTGGCACTGCAAGCTGCTGTAAACCTTCCTGAGCCTCTTGAAGTGCTGTCTTTCATGATCGGGAAGTGCGGCGCCTGTCTTTCAAAGCAAGACAGCCGTCAGACTTCATACTTCATACTTCAGTTGTCAAAGAACTTCTCGCAATTCTGTAGTAAGATGGGGGCTAAGTATGGGAGGCAGGCAGGCGGAGAGGTGGGTGGATTTGGCGAAATACCGGCTGGGTCTATCCATGCCGTGTCGTGAAGGCTGCTAGTACTAGTGAATATATAACAGCACGGGAGTAAGGGAGGGATGGGGATCCGGAGGTAGGTAGGTAGGGAGGTAAGTGGGTGGGTAAGTTCCTGGGCGCTGTTCCGCGTTGGTGGGAATGGAAGAAGCGGCTGGAAGCGGACGGAGTAAGCCGGTGGGAGGTTAGAACGGCGTAAACGGGAGACGGGAGACGACGACGATAAATTCATGCGTCGTTAAGACGGTATGGTATGTATGGGAGGTGATTTATTGCTTGGGAGAAGAAGCAAGCTGCTGCGATGCATTATCACGTCCGATTCGCTGCGGTAGTTCAATAAATCGTGCTGCTGTAAGACGCGACCGCGCTTTTCGGCGTCTGTCGTTCGTTCGCTCGGGGCCGGGATCTCCGTTGTTTCTCTCTGTCGTCGGCGTTGACACGTTTGTCGGTGCTCGGTAGGCAACGCTCGCCGGGTTCCTTGTTTATTTGACAGGGTGAACACACTGGGCGTTGTGGGTTCTTGAGTGTCCATTTATACTGGACTGAGCATTGAGTCTTGACGCGATGAATGACTTGGTTTGAATCAGCTTGGCCATATGTGCGATTAGATACCCATCTTGGCCGTCGCCCCGCCCCCGAGCGTGGGTTTTGTATTTGAATATACGGGAACTGCATTGGAGCGGGACACGACGCAGGGAAGTGGATGAAGTTCGCGCGCGCGTTCGGGACCGGGGGAGGGGGCGGGTACTGTGAGTGTATTTGGGGAGGAGGGAAGGAAGGAAGGGGGTAAAAATAAAAGGAAGGAGGAAGGGGTGTTTATTGACAGGTGACAGAGTGAGAAGTGTCAGCGGATTGATGTGGATCGGCACGTGGCATTGGGCTTGCCCATGTCTTATAATTGACACTGACAACTGACAGCTCCGAATCCCCACTCTCTCCCAAAACACACTATGCACGAACAGGCAAAGGTCAGTCAACCTCGATATCCACCCTCCCTGGACGATACTAAGGGATAGCAGGAGAAAGAGACGCGTGAAGAGGTTGAGAGCGCTGAAAAAGGTTATCAGTCGAGCGAGGAACAGTCGAAAGAACGAGTAAAAGAAGAGGATAAAGACGACCAACCAACAGCAGACTGTCCACCAAAGCAGACAGAATCACAAAAGTCATCCCGCCACTCGCCCAGAAACTGCACACAGGACGAGCCAGAACAACAGCGCGCTCCACCGTCGCCGCAGTACAGGCACATCCTCCCAGAGCCGCATTCAAATGCAAATGCATGGCCATCCCATTCCTACCCCGCACCGTACCAACACCACCAGCAGCAGCAACATCACCAGCAGCAGCACTGGTCAGCGTACCCTCAGCATGGCCACTCATACGACCACCACCAACAGCAGCAGCCCAACGTCCGCCTGCCCTCCATCGCCGCCCTCCTCACAGAGCCCTACTCCCCCCAGCCAATGTCCCGTATCCCCTCCTACGACGACCGCGCCCACCAACACGTCCCCGACTGGGCAACCCCGCCCCTCCCCCCCACCTCGTCCCCCCACTCCCACCCACACGGCCCCGGCCCCCTCTCCATGCCCATGTCCCTCCAGATGCCCATGCGCGCCGGTCCCCCGCACCCGCACGCGCACCCGCACTCCCCGCACGAGCAGCAGCAGTACCCCCCTGCCGTCGCCGCCCTCTCCCTCGACGACTCGCGCGCCCCCAGCACGGGGCCGGTGCGCGCGTCGTCCTCGATGCCCATGCCGCTCCCGCAGCGCAAGCGCGGGCGCCTCCCCAAGGAGACGACCGATTTTCTCAAAGACTGGCTCCACAGCCACGCCGCGCACCCGTACCCGAGCGAGATTGAGAAGAAGCAGATGTGCCACGCGACGGGGCTCAGTATGAGCCAGGTCTCGAATTGGATGATTAACGTGAGTTTCCCTTCTCCTTCCTCTTTCAAAGTGCGAGTGTATTGACGACGATTGGAATGCGTTTAAATAGGGCCGGCGCCGAATCCTCGGCCCCTCCTACCTAAGCACCTCCCGCTCGGCGCCGCAGCACGGCTCCCCGCCCGTGACCCTCTCCTCCCCGCCCGTCATGCTCTCCTCCCCCTCCGTCACTCTCACCCCCAACCCCGGCATGATGCTCCGCTCACCCTCCGGCCACCGCTCCTAGCCGTGTCCTTCCCGCTTCCCCGTCCGCGTATCGTTTCGTTTCTTTGGTTTCTGCGGTTTATGCGGGCCTTTATTAATCAAATCAATTCAACCGCCGCGCGCGCGCCTGAAAAAGCGCGCTTTGTATCTCTACCCTTTGTGTATATCCATATCCATATCCATATTCCCCCACCACCCCCCACCCCCAAAACCCCAAAATTCTCCCCCAACCCCCACCCCACCCCCACGCTCGCCCCGCCCCCATACTAATACACGCATAACCGACAGGCGCGGGGCGGCAGCGCTCTCCCTTCCCTCCCTTCCCCTTGTTTTTTTAACCGTCAAATATTGGTCTCTACCCACGCACGCACGCATATGTAGTTCCGTCCGTCTCAGTATCTTTATTGTTAATACGCGTTACCCGCTACCTACTTAGTCTTAAGTACAAGAAGAAATCTTAAATACGAATGAATATGCTGTCTACAACAATGTTTTTTGGGGGTTGAAGAAGGCTACAGTGCCACACGTCGATTTGAATTCCTCGCCCTGCTCACTGTCATCGCGGGGCGGCCAGGACTGGTACTTCGATGCGCATAGCAAAGACGGGGGAAAAAGAAAGAAAAAAAGGAAGTTAAAGAGGGAGGAAAAGGTAAAGTTGATACAGCCCGAAGCTTCAATTCAAATAAGCCGCGCGTAACCCCACCGCTGCGATCGCGATTTTGCACAGCCCACGGTGATTGACAGTTCCTTTCGTCGTTCACGGTTCACCTTTGTCAAAGGTCAAGCGCCAATCGCTCCCTTCGGCACGAGGAAGGAAAGGAAAGAAAAGAAACGGAATTCATTCCAGCACTTGCAATTGAAAGCCGCACAGCACAGCACGGTACGCTTCAAAATTCCCCACCCATCTTCTCGTCGTCGTGGTCCCCGTCCTGAATCTCCTTTGCGAGCTCAGCCTCCTTCTCGCGAGGGCGCGCGCGAGCTCTTTCCGGTGCGCGTTCAGCGGGGAGCGCATCGCCTGTGTGCGCGTCGGCCTTACAGTAGATTGAACGTGTGCGCTTGACGCTGAGTTCCGATTTCAAATTTCGATTTGAACGCCACGGGTTCAAGTTGGTCCAGGAATTTAGTGATATTATTATGATGCAGATACGCACGCGTCCGTGGATTCAAACGAGCATAAGCAGCCTGCAGGCTCGGTATATATATATACCGAGAGCTCGAACGTGTTCAAAGAACGAGCGCCGCAGGCCTGGCTTGGTGTGCTTCCCAGTATGTAAAACCAAATACTTGATCTGAGGCAGGTAGGACAAAATTATGAGCGTTCCAGGACCCTGAAAACCCACAGAGGTTTCGTTGCGCGTTGGGAGTAAAGGTGAAGTTACGAAGCGGTTCCAGATTGAACCGACTTACCCCATCCATTGTAAGTCTCGCCGCGCCTTCCACGAGTCTGGTACGGAGTCGCCAAGGGATGACCGTAGGCTTTTATTCATGTTCTGCCGCTGTGAAATGTTCTGCTTTAAAGGCCAGTAAGGGTAGGGTTTTGCGAGCAGCGAAATTGAGACTTGAGATTTATTCGAACCACAATAGTACTTGGTGAAAGCGATTGCCACTGATTGCGTGAAGGTTTACATGTTTATTGCGAACGGTGCAGTAGTGAAGGGCTGTGAGTCGAAGGAGGGTCAGTACCAGTAAGACGCAGGTGAAGTGCAATAGAGGCCGGGTCAGACGAGCTGGGAGTTTTTTTTTCGATTTCAACGCGAATTTGTCGGTTGAACAGCGCATACCTCCATTGAACGAGTATAAGTAGCTTCGGAATACCGAGAGCTCGAATGTGTTCGAACGAGTTCTGCAGGACTCGAGTTGGTGCGCTTTTGAGTCCAAGTTCAACCAAATGATCTGGCAGAGGCAGACAAACTGAGCAGCGTTCCAGGACTACCCTGAGAAATGAACTAAGGCGATCGCACCTGACAACCCATGGAGGTTTCGTTGCGCGTTGGGGTAAGGAATTGCAACTGAAATCACGAAGCGGTCAGTACTTCCAGATTGAACCAAAATTGAACCGACTGACCCTATCCATAAATCTCGTCGTGCCTTCAACGAGTCTGGCACGGAGTGAGGGATGGCCATAGGCTTCTTATTCATGTTCTGTGAATGATTTAGTTGGAGGTCAGTAAGGGTAAGGGTAGGGTTTTGAGGAATTGAGACGCGTGTTCAATCACATCATGATTTATTTGAACCACAGTAGTACCTGGAGGAAGCGATTGATTGCTTGAAGGTTCATATTTTATTTTGAACGTTGCAGTGAGGGCTGTGAATCAAAGGAGGGTCAGTAAAACGCACGTGAAGTGCCCGTGGCAACCTCGGAGTCGGGTCAGACGAGCTGGATTTTTTGATGAGTTTAATTTGGACGCTGTAGGTGGGTCCAATGATTCACTGGTACGCACATACCGAGCACATCTCAGTTTACTGAGGGCTCGAACGTGTTCGAACCAGTGCCGCAGGACTTGCCAGTCAATTGGTGCGCTTCCCACTTTGACCAAATAATCTGAGGTGGGCACTGGCAGGCAAAACCGTTGTCAGCGTTCCAGGACTACGTATAGAAGTGGACCAAGGCGAACGCACCCGATTCGGACTTGGATAACCCACGGAGGCTTCGTTGCGCATGGAGGTAAGGAACAGTGAAGCTCAAGCCATGAAACCGCGGCCAGATTGACCGACTGACCCCGTTTGAATCTCGCCGCGTCTTCAACGAGTCTGGCACGGAGCGAGGGACCAAGGGGTTTTATTCAGATTCTGTGAATGATTTATTTGAAGGTCCGTAATGGTAAGGTTTTGAGAAATTGAGACGCGTGTTTTTCACTTGAACCACATCATCATCTCTGAGACATGGCGACGTACTGGGGCGAATCATGCAACGAAATGAATCCAGATCTGCAAGGCCGGTCAGTAAAATGAATATAAGGACACGGGAAAGATACAGTACTTACGAGGCGCGGTGAGCGCTGGTTCGACGAGAGGTAGCAGAGTTGAAGGTTTGGATGAGCGTCGCCTTTGCACTCTATTGAAGAGGGTTTTGTTCGACTCGGAGGTGCATACGCGTCCGAGTCGTCGCGATAACATTCAATTGACGCGGGTTGGATTTATGAAGACACCCCGACGAAGCAGTCCCTGGCGTCTTGGCTGTCCGAGTCCCGGCAGAGGCCATGGAGGTCGACTTCTTTTGTAAGTACATCCAAGTCCGCCCGCTCATGATGCACGTCGCCGAGCACGTACGCCAAGGCGCTCCAGCTCCCACCAAACGGTTGAGAATATGTAGTCAGGCGCTGAACTAGCGCGGATGGTTCAAGAAATTGAATGTCCAAGCAGACCGGCGTGGACCGTGGGGACGCGGATGGGCAAGGACTCGAAGAAGCTGCCATCCTCGTGTCCTTCTCGCGTTCTCGTCCGCTCAAATGGCAGCGGGTCATAGCGCACGTCCAACGCGCAGCATCCAGTCAAATCGTTGCTGGTTGAAATTGGGTATGGATGCCGAACTTCCCCACGTGTGCTTAAGGCCAACGCTCCGCGTGGCAGTACGAGTCCTTCCTTTTCTTCGAGTGATTCGTAATCTTCGAGCGAGTCAAGTACAACCCCTCCATGAAGTTGGTATAAAATATATATTTAATCGATATGGCGCTCCGTCTGTGCAGGCAGGCCGGTGTGAAGCTTGACGAGGTAGTGTCTCACTGTCCACACGCTCGCCCTCGCGATCCTCGTCTCGCCAGCCTCTATTCGTTGTGCGACGTCGCTCGTCGGCAGCCGTCGCTCCTCCGGCGTCGGCGAGCTCTTCTCCCACCCCTCCCCTGCGTTCGTGATCCACTCGCAATGCTTGGACAAAGGTCGAAGATGCTTGAGGGCTGGTACACGCCGAGAGAACGAGTTGCTGTGCGCAGGACAGGTGGAAAGTGAATAAGGGAGATAGAGGGCAGTCTGCGATGGGTTTGATCGCTACGTTGGATCGCGGGAGAAGGCGTACACGAGTACAACTCGCACTACAATCGGAGAAGGTAGGTCGGGTCGTACCTACAGAGTAGGACGTGGATGGTGCTGACATTCTTTGTAGTCGTGATGTCGCACACATCTCCCGACTTCGTGAATACAGTATCCGAGGCCGAACGCCGACGTTTGATGTCCGTTTTGTACGCGGCTACTCTTGCGTTCAAGTACCATCCGTGGGCTCATGAGCTGCAGGCGTCGTCTTCCTCCCGTCGAAGCTGCAGAAGCTGTGTTCAACCTGCAGCTGTATAAGGAAAAATCGGGTTTTGGATACGTTCATTTCAAGATCAACAAGCAGGTTTTGGCGGCAGGAGCGACGGCGCCAGCCAACGTGGAATTGGACTATCTGGATATCAAGTTCGGCCGAACCTGCGATCTTGACCGTCGTCGAGGAGAATACGTTCGGTCTTGTGTCGGGGAGAATATCGTGTGGGCGTACTATTATGCTACGACGAAGATTAAGTTGTTGGGTTCGTAAACGCTGACATTTCTCCACTTACTGACTTGAGGTGTAGAACGCCTGGTCCACCTATATCTCAAGGCTAGAGGCGCGAAACGTGTGCCGCGCAAGTGTGACGGGTGCGGAGTGGAACATATCGAGTATTACGCAGAGGGCATTGCAGGAGGCTTGGAGGGTTTAGCGGAGGCGATTGAGTACTGGATTCGAAGATTCGGCGAAGATCCTGAGCGGCGTCCTCTGTACAATTAGTTGCGTGATTCTAGTGTCCGATCAGTTAAACTTGTCAATTGAATGCAGGGGGAAGTGAACAAATCTATGTGAATCGACATTCAGCAACCCGTTACTGATTCAAAACTTTGTATGGGGTAATGGTTGATTCTGCTGTTCTCTTTCATGTTCACGAAAGAGCTTTGAGTCTGCGAATGCCTTTTTGGGAGATTCCAGAAGGAGTATCAGCAGATCGATATATGTCATGATGACAGTTCTGAGTCGATACGCTATTTGTTTGCGTGTAAGCAATGGTTTTGGGAATGGGGGTGGACGACTAGACTCGACTGCGAATCGCCATTAGACTTGGTGGTCATTCCTGCCCTTGTCGAGCTAGATGATTGCCGTGTAAGGGTAGCTCATGAGACGACATTGAGTTGAGATATGGTTCCCGTGCTCGTGTTGCTGTGGGACGAGTCAGATAAAGGTGGATGAGGATGGGTGTCTGACGTACTAAAGTTGAAAGACCTAGTTGAAGAGCACAAGAAGAAGAGGTCAGGCTTAGAGAGGTTGGTGGTGTCTGGGTGTTTGCGATTGGATGTGGTGGAGGTAATAAGTCAACTGAATAAATAAATAAGAGGTGGAAGAGAAGGAGGAGGAGACGTGGCAACCGGTGAAGTGAACAATGTAGCATCCATTAACCCCGTCAAACCGGCGAAGACCACCAGGCTCGACGCGACAGGTCCGCAAGATGTCGACGCAGACCATCGACTCTGCGCTTTCGTCGCTGCAGGAGCACGAATAAATAAGCGATTTTAGATGATATGTAAAATATAAAGCGTACTGTAGAAAATAAACGCTCTACGAGCAAGGGGGAGGTCAGAGTACCTGCAGGTTAATCCTGCGAGCGCGAATGGCTTCTAGTGGCAAATCATCGGGCTCCTTCACCAGGAAGCCCGATCCTCGTCAGGACCACGAGTGGTTCGACGGACCGCTGGACCTCGTCAGGACCACGAGTGGTTCGACGGATTGCTGCACCTCGTCAGGACCACGAGTGGTTCGACGTGGCCAAGCGAGCTGGTCGTTGGCGGGTGGCAACCTGTGCAGAGTAAGGACAAGAGCAAATAAAGAGCTCGCTCGAAGGACGCTCGAATCATAAACCGGCAACTTCTTTCGAATCATAGGTAAGCGAGGCGGAGGCGAGCTTCCACAGGCGCGAGGTAAAGTAACGAACAATGTAAGTAAGACTGGTGCCAACTCCCAACTAGACAGATAATCGGTATTGCTCTGGGTCTTTTTGGACATATTTCAACTCGCGCGAGAAGCGAAGATGTCCTTTCTCTCCCACTGCCCTGGTCATGTCCGCTCCGGTAGCATGGTTTGGAAACCATATACGACAAATGTGGCGGCCTGTAAATCCAACGGCTTGAAGTACTCTCACTAGGGGGGGCAGCTGGTGATGCATTGTGCGGGAAAAGTCGAAGGTGTGTGCCGTGATAAACAGACGGAGTGTGTCGAGCATGTCCCCTATGCTCAGGCCTGTGTCAAAGGCTATGTCTGCGACGCGAGCATTTGAGGCAAGATGAACAATATCCGTGGCCAGCGTTGACACGTCGTTCCTCGACACGGTGAGCTGAAAGAAGTCGAGGGCGGGGGCGTCTATGGAGCGCAATGCGAGCGCACTCCTCCCTGACCTGTATACGAGTATGATGCCTTTTAAGCAGGCTAGGGAGATTTTAAGTTTTGGGGTTGCGCCATCGAAGAGGTCGAGGCCGTCGAGAGCAAGGATTTCGAGGCGCGTTGCTGCACCGAGCATGGACTGCAGTTCCTCCGCTCTAACCCTCAGCCCCTTGGGTGCGCATCTAAGCCTGAGCTCCCTGAGGCTAGCCCAGGCTTTGGTAGACTCCCAACGGATGAAGTATCCGGAAAGATCCAGCCGCGTCAGCGAGGGACGCCACGGTCTAAAGGGCACGACGATATCGTTGTCCTTGGTTGTGTCGTTCGCTGATGGTGATGAAATGTATGGCAAGAGATCGTGATAACGCATTTGCGCTATGGGGTCGAGGGCTAGATTAAGTGCCAAGCGCAAGTGGGTGAGGCTTTCGGCGCTTGCATTGGAGAGGTAGGCCAGGACCGCCTTGGAGCATTCTGCGTCGACACACTTGATTGCCAGCGACGTGATTTGCTTGAACTTTGGGGCGACGCGGGTCAACACGCCGTCGATTAAGTGAATGAGGGGTCTGTCCTGACGCCGAAGTCTGAGGCCGGTGGGGACGAAGGCGTCTAAGCGCAACACAAACGCTTGATTATCAATGTTGCGGAGGCAATTTTCGACAAAGACCATTCCAGTCGATGGCTTTGCCGCGATGATGACCTGCGCCCACAGCTGCGGCATCCCGTACAGGATAAGTTGCCATCGGCGACAAACGAGACACAGGCGCCGACGGGCTTCGTAGTAGGAGAAAGGAGCAGACGAGAGAGGAAGTATGAGCATAGTGAATATCATGCATGTGAGCTCAGTGGGTAAAGCCAGGACCATCGAGGTCGACATGGAAGGATCAGGCCACGACGAATGTCACGACTCAGTCACAGGCCGACTATCTCGTGCAAATTTCGCGCAAATTGACCACAATGTAAACCAGTTTATGGGTACAGGAAGTCGAGTAACATCGTATTACAGCGGAGGAGGTAAAGCGTGTAGTCGTATCCTGCATAGTTAATCAGGACTTGCCAGTGCTTTGCAAATGTTAGATGGCCTGACGCTACATGCAAGCTATTGACATACCTAGTCGAAGAGACCCGAGGAAGAAGAGAGTGCGCACTGCGGCCATTGACCAAGGGGCAAGCTTGTTCGTGAGTTAGCGTGGAGTTATCTCCTGGATCATGATCACTCACCAGTGCCTGTGGGCACTGAGTTTGGCGAGCTAGCGTGACGAACAGATGTTGGAAGAGTCGCAGCGCTCCGGTCTGAAAGAGCCGGAGCGCTCCCCTCTATGAGGGGAGTCTGAATGGGAGCATGAACACGAAGGGAGGAGGACATAATTGGCTGATCTTCGGAGTGATCGACGGTCGTGCTTTGTAAGCTTCGAGCGAGCCATCATCTCCGCGTGACCTTTAGGTGCTATATATTGCCGCGCACAATGTCTCGTGTCCTCGATGCTGCACGTTCTGTGCGCTCATTCCAGCATATGGGCCTTCTGGAATGCAGTTCCTGGTGGTTGTCATACCATCGTGATACCACACAAAGCCGTCTTTGGTGATTATTCTGCTGGTAAAGTGCTGAACATTACCGTTATGGTAGACCAAGCATCTCAAGCGCAGTAATACAGGAACATTGTTTGCTTCGAATACAAGCCAAGGGTCAAAAGCAACTGTGCGATGGTTCACCGATACAATCATTAAGTCGGGTACCTCTTGAATTCGAGTCGTTATCCGCTGCTTGGTACGCACACCGCGCGCGGTGCAGCTGGGACAGGTAGCTCCGTCATTTCTGTCAAAGTGCCATCTGAACCAATCACTCAGTTTAACACCAACGGGATGTTTCTCCAGAAGATCGCGACGAAAGTTAGCGTAGAGAAGTTGACCAAACGTCTCCGTGTGTCCTGGACTGATGTATCCGCAGGATGAGCACCAGGAGGTTCCGTAACCGTATGGTCGGGAGTTCGTTATACCTGCGAATAGATCATCAAGTCGCAAGTTCCTTGGGCCATACGGAAAGTTGTCGGGTTTGGTGAAGTTTAGATTATATCTAAGTACGTCCCTCGCGTGCTCGATATTCCAACGGTTCCGATGACAATCCGTCAGCGTGTTTGCCCAAATTCCTAGCATAGGACTCAAGCGAGTGAATTTATCATTCCAGGCTGCAGGATCCTCGCTCCAGATGTATCCGAGCGCGGTGAGTACTGAGTCATAGCCACAGCTGTAGTTGACGCGGTCCCATATAAGACCTATCGGTGGAGCTGGCTGTATCATTGCCATCGCAGGTTGGGCTCGATGGACAGCAGCGTCATTGGTCGGTGTTCCCGTTTGTCGCGTTGTCACGCTATGCACGACAGGGGCACTTGCTTCAGCCGCCGGCCCTTTTTCAACCGCTGGCTCGTCACTGCGCTTTCTGCGTTTTGGCTGCGATCCGGATTGCTTTGGGGCTTTGCGCTTGCGAGGTGACTGAGCATTGTCCGTATGTGCCTGGTCTGGCCTGTTGGTATTCCAACTTGGATAGGCGCGTTCTGTTGTCTCATCATCCCTTTGTCGATCAAGCTCGTTGGTTTTAATCGCGGGATGTAGATCAGGATCGTCTGTGATCGACCCCATTGCCAATTTGAAGGCACGTATCAGCTGGCCTCTATAGATACCACGAACAGTGCTGGGCAGTTTTCCAAGGTACCGCAGCTTTGTTATCTTATCGAGAATCTCTAACTCTCTGAACTCCTGTCGAAGATGACCAGACATTTTTGTTTGGATTTTAGAGGCGTCAAAGCCTTGCAATATAACCGTGGTAGCAGCATGTGTTCCTCTGGACAATGCGACGTAGTAAGCACGGTGATCCTTGCAGTTGTTTAGGTGTACTACATTTTTTTTACGAGATTTGCCCTGAGAACCGTAATCGGTCATGGCGAAATTCAGCAGAACGAACACCTGCTCGCGCATTATGGAAAGCAAGGTATCATCACGCAGAAGGCAAGTCTGGTGAACACTACTGCGAGGAATGGGCACGACGTTCAGTTCTAATCCAGGTATCTGAATATCCCTCGGAGGATTCACGAGTTCAACGAAGAGAGTGTCGAGCACTAGATGATCTCCCGGGCCGTTGAGAGCCTCCCATCCTACCACTATCCCTTCCTGACCCTTCGTTACGCACAATTCAGTAGCCTCATTGGATCTTAACATGACAGGCATTCCGAGACATAGTTTGAGGCACCCTGGAATAAAGTCAGATGTCAATGAAGGAGACGCTCGCCATATTTGGTCTTGTAAGCGCGGCCCCAGAGTTTTGAAAAATGCCTGCTCGCACTGCTTCCACTTTGTCCTATCCACAGCTCTAGGACTGAGACGATCTACTGAGTAGAACTCAACAAGTTCTTGCCCAGTGTCGGCGGCGAAACGCTCCGCACCATAATTGTTTATCGTGTCTTTGTGAATATTCAAGGCCGTTATTATTGACACGTCTCTGAACTCTGCCGTGTCAAGATGGGGATCGGTCGGCCTTCTTCCAGCTACTCTGGATCTCAAGAACTTGACATCGTCGTCTGTGCAACACGCGTATCGCATATTCTCTAAGGCTTTTCTCAGCTTGGCATCATCTATCGACTGACTCTGCTGGCGCATATTTTTTCTCAAGATAACAACGGTGTTGAATTGATGCCATAGCAGACGGCCCAGGGCGGCGTTTTGCGACTTGGCATCCATGCTTTGCGTGGAAATGAACCCACTATATAGCGATGGTCCCGACATTGGTGGCAATTGCCCGAAATCCCCGGCTAATATAAAACTGAGTCCGCCAAACTCTTTATCGTGTACGTTCTTTGCTTTGGCTGCCTGGACGGCTAACGTTTGAAGATCATTGCAGGACATCATAGATACCTCGTCGATGAACACGTAGTCGACTCCTCGTAGACGCTCGTTCACAGCTGCAAGGTTGGCACTCTCGTCGCGAATACCGTTGAGATCATCGCTGTTCTTACTCTTCGTCTCCCGAGGAATGCGAAAGACAGAGTGATAGGTAGAGCCATTGACGAGAGCAGCTGTTGACCCTGTGGGACCTAAAACCATGAATCGGTAATCCTCCTTTCTTGTAGCGAACAAAGCAATGATCGCCTTGAAGACCTGTGATTTACCCGAGCCACCCATTCCGCCAATGTACATTTTCAGAGGCTCGGATGGGCTTCCCGATGCATGATCGGCAACGATTTTAAACGCCCTCTCTTGCTCTTCATTGAGACAGAAAGTATTGCAGACGTCGTGAATCTGCACCACTGTCTCCTCCGGAGTGAATTTGCCGTGAGGGCGGTCGAAGTAGTTCGGCGGTAGGATGTCGACCCTATCCAAAGAACCTTTCTTGGGTGGGTCATCGTGTCGATTCTCGGGTGGCGGCATGTTTGCGAGCTTATTGGAAGTGTACAACTCACGCTGGTGCTTCACAATGTTAACCCATGACATTCTCGGCTTATAATCAGGTTTACATCTCTCCGGCACGCGGGCCCCCGACGGCCCTCTACACGCATTCAACCAGCTAGCGGATTGGAGGACACTCCTTATGCTTTCGGCTTCGGCAGCCAACTTTGTGGAGCGCGGACCTGGTTCGTCGTCGATAATGTGTTCGTCAGAGGTGTATTCAACTCCTTCAAGATCATTTAAGAACTCATCTTTTCGTCCCAAATAGGCGCCGCGATAGGAAGGGTTGCGTAGCTCTGCTTCGGCCAATTTTTTCTTCATCAGAGCGAAGTGGTCGTCGCGTGCATCATTACATTCGTACCTTATGTTAAAATTACTGATTAGCTGAACTTGTCTTGAAGTGAAAGTGTGGTCGAGGAATGTTTGGTCCCAGGTGGAAAAGACGTCCTTTAAGTCGGAAGGCGTGCGCCACGGCTTGAATAAAGTCATAATGGTCATGCAGTAATATTCCCGATCGCCTTTGTCCGCCCGAGGTATGGCGCCGCCGAGGAAGTTGGGTATCATGCTATCCAGCCTGGTAAAGTCGCAGTGCACACCATGAGTATGCATCTGAGGATGACCGAGTAGAAATGCGTGCCTTACGATGCGTTTGTTGCGATTTTTTACCTTCTCTTTGCGCAAAATCACGTCGTCCTCATCGTTTAGTGACCAGTCTGAATCGTCGTCGGAGTCAAAGTCCTCCTCTTCGGACGAAGAAGTATCAGAGTTCCCGTCGTGGACGATGAAGTCGTCCAACTCACTTTCATCGTCGCTTGCGTCGGAGCCATCAGCGCCGTCGTCAGACCCTGAAGTTTGAAGATCCTTTTTGAAGTTCAAATGCTCGAAGTATTGTTCCCGCTCTTTCTTGTTCCGCGACTTCTTGTCGGAACATTGTATCCATTCGTAGAGATTAACAGACTCGTACGCGATAGGTCTGTAACGATAATCGTCGACGGGAGAAAGGGCAACGAACGTGCCGTTTTGGTTTTTGATGGTTATTCGTTCTTCTGGAATTTCCTCACTGAAAACATCGCGCCGTTTAGCGAACACCACATCGTCTTCTTCAGACGCACCGTGAGGGTTTTCATCGTCGTTATCCATTGGGTTCTCCTCGAGCTCTGCCCAGTGCCTTTTGATAAAGGTAACGTAGGTCCTCCACCAGAAGTTGACGAATTTGTGGCTGGAGTAATGGTCAGGATTTCCAAGCACGTACATGCTGGCCATGGGGCTCCCGATCTCTAACTTGGTCGACATCGAGTTAATCATCTGCCGCATGAGGTTTTTTGCCTTGACAGTGCCCTCGACGTTTTCCTCGGAGACTTGTTCGGAATTGCGGTCAAAGACCTCGAATACAGATGCAAAGGCTTGATAGGTCTTCATCCCCATCTTCGAGACATAGTCCGAGACGTACGATATAACAGCCTTGACAGCGGTTCCAGAGAGGAGACTCGTAACGTCGGTATTGGATCTGGAGAAGTAGGTCATGACCGGAGTGAAGGTATTCATATTGGCCTCCGTTTTCTTGATATTTACATGGCCGTCCGGATCAATTTCTGACGTGGGAAAAACGTCTCGGGGAAACCGCGCCTTGCAGACTCCGCTCTTCGAGAGACAGCCTCTCCGTTCATACACTCCAGTTTTCCCTGTTGACTGGGCCGACTTCGCCGTCCTTTTCTTGGGATTTGTTAGGAATCAGCGTAGATTTACCGCTTAGGATGAAATATACGTGAAGAATAATATTGGTGTAACCTCAGGTTACACTGAAGTTGATCTTGTTGAGTTCAAGAAAATTCTTAACGCTGAGTCAAGTCTTCGAGAGCTCTGCAAAAGGTGAGCAAATGCACGGGACGCAGCACTCGTCAACAATTGCGCCTTGGAATGCGGCTGGATGCCGACAATTCAATAATCCGAGAGCACGCGGGACGCTGATACTCACGAACTATCAAGCCTTACGAACGCGACGGAACGCCAGCAATTCGGTGCAAGAACTGTGAAGTACGCGGGACGCTGTTACTCACAAGCTGTTGCGAAGATAGAGAGAGAGAAGAATGCGGCGGGACGCCAGCAATTCGAGCTTAAATCACACAGAAATGTGGGGGGAAGATGAGAGTGTATTGCAAGAGTGGTGTCTTGATCCCAGGAAGGGGATCTACAATTTATACTACCTATCTACTTGACTCACAGTGACTCGGACTGGCAATGAGTCGACGACGGAGTCAGACAAAAGTTGAACATGCCGGATCCGGCAGCCGTCGATCCGATGTTAATCCGAGGTTGTGTTGAACTACAGGCGAAGTGAATCGAGTCTCAAAACAAAGGAATATCCATAACATAGCCCCCCCAGACTCGATGCACTGGAAGCCAATTCTTACTGAAAATGAGCAGAGTTCAAACCAATGAATTCTCCGAGTGCAACGAAGTCTCCGATGTTGGCTCGGTGCTGATGTTGTCCTGATCGTCCCTGAACTCATCTAATCTGAGCAAAGTCTCCTCGTGGAAGCGGAGAGCCTGCTGGAACTCTACACGGTCACGGTACAATTGAGTTGTGAGTACTGTGTTCCATGTTACGGGAGCTCCTTCCATTACTTCCATAATCAATGAACTGTCGTCCATTGTGTAGACCATGGTAAGCAGCTCAGTCTTGCGAATGAAATATTCACCAGGAGTCTCATTTGCATGGCTGACCTCTCTGTAGTAAGCCCTGTTGGCCTTTGACTTCTGCTGATCCAGCCATGCCCGGTTGATGTAAAATGAAACCATGGCCGCCTTCAAAGTATCCCAGTTACTTTCAATCTCAGTGCGATATTCAAGTGGCAAAGAGAAATACCAGGTCTCGGCAGAGCCGATCAGTCTTGTCGGAACGACTCTCCCAAGCTGCTGGAATACCGTGTGAGACTGCACCGCAATATCATTGACCTTACTGATCCACCTGATGATGTTGTCGGTATTTCCATCCCATTGAGGTACAGCATCATACTTCAGCTTCCAGTCAAATTGAGGTTCGTGGCGCCGTGCGTTGAAATCATTGGTGTTTTCCCACGGTTGAACAATATAGTCATTGCCGCCATTACCACCAGGGAAGCCTCCACCGCCACCGCCAGCTGAATAAGGAGGAGGCTTTGTAGGAGGGAATCTTCCTCCTCCTCCGCCTCCTGGATCACCGCCTCGGGTATTACCAGGGTTGTTTGGTAACGGGTTTGGTGGCCCGCGCGGTGTCGAAGGCCCGGAACTACTTTCGGATGACCCACCACCATTGCCTCCAGTGTTTCTTGCATGTGCAGGTGCATGAGGATGATTATTTGGAGGATTTTGTCCAGCAGAATATCCACCACCTGGAATCCGGGAGATATATGGCGGAGGAATCGAGGAGTGGGTTGCCGCAGAAGGATTTCGAAATGGATTATGTGCCGATCTTGTTGGTGGTTGGTCGTTGACTGCAAGGGGAACGCGAACCCGGCTGGCTCGATTTGTCCCCTGCATGTTGGCGGGATTAGTACTATTAGTGCTGTGGTCCGTGCTGAAAGAACGGATGGGAACATCATGCTGAACCGGAATGTGTGGCACGAAGTTGTTGCGGGGACCGTCAGATGTACCTTGGAAATGTGGGACTGGTTGCACAGATTTCACTTTGACAGTCGAGGTCTCGCGAAATCTTGGCATCGCTCCCCACGAGACACGAGGACGAATGACCTCCGGCCGGCGCTGGCGGGGAGCAGGAGTTGACTGAGCGAGTGGACGGGCTACGTAGAAGGGGTTATTTGACCGGAGGTGCGGCACATTCAACCCTTTCTCAGTTGATTGGTTGAGACCTGGAGTATCTGGTCTAACCGAACTAGAAGATGGCATTGGCAGTGATCCAATGGAAGAATGGGAATGGCTAGAACTCGATGTTCCCTGGAAGGGGTTATTTGACCGAGGTTGCGACAGTGAGAGGTTGAGTACCGACCGTGGCATATTTTCACGGTAGTCAAACACCTGATCACAACTCCATAGAAAATGTTCAACTTCCAACCGGAAGCAGACACAGCAGATCTCGAAGTCGTTTTCATCATGCCACATTGCAATTTGACCTGTTGCCCCGAAGGATGGGAAGGAGGGTGCTTCTTGTCCGAGCATGATAAAGGCTTCAACTGCAAATCCACGTGCCAAATATAGGAAGGCTAGCAATTCCTGATACTGACTTGGTGATAATCTGTAGGCAATCCTGACGTCGCCAGGTTCCATGAAATCATCATAAATTCGATTCTTCTGAACAGTTATCAGAAGTGAATCCAGTAAATCAAGTTCCTTTGAGAAGACCTCACGCTGAAGTCTCCTCGTTGCTGCTTTCATGCTCCCCAATGATGGTTTCAGCATTCCCAAAATACCTCTCTGAACACACTCATCCATCCTACTGAGGAGCTCCTTGTTCCGTCGGATGGTTCGGCGAGAACGTAGAGTTGGCAGGTCAAGCAGTTGCCAAGTTGGAGGGTCTTCGGGGTCGAGCGCAACAAGATGGCCACCCGTGTAGTCCTGCAGTGGAGGTAGAGCGAGAACACTTGTCTGCCCAATGGCCTGCTCGTCATTATCTTCCTCGGGGATGTCCGATTGAAGATGGGATGACTCGGAGGCATTTGAAGAATGTGAAACATACCTGGCTCCAAAATTTCCTGCCTCTGTGCCCTCAGTGGCGTCCATGCTCGTGTTGGCCGGGGAAGAGTGGTGACTTCCAAATTGAAAGGAAACTCCGCTGGGCGATGGAAGTCGAATCGTCGGTGCGATACCCAGCCCGGTGGATGGAAGTGTTCCACTCATCTTCTCTTGAAGTCCGTGTGATAAGCCGCTCTCTGAAGGGAAACTCGTTGACAGAATTTCCCAATGTGTCCACCAATGTTAGGAATCAGCGTAGATTTACCGCTTAGGATGAAATATACGTGAAGAATAATATTGGTGTAACCTCAGGTTACACTGAAGTTGATCTTGTTGAGTTCAAGAAAATTCTTAACGCTGAGTCAAGTCTTCGAGAGCTCTGCAAAAGGTGAGCAAATGCACGGGACGCAGCACTCGTCAACAATTGCGCCTTGGAATGCGGCTGGATGCCGACAATTCAATAATCCGAGAGCACGCGGGACGCTGATACTCACGAACTATCAAGCCTTACGAACGCGACGGAACGCCAGCAATTCGGTGCAAGAACTGTGAAGTACGCGGGACGCTGTTACTCACAAGCTGTTGCGAAGATAGAGAGAGAGAAGAATGCGGCGGGACGCCAGCAATTCGAGCTTAAATCACACAGAAATGTGGGGGGAAGATGAGAGTGTATTGCAAGAGTGGTGTCTTGATCCCAGGAAGGGGATCTACAATTTATACTACCTATCTACTTGACTCACAGTGACTCGGACTGGCAATGAGTCGACGACGGAGTCAGACAAAAGTTGAACATGCCGGATCCGGCAGCCGTCGATCCGATGTTAATCCGAGGTTGTGTTGAACTACAGGCGAAGTGAATCGAGTCTCAAAACAAAGGAATATCCATAACAGGATTCCGCCAGTCCTTTTTCCTGGCCTCGTCAGCTTCGTCTTGAACAGAATATCTGCACGTATGCATGTTGGATCTGAGCAACAAGTCGTCAATGTCTTCTTCATACTTGCCCCACCAGCTGTCCATGGCTTCACAGGCTTCGCAATCGCCATTGCACTCAGGCAGAGCACACTCTGGGGGAGGTCGAGTCGGACAGGTTTGCGTTGGGACCTTGTAAGGCGGATTGCCGCTCATTTCATCCTCAGCTGCCGGATCAGCTTTGACTCGATTGGAAACCTCAAGGTAGGATCCGTTGCAAAACTGGCCTTGGTGATTTCCCTCGAGGTAAGCCAGTAACTTTTGCCTGAACACGGAGTCCGGTTCCATAATCTTATCTCTTATAGCTTGGGGCGACATGGAGTTCGCTACCCAGACGAGCGAGTGGAGATGGAGCGTGAGACGACCCTGCTGCTCAACAGTAGCATAGTACGCCTGAGTGTGCCCGTAATGTCCACCCCCCTCGCTCTCCCATCCCAGCACGTCTCTGATGAAAGTCTGAGCCATGAAGTGGAAAAATCTTGCAGCTGAAACCGGGTTACTCGACATCAACTTAAAACGTTCTTTAGAAGTTCTAATCTCGGGACGAAACACAGTATCGGTCTGAGCGTAATAGAGAGCGATTGGATGGAGCCAGTCGGCCCATGCAGCAGTAATGAACCAGGTAGGAGCCGCGAAAAAGGACGTCGTCGACCAAATCTCATTTCTCATATGCTTTTTAGAGGTAATGGAAGCCATGACATGTGCTCCGACACTATCGAGGTCAGACATCAGAGAAAAGCAGAGCTTTTCCGCGTCGTTGGCGGGAACTACATGCTCACCGGCAGCCATTCGAGTTGCAATATTGGCGGCCACTTCAGGATTTATGCTCAATAGCCTACGGGAAATATCCTTGAAATTCGCTCTTTTGGCAGTGATTCGACTACCATTCGAAGCGCCCTTCACTTGCTCGTGATTGAATGCTACCATAGGGAAGTAGGTGTCCAGTTGAAAGCGTTTATCCCAATACATCAACAGATTGCGTTTGCGTTTTAGGTCGGCCACCTTGTGCTTGTGAGACGGGTGACCGATCCCGCCTTTACCGTACGGAAACAGCCAAGGAAACATTCCAGGATAGGCGTCGGGTTGACCGTACATTGAGACAGGTTCCTCGCTCCTGCCGATGCCTAGCATGCGCCCCTGATTTGTGAGGTGAGCGATTGCGGCGCTTTTTACGTCTGACATGGTGAGAGTAGAAAACTCTTCGCCTGTCAAGCCGTGCACAGCAAACGAACATGGGCCTTCCTTAGTGCCTTGTTCCTCGGGGGAGTCGAAAACACTTTGGGTTTGAGGAGGAACTGCGCCAGCTTCCTCAGCAGTACGTCGCTTGAAATCGACCACCACTGGTATATCTCGATCCTTATAGGACAATAAATTTTCTCTAGATATTTCGAGATCGGCATAACCTTCATGGTTCAACTTGAGCCACTCCAAAGCGGCGGCTACCTTGTCGCGACGTACCAGCATCGGAGTACGCTCAAAGTCCTCCTGCGTCGGTGCGGCAGACCCTATATAGACGAATGCCAGTACCTCGCTCATTTCGTCTCTGCTCGGTGGCAACTTCTGATATACTTTTAGTGCAGGTTGAAAGAACATGATAGCGTTAGCACTCATTCTTACTCGGCCGGAATTGACTCTGATCACGCAGCGATTGTGACGGACGCGAGCTATCATCATTTTCTCAGCGTATTGGAGGTCTTGTAGTGCCTCAGGTATCTCACCGATCCAATTATTATTCGCCAGCGCGTACATAGGTACCTTGTTTTTTTGGAGAGCAATTTCACATTGGACACAAATCGACGTGCACCCATGCGCCAGTACTGGTCCTTCCATTTCTTCGATTGGATCATCCGCCGAAAAACGCTCTTTACGGGTTACTCCCACTACCTCAAGACAGGATAAGTTGCCTTTATATTTTGCGAGAGGCGTCAACTCCGTCCGTAGGGTCAACATCCCGCAGACTGCACATCCGTCTTCTAAGAAGTTGGTTGGATCCAACGAATCGCAGACTTTTGAAATGATACGCCGTTGCTCAGGACGGGAAGGAGGTCTGGGAGGAAAGGGCAGGCGATGGTATTTTCCAAGCGCGACATTACGCTTGTACTTTAAGAGCCTAACTGCGTCGGAGCTCACGCGTCTCGCCTTTGCCAGAGCTGCAGCCGAGGGTGCAGTGCGCTGTTTCTTGGCGTAGTGAGTGGCATTTGCTTCGGCACGCTTTGCCTTGGTTCGACTAGCTTGCGGAAGTACGACGCTTAATATGGTGGTTATATTGGCACAGGAGTTGCAGAGATGAGAAGACATGATTGATTTGGCGTCTTTGACGCGCGATGTGCTAGGAATCCACACGGCATGAACCTTGCTGGTACTAAGCAATTCGGCGCGAGTCAAACAGGGTGCGAGATAGTCCATGGTCAGGTCTGCGGCGATGCAGTTTGGAAATCGTGCCAGAACCTGGTCAGCGTCGGCAGCTGGGCACTGAAACTCGAAGTTAAAATCTTTCAGCTCTATATCCTGCACACCGTTGTCATTGCGAACACTGGGCTGGATAACAGACCCCGGAAACTTTAACCTACTTCCACCGCCTGAAGGGGAATAAATCGAGAACGTATCTTCACCGCCCGAGTGTGGCTTGTCGTATGAGGAGGGACCGAAGTCGGAGTGTCCAAAAAGCGTCTGAGAGATGACAGGCACTGCGACTGCGACCAGAACGATTGCGACTGCGACTGCGACCGAAAAGCCTACGACTATATGGATTGATATTCGACTGACACTTTTATGGCCATGCGGGTCCCGCTGTCGAGAGGACGAGCCGGCAGTCGCTATTGAGGCACGGTGAGATCGAGTTAAGACACAAGAGTTCAGACGCACGGCGTATGGTGAAAAGGAGGCCGAGCATGAGAGCTAAAGGCGGCAGTGCTAACTGATACAGCATGAGGGCGTGATAGGGAGAGAACTGATGAAATAACACACCAGAGCAATAGCTGGCCTGAACGACATGTTGTGGACGAGAGGCCAGGCAGATGATAGAGGTCGAGTGCAAAAGGAGTAGCTGATTACAAATGCTCGCTCGAGCGTTCGAGCGAGTATCGGCATCGCGAGTCAGATGGCGACAGTGTCAAATGCTCAACGCCGAAGAATTCTACCGCTGGGCCACCATGAGTAACCCCCCTTTGACGCTGCCTTTGGTCTATCCCTCATCCGAGATTGTCGAGGAGTTCTGGAGAAGAGTGGCATATCTCACGAGCAAGTCTGCGGCGGGGGGTCCTCGCAGCAAGGTGTGCCGTGAAGCGACCATGTGGAAGGCGATGAATCCAGGCGCAGATAAGTCTGTCTAGCAATATTGACCCGATACTCAATGCCATTATCTTAAAAAACAGCCATGCGACAGATGTCGTAGGAAGCGCAACGGACGTTACAGAACGGCGTGCACGAGCGATGAAGACGAAGTCTGCTGTCGGCCGTGCAAAGCCAGCAAGGTCGGGTGCGACAAGAAGCTTAGATACTTGTTCGACTCGACGAAGGCGGAGTTCTTTCCGACCATGGACTTGTTCAGGCTTGTATACGATAACCACGCCAAGCAGTACATAAGTGCATTCTCCAAGAACGTCAACAGACGGCGGCGAGTTTTTGCGCCTATTGGGTTTGCGGATGATCGTCATAATACAAGTGAGCCAACAGTACGCATTAAAGCAGGAGGAGAAGTCACTGACAACTCACAGTGCAAGGACAGTATCACTTCGGGACGAAAGCAGGGTGGAAGATCGAGGAAGCTCAGAGTGAGATTGCATACTTGCAGGAACAGTTGCAGTATGTTAGAACACGTCTGGTACATTTGTCTGATCAAATTATGCATTGTACGGACGATACTTGACAGCCACATAAATCTGACTACAGACGAAGAGTAAGAACATGGTTTCGACTCAGGTACGTTTTTTAGGCTTCGGCGTTCCACATACCACCACCCACAACACGTCACAACTGAGATGGGGCAGCTTCGCATTACGATCGTTCACCAGCCCGGCATAGTAGAACGACGCGCAATAACCAACGACGACGAATGAGCCCACGGGAATTTCGCCGTCGAAGGGTTTCAGGACCACATCCATGCGTGGGATGTCGGTTTCGAACTCGAAGTAGACACCGCGGGCGTCGTAAACGGGGACTGCAGAGACTCGTCAGGAGGAAGCAACAATTTGGGGAAGGGATGGGGGACGTACCATGTTCATTATACGCGACCATATACTTGCCTCGATGGGGCGAAGAGGAAGACGACGCCGCGGAAGTCGATCCACGAGGCATGGCCGGCTTGCGGGGGGTAAACATCCCAGCGGGAGTGGACTGGCTTAAGATGGACGTCTCTAAAGGTGAGGTACAATAAGCACGGGCGAAAGATCGTCAAAAAGAGACTGCGGACCTTTGACCTTGTTCTCGTCTGGACCCAGCATCGATTGGAACATGATGGAAGGGGCAGTGGTCAAGGGTACGTTCGAAGACATCGCACAATACACGATTTCTTCTCCAGCGGCGAGTGATAACACGGCTTGCATGCGCTCGAGTTCGTAGTTGTGAGGAAGGACGGCAATCCACTTGCGGAGACGGGTGCTGGCGGAGCTGGTGGTCGACGGCTCGAGGAGGGCGACACTGGTGCACATCCCAGACGTCACGCAGACGGCGTACTTGTTATCAACCGAAAGCCTTTTGTTTCCGCCTGCAGGACCGGTGACTCTGCTGCTGATACGTCGAGGATCCACGCGCGAGAGATTGCAGAAGTACGGATCGCAGTATTCAAACACAATCGCAGATATGGCAGTGCTAACATATTCAGAGTGAGTAGTACAATGATTCACAGATATTTCTGCACGAACCGCGGTTCCAGGTGATCGACGATCTCGGGCCAGTAACCAAATTGGATGCTTTTCCCGCGGGCGTCTGGAGCCTCGCCCGTCTGAAGGCCAGGTAGAAAGATGGGACGGATTGAACGATTGGCTCTGAGAAGGGGATAGTAGGTGAGTGCAATGCGAGTATCGCAATAGAGGGACTCACGGCAACTTGTAGAGATCAGTCGAGTAAGGCTCAAGCAGGTCATCGATAAGGTCAGGATCGTGGACCCCGCAGGGCAAGTCGGGATCGCTAAAAGGTGGTCAGTCAACGTCGACTGTGTAACACCATCACATACTAGATGACGTTAGCCGTCTCCAAGTCGTCTTGCACGGGACCATCCGAAGAAACAGGTGGACCCGGCCCGTCGTTATTCTGAATGGGTTCAGGTGCCGTTGCTTTTGCCTTGAAAGCAGCTTGGATGCGCAGGCTACGCAAGTTAGACGAAGAGTTGTTATGAGGCAGGAGGCAAAACATACAGACGAGCATCAGCAGCAGTTTCGACCGGAGGGACAGACGGGATCGGTGTGGCCGGAGGGACAGACACAGCGGTTTGGGCTGGAGGGACCGATGCCGGAGGCAAAGGCTGCCCAGAAGGAGCAGGCCGAGAAGGATCCGAGACGGTAGCGCGCAGTTTCGACGTGAGATCAAGGGGGGAACCGAGAGAAAAAGTACTAAGGACTAGGTGAGAATGAAGCAAACGGCTGAAAATTGGAGATAATACCTTGAGCTGGAACCAGCAGGAGTAGGAGTATACAACGGAGACGACATGAGAGACTCCGGCGGAATGCTTACTCCAATGCGTCAAAACGGTGAATGAGACATAGAATGCCCGCTTACCTCGAGGCATGTCCGCGCCGCTGGGGAGTGACAGGCAAAGACGACGCCATACTCGAGCCAGAGACCGCTTTACCAAGGGTGCTGTTTAGGTACGCCGTCTCCGCCAAGGAGGCTTCCTGCTCGGTGTAAGGACTAGCGACGTCCGGAGAAGGAGAGCGGCGCAAGGATGGAGCTAGGACGCCGTCAACTCCTGATGAGATATAAGTATAGGGTTTGAACAGTTACCTGCAAGAGACGGAGGTTCGGTGTTGACGGACTGCGAAGGTGGAGATGCGGACAGGGCGCCTGAAGAACGAGACACCTGGGCCAGCATGGCAACGAGTTCAGGGGTCGGATTGCGGAGCATCTCAGCAAGGTAACCCGACAACAAGGCTTGCAAGCCCGTAGGCGCGCCAGCAGCTGCCGGTGACAACCTGAAGCATCCATTAGCCACAGACACCTCGCGAGTTAAACATGAACGCACGAAGTGACCATATTGATAGAGGACGAAGGAGAAGACGCAACGACTGGTACTGTATCTCTGCTGGACGACATGAGGACGAGAGCTCCAGGGCGACAATAAAAGTGCAACAGACGTACTCGGCAGGTGCAGGAGGTACAGAGACAACGGCCGGTACACCAGAGGATGGTTCAGAGGACGGTTGAACAACGCTAGACAAGTATGAGTTGCAACGATGGACGAACAGAGCGAAACTAGAGGCATACATAGGTGAAGGGGAAGCATCTGAAACCACGACATTCGCGGCGCCAGTTGGAACATCCCCATGCAATGAAGAGCCACCATTAGCAACGTCAGAGGGACCAGGTGGGCCATCAACGACAGGCGGGGACGCATTGACAACTTTTGTTATGTCGTCGCTGAGAAAATAAGTCAGCAAAATGGGGGCAAGAGCATGTGCTACAACAACCTGGGGAGGGGACTAGGGTCGTTCGGGTGAGCGTCGCCGGACGAGGAGAGAGACGTCGAGGAAGGTTCATTATCGGAATCCAATGTGGACACAGACTTGAACCTCTTGGAATTGCTGGAACGGGACTTCGACTCGACGACGGGATCTAGGGCGAGTGGCTTGCGTTTGCCGGCGCTAAGTGGAGAGTGTCAGAGACAGTGCCATCAGACAAGAAAGCACTCACGATCGAGTAACCATAGGCTCAGGGAGAGAGCTGCACGATACAAGCCGTAAGTGTACTGAATGAAAAAGCCGAAGCAGCTGAAGAACTCACGCAGCTTTGACAGAGGAGCCGCGGGTGTACATGCTGGGCCGTCATGAGTGGAATGAAGAGTATCAGTGAGACATCGCATACGTATCGTCGACGTCCATAGCGGTTGGATCCCTTGAGCATCCGTGATTAATTGTGGACGGAGCAATGGAAGGGACAACTGGTTACTTACTCGGGCTCAGAATCGGACAGAACAGTCTTGATAGTGCTAGCACTGACGACGAGATGGTGAGCAAAGGCAAGATTGAGGACGATTAGCCCACCGCTTCGATTTAGTCGATCTGCCGTCGGTGTACTCCAGAGGGGCGTCATCTGAGACGATAAAGTCGTCGCAGTCAGAGTCGGTAAGAGAACCACTGTAGAAGGTTCAAGTAAGGCGCACGTCGAGCAAGCAAAAGCGTACGAGACTTACAGTTCGGACGAGTCTCCATCAGACTCAGACTCACCACCGCGAGAGCCATCACTGCGCGCGAGAGGGAAGAGTCAGCATGAGATGGGCGAAGGGTAAAGGCATTGCTACGCAGGTCGATCGCAGTCGCTGATAGCGATGTTAGAGGTGCGTAGGTGTGTAATGTAATAAACGCACGATTCGGCGGCGATGTCGTCGATGTAGTCTTCGACAGAAGGATCGGGATCGGGGGGGTCGGGCGGCACCGACGTTCTGGGCAGATGAAGTCAGGAAAGTACAAGCCAAGTCAGCAAAGGCATTACCTTTTGGCCATCAACTTGTATATCGGAAGGCAATAGAAGGAGGAGCGAGGAGACAAGTGAATAGTCGGCGTCTTTTAAGGGCAGACAAGGGTAAGTGAACCGGACTGCATAAACAAGAGACAAATAAAAGACGAACCAAGCCAGTTGCTCGGCAACAATTGAACATCCAAGCAGTCGCAGGACACATCAATCGGTTGGAAGAAAGATCTCACAAACAAAATAAAAGGGGAGCACGAATATACTTGGGTAAGACCCCATAAGTAAGCAGGAAAAGAGCTCTAAATAACGAGCGATCAGCTATCACATTCGACCAAGACGCCATGCCAGACCCCTTGTACGATGCTCACTACGACATAGATGGAGCTAGTAAGTGGGCAGAAGTTAGACATGAGACGAGGCTGACGAACCTCAAGCACAAGCCCTTGACATGATAATTAAAGCCAGCGCAGAGTCGTTGAGGGTGAGAGGCGACCACAGCATTCAGCATCTGAGCGTGTTAGACGTGAGTAGACGGTAAAATTAGTTCCAACAACGCTAACCACGATACTAGCTGGACGTGGTCAGAGTCATCGAAAGCGATACCAAGACTAAGACGTGGATTTTGGTCGTCGATGACCAGGCTAATGGCGATGCTATGGAGCTCGTCGTCAGAGTGCAGGGCATAGTTACCAAGCTGGACTTGACGCACTCAAAGTGAGTGCGGTAGAGATGGCGGCCGACATGCGCTGAATGATCGTGTTGGAATAGGGCAACCCAGATTAAAGCCATTAAGCTCAGTCAATACGTTCAACTCGCGGGTCCAGGACTGGCAGATTTCGCCACGGCTGTTCAGGGCGTCGAGTCTGTGAAAGCGTTGTTCAGCAGATACGCCGGCACATCCAACACTGCGCCACCCGAGAAGAACGCAGCTACCGCCACCATCGGCGCAAGCTGTCGATACTTTACTGCCAGCGTGGATAACCCTGGAGCCGAGATCATACCATTCGCGCCTTCCACCGATCCCCTTGGTCTCCTTGCAGAACTGCAGACGGACGAGCTATTCCACACGGCTGATAACCGGGTGTCGTACTTCAAGATGTCCAAGGACCCTCTGACAAGGTCAGTGATAGACGCAGAAAATGGTAACGAGGACTTACAGAAACGACTACAGTAAACCAATCTACGACGAATCGTATGCAGGGATGTTCCGGCTTGGTGATATCGTCGAGATGCAGATGGTCTTCGTCGCGTTTTGGGCGGGCGACAAGATTCAGGCCTATAGCCACCTACAGTCGCTGACGTTACTCGATAACACGTTCACCAAAGTACGTCTGCCATGCGTTGGTCGAACAACGCTGACGCTGATTCGCCGTAGAGAGCCGAAACCGCCCGAGCTGCTGCGGTAAAGGTGGTCAGCAAACCGACCATTGTACGTCGGAAGCTTGATTACAGCTTCGAAGATGAGCAGGTGGAGGATGCGAGAAAGAGACTCAAAGGATTGAGAGTCGGGGAGGACGTCGTGATGACTGAAAAGAATCAGTAAAACATAAATTAGTCGACGGAGGCGTCAGGAATGATTGAAGGTCATGGTCAACAGCGATAAACAAGTGCGAAGGAAGGAAAGGAGAGAAAGAAAGAAAGAACACACGGTACTGGCGGAGACGTAGTTGTAGAAGAACCGTATGTGTGGACACCATTGCGCGTAGAAACACTAGAATCATAACTGGTGATTCGAGCAAGATCATCGAGCGAGCGATCGAGCGATGGATTACCAAGCAGCGAGCACAGGTATCGAACAAGTGGTTGTATGGAATGCGCTAAAGTCGATTGAAGGATTGTATTCAGTCAGACTAAACATTGGACTACAAAGGCGAGGTCACTTCAATTACAGTGCCGTTCACGAGCGTGAACATTGCATCGGCCGTATACAAAGACGAGGGTCCGGGGATGACAATGACAAGATCGGGGGCCAAATACCTGGGAGCTCTCCCGAGCAGGAGGGCTCTGGCCGTATCAATGCCGTTTCTCGGTGACAAGAGCAAGGTGCGAATTTCGCGACCGAGAGGCGGGCCGGGAGTAAGGTTGGATATGGTGTCCAGCATGATTCTTGAAAACGTTGGGCCGCATCGACCGATGTCTAGAGCGACGAGGTTGGGGCAACGAGCAAGCAGCTCCCGTATGGTATTAGCATGCTGGATTCTTGCCACGAGCACCATGGACGTGATGTGGTCGAAAAAGTAAGCGGTGCGTCGGGTAAGGGCGTAAAGGAGAGCGATATCGGTCGGCGCCCCGAACTCGAGCCCGGAGAGCAAAGGGAGGTCGAGATAAGCGGCGAGATCGGCGGATGGTTCGTCGTCGACCTCCAGGTGGAGCTTTTTCAGCCTGGGCATCAGAACCCTAGTACCCCAAAACTCCGATGGTCCAAAGCAGCTGACACCCACAAGGCTCAGTTGCTCGAGAGCGGGCAAGGCCCTCAAGACTTCAAGCATCCGGGGCCCGTGCATGGCACTGATGCCACGGAGGGCGTGAAGTGCAAGACGCCGGAGGGACGAGCAGGATGCCTGAGTTAACCACTGAACCCCGACTCCGGTGAATTTTGCGAACCGAAGTCTAGGGAGAAGAGGAAGGCCGACGGTAAAGGGGGGAACCGCGGGCTGCAGGAATGTATGGACGTCGCCGTCCACCATGAAAGTAAGATTTTCGAGCATTGGAGCGTCCAAAATGGTGAGCTGGCGCAAGCCGGTAGTCGAAGCGGAGGGGAAGCATGAAGCGAAGTAAAGGTCGGTGCACAACGGAAGAACGTGGTACAAGACCGCGAAGCTGTCGTTGACGTGGTGGACGATATCCTCCTCGGTCCACTGCCTGCGGATAGGTCCAATCCTGGTGCTGGTAAAATCGAACACCACAATGTGCGAGGAAGGGCGATGGGTGAAGGTATATTCCATTATGTAGCGAAGACCAGTGGAGAAGGAGAGGAAGACGGGTTTCCACAAGTCCAACGTCTCGTCAACGAGGAGTCGAGTGCGCTGATCGAGGCAACGAAGACGTTGACGCATGACGACGTAAAACCTCGGATTTTGAAGGAAGGGGCCAAGGACTGTCCGAATCAGCAAAAGGAGCAATTCGACTGGCAAAAAGGCCAGATGGTTTCGTTCGAGTGGCTAATTAGATACATCGAACGTCAGATAGGTGTCATCAAGTCGATAGCGACGACACTTACCAGAGGAGCCTCTGTGGCGCCCATGAAAGGACCATGGATGGATGGCCCTGACATCGGTTTCGGTTTAAAGACAGTAAAGCAAGCGGAACAATCGGCGTAAACTGTTCGGGTTGGAGGGGGGGAGGTGGGGAGCAACCGGACTATGGGAAATCAGAGTGTTGTATCGGCCAGGTATATGTGAGAAACAGACCGCGTCAGCATCCGCAAAAGCAAACCGAACCGATGTATCGAACCGCTCGATATGGAGCACAATAACCCCGGCGAACTGCACCATATGATGCTACAGATTCACACGAGCGCGATCGCACACATCTCCGAGGTCGGCTAACAAGCGACTGCGATGGGCAACCGATATGAGAAGAAACTGATGATGGAACAGGAGTAAAATACTTACCGCAATTGTAACTCAAGAGATGCGCCAATAACGAGGGAGGAAAACAACGTTGTCCGCTTTAGGGCTAGGTCAGCGGACAAACAGACAAACACGCGAGGTCAAACTGACGACTTCGCCTTTGTATCGAATCCCCAGACTGAAATGGATATCTCAGAGCAGACGGCTGAGTTACAGGTGAGATACAAACAGCTAGGACCCGGTGCACTGACCGACGCGAACAGGCTGAGATGCAGGACGTGGAATCGATGCTGCAGCCTACGCATGCACAAACTGAAGAGGTGAGAGACTCAATAACCTGACGGCGAGAATGAAGTCAGGCTCATTATCATGCTGAACAGGAAACAGACTTGCCGGTCAGTCGCGACACGGTCATGACATGCACGGCAAACTCATTTAGCTTCAGTTATACGAACCGTCGATCCAAGAGGTGCGCGTATACACCGAGGCGTTTGCCAACGAGGCGTTGCACGATATTACGACGGGCAAGATCGGGTTCGACACTGAGTTCGTTAAGCGGGTAATTCCAGACGCAGAAGAGCAGGCCGTTGCCCAAGTGGGCAAGACGAGGAGAGCCGCAGCAAGGGCTGCTTACCAGAGGGCGACTGCTGCAGCCCACATAATTGATTGGAGCCAGGTTGGAGTTTGTGTCATTCAGATCGCCCAGGGCGGGGTGGTATATGTCCTGGAGATGAAGAGGATACGAGGCGAGTGCATTCATAGTACACGGGTATAGACTCACCAACACATCCAATCAACAGTGATCCCGCACGAACTCAGACGCATCCTGGAGGCGAAAGACATCTCCAAACACGGGGTGAACGTTCGTATGGATGCTAAGGTCATCTGGGAGGATTTTAGGATTAATGTCGCCAGCCTCGTCGACGTTGGATACATGGCGAAGATTGCAAATCCAGAGGCCTATGCCGAGACTGCTTACACCGAGCTATCTCTGCTCCATTGCCTTCAGGATTTTATGGGCGTGAAGCTCAACAAAGACCCGCAAGAGGGTACCGATTGGAGTGGCCAACTTGGAGATGCTGATATACACTGTGAGTATTCCTTCAGGGTCAGTTGAGGAAACGACGAATTGATAGTTGCGTCTAGATGCTGCTTTGGACGCGCAAGCGGGACTGGAAATGGTCCAACTATTGGATCCCATCATTCAGGCTAAGTCTAGGGACCTGAAAGCACCTATTCCGGCGGACTGGTACTCCTTCCACTACACAGGCGGGAAGCCGTTTCGGTTGATGAAGAGCATTCGAGATGAATCGTTGCCGTGGTCGCCCTCAGTTTGTCCATGGTGGTTGTTCGGAAGGTTCCAGAACTACTATGTGTAGATTAGACCGTGGTGCGCAAATGAACGGAATGAAATGGCGCGATACGCAGTGGCATGGGGCAAGCAAGAGATTCAAGACTTCGAGCGACGCGGCATGACCAAGATAATTGAATCATTCGCATCAGATAGCATCACTCGCTCGAACACCACTCGGTCAAAAGGATAAGTAAATATAATATTCAGTCCAACCATAGGGCCATGACAGTAGAGAAGGCTAAGAAAAGTAAACAAAGTGTATGTAAACTAAACCGCTGTGTAAATAGAAAAGAAATCAGAGACAACTAGAACTAGAAAGCGGGTTGAACTGCGAATTTCCATCGAGGAGAATAATCAGACTGGCCCGCGATTACCGTCATCTTGTCCGCTAAATATTGTATGTGTGGGTCGCCGGCGCCGTCATCATCATGCTTAGGCCAGAGAACGAGTGTATGGAGGGAGGACGACAACGGCGTCCTGTGATCCACAAATGACCTGACATTGACTGATGGAACGTCGAGGACAGACAACACCTCCAAATCAGGCGCAGGCAAAGGGCTTCCCTGGGTAGGCAACAAGGCTTCCACCATCGAGCGCCCACCCGATCCGGCACTTGCCACACGCAACGCGGGAAGGTCGAGAAGAACACGGTGCAGGTCGGATGGGTCGAAATCACAACCGTCGACGACGAAGGTTGAGACGGTGCGCATGGCGTGAGAGCAAGACGAGAGGTGGGCCATGTCTTCCGGAAAGAAGACATGAATGTGCAGCAATTCCAACGAGGGCATCGCCAGGGAAGATACAAGCTGCGCCAGGGAAGTGTGTCCTCCGAAGGAAACGTCGAGCGTGGTAAGGCTGGGGAGAATCGGAGAGTAGGGTGGGATGTGGGGAACGAGAGCGCAACCCAATCTCCGAAGAGAAAGATTGAGAAGGTTGACAGCGCCGGCCAGCAGGACTGCAAAGTCGGCCCACACGGGGTTCTCGTCTTCGTAGAAGCTCGAAAGAGACAACGAGACGAGATGCAACAGGCTGCCCATCGCCACGATGGGAATGGGCAGCCTGCTGCAGTGCAAGACACGAGGGCCTGGATGTAGCATGGAAAATAGTGGTAAGTTGCCGAGGGGGGAGGGACCCAGTAAAGCAGGCGATAACACCTCTCTCGGCATATACAGCGTTTCGAGACAGAGGAGCTGCGGTTGCCAGTGCTGAAACTCCCGGATGGCGATATAATCCCATGCGTTGACACGCATAGAACGGCACCGAGATAAAGAGGGTAGAATGGCGCTGAATAAATCCCGATAGGAAGCCGTTTGCGGCGCTGAGATCAACCTGGGAGATAGATATCCGAAATAACCAGAGAAGGCAATGAGGAGAGATAACGGAGCCGCCTTCGACCGGGATAGTTCCAGCTGGACGTCTTCGACAGTGTGGTATCGAGTTACGACGACGCTGGACCAGAGTTGAGGGAGATCGAGTACAAGCAGCTGGAATCTCCTCGACAACGCCATGATGCGGTGCCTCTGACGGCCAAAGGAGGACGGGTCGGAGAAATAAGACCCGCAGGCCATAAAGATGATGTAGGCGAGGAGCTCCAAAGGCAGGCGAAGAAGGTGGCAAGGACCGCTGTCAGGCGATGAGATGAGGCATTCCAAGAAACGCAAGCTCATATACCTCGGTGGGTGAAACTCCGCCGCATCTTCGTGCTCAAGGTCAAGGTCGGGCGATGGCGGCAACGACACGAGAGGGAACGGAAGGCTAGTAAAGTATGACCCATTGGGCAAAGCATAAGATACTTGACCTGCACACGAGGTAAATAACACATACGGGTGCTCTTGTGCTCCAGAGCTCATGGCGAAGAAGAGCTGAAGAGGCAAAAGACGAAGAGGCGGAACCAAAAGCGGATATCTACATCAAGGATTACTATTCGACAGTCGCGAGACGAACGCTGGGGAAGTCGGCGCAAGGCGCGCCTCAAGGAATGAATTGCAAAAGATGGTAAGGGAACAGATGTGGCTAAAGGGCACACAGTAAATTATTTAGTAAAATTAACTAGGACAGCGGGTGACGACGCCAGGGATCTCTACGCAAGAAAAAAGACTCTACTACAGTAATGCGGCGTTTGAGATTGAGCAAATTAGAATCTTCGGGCAGACCATACAGACCGGTGATTCCCCAGAAGGCGATGGTGCGCAACGTCGACGAATGAGGACTGCGCAAGTCTACATAGCCCGTAGCTTTGGCCACACAACCTCTGCCAAGGCGGAGGACAGCCAGGCAGGGAGCAGGGATGGAGTGGTCGAAAGATAACGCGGTAACGGTTTCAGAAAACAACGCATAGAGGAAGTCTTCTCCGCTGTCGAGAAT
>JARIHR010000229.1:0-30527 GCA_029281495.1 Mycena filopes | reverse complement strand
AAACGCGACCAGATCTGCAGGGACCCGCCTCATTCGCATGTTGTGGAGGAGGCGCGCGAGTACCGCGTTCGGAAACGCGGCACGAATGTCGAGGCTAAGGAGGGTGACAACGTTACCTTTGCGAAATTCTGACTTGATGCGGGATGTGAGGAGGTGTATCGCGTCTGACGTCGTGCGGCCTGGGCGGCCGCCCATGTGCGTCGATGGGATAAGCTGGTACTTCTCCGTTACTATTGAGAATGTCACACTGAGTTGGTGGTAAAGAGAGAGAGGATGATGATTATTACTAGGCAAAATGTACAGCTTATCTACTCAGAAACTATCTAGAATGTTCTCCAATAGTAGAGAGTATGAGTCAATAGAATATAGAGGAAAGTCATAGAGTCTGGTAGAACACCGAGGAAGGTTCGGGCTAGTTCGGGCAAGGCCGAACCCGTGGGAACCAAATTACAACACTCCCCCTCAAGCGCGAATCATGCCGAGGCGAGAGACGAAGTATTCGTGCTTGGACTTGTCAAGTGCTTTGGTGAACAAGTCCGCGGTGTTCTCCGAGGTTGGGCAGTAGGATACTGACACTTCCTGAGAAGTAATTCTCTCCCGAACAAAATGATGCCGAACATCAATGTGCTTTGAGCGGGCGTGAAAACCAGAGTTCTGCGCGAATGAGATAGTGCCGTGGTTGTCAACCGAGATGTGTGTGGGAAGGGAGGACTGAGAGCCGAGTTCCGTAAGCATGCTGCGAAGCCAGAGCGCTTCATAGGTCGCGGAAGCAAGAGCCATATACTCGGCTTCCATGCTGGAAAGTGCGGTTGTCGGTTGCTTTTTAGAACTCCAGGTAACGACTCCCCCTGCAAGCATAGAGAGGTAGCCGGTGACAGATCTGCGGTCGTCTGGAGAGTTTCCCCAGTCGGCGTCGGAAAACAACTCGATAACGGAATGGCGGTCCGAGCTATATTTGATTCCGACATTGACAGTTCCCCGAAGATACCGGAAGATGCGCTTCACGGCGGTGAAGTGGGCGGGACCAGGATTCAGGCTGAATTGGGAGACAGTCTGAACGGCAAAGGATATGTCGGGTCGAGTAGAAATGGCGGCATACATGAGTGAGCCGACCATGTTCTGATACACGGCTTTGATCTCGGGGTAGGATTCAGAGTCGGGCGTTTTGGCGAGTTTGACGTGGGAATCCATCGGAGTGGCGACGGGAGTGGAGTTGTGCATCTGGAACCGTTCGAGGATTTTGGAGATGTACTGAGATTGGCTCAGAAAGATTGAGCCATCAGTCTCCCGAGCAATTTCCATGCCCAAAAGCTGGCGGATGGGGCCGAGCTTTTTGATGTTGAACATAGATTCAAGTTCCGATTCCGCGGCAGCCATGAGAGCCGGTGAAGATGCAAGTACAGTCATGTCATCAACGTGAACTGCAACGATCGTTATGTCGGCACCGTTGCGCTTCAGGTAGACGCACTGGTCCGAAAGAAGTCGAGTGTAGCCGCGGGAAAGGAATGATGAGTTGAGTTCGAGGTTCCAGATACGGCCTGATTGTTTAAGGCCATAGAGTGCCTTGTGAAGTTTCCACACATGGGTAGTGCCGTCGTGATAGAGTTCTGGCTGTTGCATATAAATCTCCTCGTCCAGTTTGCCGTTAAGGTACGCGCCGATCACGTCAACGACGTGTATGTCTAGATTGTAACGCGCGGCAAGGGCGAAGAGCAGCCGGATGGTTTCCATTCGAACAACGGGGGCGAAAGTCTCGTCGTAGTCAACACCTGGGATCTGGGAAAAGCCTTTGGCAACGAGCCGGGCTTTGTAGCGGGTGATGGTGCCGTTAGCATCACGTTTGACGCGGAAAACCCATTTACAGGCAACTGGGGTCCTGTCTTTGGGAAGTGGTGCAAGAGTAAATGTGCCGAGTTGGCGGAGTTGTTCCAGTTCATCATCCATGGCCTTGTTCCACTCGGGCCAGTCAGGGCGCGATTTCGCCTCGGCAACTGTGAGCGGATCATTGGAGATGGGATCAACAACAGCGGCTAGCGCGTAGCCAAGAAAAGCACCGGGTTTGGTGTATTTGCGCGTGCGCGGACCAAGAATGATATTGTCCTTGTCAATTGCGCTGCTGATGTCGCGGGGTGCCTTGGGCGTGGAAGGTGGAGTGGGGTTTGTGGATGCCGTCAAAGTGCTCAATGTTGAAGGTGCTGGTGCCGGTGCAAGCGATGGAGGAGACGCAGCCTCGGGCTCAACCGGTGGTTCTGGCAAAGTTTGCAAAATTTCCTCACTCTCCCCCTTGAGCTGAGGCGGAGGCGGAACAGATGTGGGTGTGTCGTTGATGAAAGTGATGTTCCGTGAGGTAAGTACTCGGCGGTTGGCGGGATTATAGTACCGCCATGCCCGGGATTCATCGGAAAGTCCAACAAAGATGCAAGAGCGAGTCTTGGATCCAATTTTGGAGTTCTTCCCGTCCTGTTGTAAAACCTCGCAGGGAGCGCCGAATTCCTGCAGTGCAGCGACGTTCGGCTTCTTGCCCCAAAAGGCTTCGTCCGGTGTGATTTTATCGCCGAGAGCACGCGTGGGAGATCGGTTCTTGAGGTATGTGGCGTATGCAACAGCTTCGGGCCAGAGGTACATGGGCACATTGGCGGCGGTGAGCATGGCCCGTGCATGCTCAATGAGAGTACGATTGAGGCGTTCAGCGACGCCATTCTGCTGCGGCGAGTAGGGTGCCGTGAGTTCGAGGCGAATGCCGCGCGAAGCGAGATAGGCGCGGGCTTCTTTGGAAATATATTCCTTGGCATTGTCGGCATGAAAAGCCTTGACGCGTTTGCCGGTTTGGGTGAAAATGTAAGCCTCGTAGTCCTTCATTCTGGGTAAAACCTCTGTGCGCTTCTTCATCGTGTAAATTACGGTGCGCCGTTTGGCACCATCGGTAAAACTGACATAGTACCGTTCGCCATTGATGCCGGTGACACGCGCAGGTCCCCAGACATCGGTAAATGTCATTTCACCAATCTCCGTGTACTCACGTTCAGCCTCAGCTGGAAACGGAGCAACAGAGGATTTGGCTTTGATGCAGGTGGCACATTGGGCGGAAGGGGTGCTCGAAGAATCAATCTTCATTCCTTCAACCATGTTGTGGTTCTTCAGCAATTTAATGGATGCTGGAGCAATGTGCCCAAAAATGCGGTGCCATTTATCCCAGGAGTGTGCGGGAGCGACGGCGGCGAAGGCGGGAGTAAATGAAGACGTTGGTGCGGGGAGATTCCGGAGGAACTGATGTGTCTGATGCGGGTGATGCGGCGGTCGGCACTGGTGATGGCTGGACCGGCATGGCGAGAGCAGCGGGAGTGGTGGATCGGCCAGCAGCGGGGGTGATTTTAACATGGTAGAGATCACCAATACGTTTACCCGCGCATAATTTCCTGGCGCTTCGGGCCGGGAGCGTAGACGTGCATGAGATCACCGTTGAACTGGCATTTGCCTTTGAGCTACGCTTTCTGGTCTGCTTCCCAGACTTGGATTTACCCTTCTTGTCCTCTTTAACCAAGTTCTTCAATTGAAAACAGTGGTCAGAGTCATGGGATTTATTGTGGCCATGATGAAGGCAGTACTTGTCGCCACTGCTGGAGGATGACTGGGCTTTACTGGAGCTCTGTGGTTTGGAAACGATGGCAACTTCATCATCCGGGTGAGGGGGCTCTTTTCCAAGCCCTATGATGCGAGCTCGGACTTTGTCCCAATTCAACCCTGTGCCAAGGAAGAGATGATATTCCCTTTAATAGAGGCCCACTTGTTGTTGTCCGGCAAAGTGCCAAGAGGCTGAAGCTCGGCAGAAAATGGGAATTTCAGCCGTGTCAAAGTGTCGAGATGAGATCTGACAACTCCAATATGGGTAGTGAGCTTCGCCTTATCAAAAGGCCCCCCCTCAACCTCCGGCGCAAGCTTGGTGGCAAAGAGAGATGTGAGGACACCCATAGCTGTATCTGCAGCATTTTCCTCTTCAAACCGCTTCCGCAGTTTAGCCCAGAGGACACCAGCATTGGACTCGTCAAGATGTTCGAGGGCAAGCTCGGTAGACAAGTACTTGGTGATTATACCCAGAGCACGGCTGTTGCGCTCGGGTGGTGTGTCCTTGAAAGCTATACCAACAGCTGAGGTGGAAACAGGAGTACTGGGAAGAGGAATGTTCGCTATTGCAGCAGCAAGAGCATCAGCAGCAGAGGGGGCTGTGATGATAGGCTCCAGGAGGGTAAAAGCCCCCTCCCGCCGGAGTTCCGATTGAGCCTGGACTCGGAATGATGTCCAGTCGGCAGCAGTAGAGAGAGTGGCGGATGTATCTGTCATCTGTGAGAAACTCCGAGGGGAAATCGGCAGTGGGTCGAGTGATTGATGCGAGGCAATGCTCGGCGGTGCTTCTAGCTCTGATGAGCGAGCGGTGAGTCTTTCTTGAAGGTACGTCTCAGAGCACTCCCATAACCTGTCAAGATCTGCAAATGCGCGGGTAGCGCAGTAACCTCAGTCTCCCGCTATGTGGGATCAAAGACTGAGGGAGAGGAACAGGATTGTACGGTTTATATCTACACTGTTATACATCTGACAGCTATTGCTATCACGGGCCGTAGGCCGGGGCGCGCCGGAGAAGAACTCATATTCTGACACTGTCGTAAGGAGTCGGCCTCGTCTGCGGAACTGAGTTGAAACATTATGTCGCCACTCTTCAGGCGGCGCGCGCTACGTGCTGTGATGGGGGGTGAGTAGGTTTGAATCCTTTGCGTCTATGGTTTCTGAAATTGCGGCGTTGAATAAATCAACAATCTTCGGAGGGTCAGCGTTGCGCAGCGGATGGTCAGGGTCAACGCGAGAGGTTTTGACCGTGAGCTGGAATTTCGTCGGCGCGCCGGAGGGAGTGCTTCTGTTGCCGTGATTGGCGAGTTTCGCGGGCGTTTTGAGGGCGGTGGCGTATGAGTGAGCGGTCTGGGCTTGAGCGGCTTCTGTGGTGACCTGGAACATATTGGTAAGATAATTGGTAGATTGGTTTATTTCTTGGGATAATTCCTTCTGAAGGGCGTCCAAGTCGGCGACCGTTACCTGTGATTTCGTTACGCGTTCGCAGCCGGTGAGGCGAGTCATCTCGGCGTGCTGATCTGTGAGGCAGCGAAGAAGGACGTCAGTAATGGCGTTGAAAGCTTCCTCGAGGGGGACGATAGCGGTGATAAGCTTGTTAGTGGGGCTGCGGAAGGCGACATGTTTCTTGAGTAGGCTGAGGAGGTGGATGGGGTCTGTTTGATCGCCGGAGATACCCCAGTGAGCGAGCTTCTTCGGGTCGATTGGAGCCTTTCCGCCTTTGGCAGTGGGGTTGGGGTTAATTGGGGTTTTAGGGGTGCTTTGCACTCCAGGGTCAGTCATTCTGCGGCGACTCAGCTCGTTTTCCTTGAGCGACGCAGTATCTTCATCAAGCACGCGACCGGTCCCGGCAACCGACGAGTCCCAGCGTCGTTGAACGCGTCATTGAACGCGCCGGGAGGGAATTATTGCTGTTTGCATAAAAGTTGGCACAACCGGATTTTGATCGTGGTTTGATGCGGCTCAGTAATTGAATTCTTTTGAGCTCAATTCTGGGCCGATTCGGCTGAGTCCATATGCAAAATTTACCATTTAAGCAGCCGCATCCACTGGTGAAAGCCTTGTGAATAACCTGCATGAATTGAAGATTTTGGTTCACGGTTCGCCGCGTGAATTTACGCGGCGTGCTCTCTATCGTTTAAGCTCAAATAGATTTCTGAGAGGGTGCGTATGGGGCACCTTGAGACCTACTCCAAAGCTTGGAGCGAAAGGGCGGGAACTGCACATGATGCGACGCGCCGAGGTAAAACCCACCAATTTTGCCGGGGTTGCGTTTTAGCGCAATGCTGTCTGTCGTTTACGCTGAAATAAAGCAATATAACTGGTCATATGTATCCCACCTAGCCCCTCCTAGATTTCTGGAGCCATCCGGGACGAAATGGACGCGCCGCGACGCGCCGAAGAAGCATCAATCCTGTCACGCAGTTACGCGTAACACCGCGAGTCCTCTTCCACCGTCCTATCCAATGTTTCATCATCAAGTGAGGTCTAAGGTAAGTAACAGGATCCAAGACAGTTACAGATGCGGAACAAGAGTGAGAAAAAGCAAGAGGAGAAGCATACGCAGCAGTAGCAGCATGACAACTGCAATTTCATCAGCCTTGTACCATCCTTCTGAAGGCACCCGGTGGGTCTCTTGCCTGGGAGGCATTCAGGAGCATCGTGTGGCGGCTCGGACTGTTTTTTGCTTCATGAGAAGAGAGAAGAAGGTGTGGAACGCGCGTAGCCGATTGACGGCCCCAAATCGGTATTGATGGTGTCTGCTTGGTGGGTTGTGGAGTATCCAGTTTGGGGCAAGATGCTCCCAAATTTGAATGGGGCATACAGGGACGTCATCCCAACCCGTGCATCAATTTGAATTGGCTAAAGCGCCAGAGAGCATCGAGCTAAAACTCATCACTCCAGCAGGCAGGTCGCCCCCACGCTAAGCCTGACTCCGACGACACGGCTCTACCAGCCTTCGGCGGCAAGGGCAGGGGCGGCAAATCTTTGTTCAGGCCAAGCCAAAGCCAGACCATCACTATCGACGACGACGACGAATCGCAATCAGCCTCTCGGAACGACGGCTGCTTTAATTGCGGACGTCCCGGTCACCATTCCCAGGAGTGCCGTGACAAACAGAATGGAAAGACGTACACGGAGGAGGAGAAGCGTCGCAATTACGAGCGCTACATACCAGCGGAACAAGAAACCGCGCAGCGGTGGCGGTTCGTCGAAGGCGCACGTAGCCGAGGAGAAGGCCGCATCTTCCATCCTCGTCTTTCGGTTCCCATCTGCCAGCAAGAAGACTGAAAGGTTGGGCGTAGGTCCGACATCGTCAGAACCGGAACGCGGAGCAAGAACACGCCGCGGGTGGGTGGGCTTGCTCAGCGAATTTTGCCTTCTTGCTAGTATGTAACTTAACACTCTGAAAAATAATATAGGTTCAAAACCCATGTAAAAAAATGGGAGGGTGGGTGGGTGATAGCGATAGACGAGAATAAGCCGCAGTGTCTACGTATTTAAAGCACATAAGGCTCTTTTTTCCTGATGACCTTATTCGGTCTGACATGGCCCGACATGGCCGAACAAGCTTCATCCGATTTTTCCCATAATGGGAACATAGTAGAATGTTCAGGGGCGTCGGCGCATCAGCGTCGGGATTAGTGATGGCCTCGGCGATGGCTCGGTGTTTGCCGTAATGCCGAACTTCGACACCAAGGGGCCGTATCCCATCAAATTTCATCCCATTTGCCACTGAGGCCAAATTTGAAAGTTCTATCTCGTTGGTCTGTTGCAAGGCTACTTTTGAGCTCCCAACCTTAAATTCACGATTCTATGTTGCGAATTGAACGACTAGATAGCTTTTTCGTTCTCCCATCACTTCTCAAATTTTGACATCATATTTCACGAAAAAACTATCTAGTCGTCCAATTCTCAATGTAAGATCACAGATTTAAGTTGGGAACCTCTGAGGGCTACTGGGAAGAGACCGACGAGATCGAATTCTAAATTTCGCCCTCAGCGTTGAATGAGGCCTATCTTACCTATTCGGGATTATATCGGGAACAGCCACCTCCGGGCCGTCAAAGAACCGTCGGGCCGAGACCATTTCCGTCTATGATGAACACCTGACACAGCGTGTGACTCTTTGTGCCGCTTTGCTAGCTCAAGTCGTGCCCTTGGTCGTGCCCGTCGCCCGACATTCTCGCTTTCAAGCCATGCCACCCTTTCCCAAGACCTCTCTCCTGCCACGTAGCCGGGACGATGACCTAACCCAATGGACCAAGGAGCTACACCCCTTCGCCTACGCGTATCTAGAGCATCGCATTTATGAGCAGGTCGGCCCTCACCCCTGCCTTGCCGAGTGCCTTGGTATCAACGACGAGAACGCTCTCGTTCTGCGCAGAATGCGAAACGGCTCCATACAGAACTATCTCTTACAAAATCCCCGTCCCGCCTTCGCAACTCGAGCTCAGTGGGTCGTCGACATTGGCCACGGGATGGGACATCTCAACGCTGCAGGCGTCCTTTGGAACGATTGCAGCATTTTTAACGCGTTGGTATCTGACGACGGTGCACACGCCCTCATCTGCGACTTTGGAAGTGCGATCATCTGGCCAGCAGCGGCGTGCCCGCGAATCGACGTCACCCCACCTCCGTACGCCGTTCCGCTCAGCCACGCGTTCGCCAGTGTGAACGCCTGGGCGCCGGACCTCTTTGCGCTGGCTGGCGTGGCAATGTTCCTCCTTTCGTGGCAGCATCCATGTGCGGCTGTCCCGGGGTTAGACGGCTGGCCGAGCGGCGAAGAGTACCACAAGCGTATCGACGCGCACGAGCGGGGCGAGTTCGACCAACTCGACCCGGCACGCTTTGGTGAACACTTTGCGCGAGTCGTCGAACGTGGGTTTCGACTTGAGCATACGGACGCGCAAGAGTTTGCTTGCGAACTCGAGGATGCCCTCAAGCACTGGAAGGGGGCGTTCAATCGTGTATGTTCGCCGCTTTTCTTTCCTTTTTTGCGCTTATTCACTCATCTCTGCACGCTTACCAGGGCGAGCTCCCCGATCCGGATACGATGATCCCCGAGCTCCCTGCCGATGCCAAAGATGCGACCGTGGCAGACGTTGTGACCGATTCTCAGCCATTTTGAACTCGATGTTTAGTAAGCTGACTTTTGGGCTGTCACTGTTATTACCGTGCTAGGATCGGAGCCGTGCTAGCGCCGACTTGGGTCTAATCGTATCTTCACTTTGTGCAACTTCTTTCCATTGCATATGTCAATTTTGAATGCCTTTGGACCTTGGTTAGTAAATTCAATAGTGATTCAATGCCCAACACTCTGCGTACTGTTCAAGGTACAGTCGCGGACAAGCAAAAATGACAAGTCCATTTGTGATGTGATCCCTGATCCGGACCACGACGGCACGAATGTTCAGCGGTGTCTTTTACCACCAGCGCCGGCTAGGTGTGAAAGAAATGAAAGGGCAAGGTGTATCATTTTCCATGTGGATACAAAGGTGCGTAGGAAAACGAATGCAATCTCACCAGTGAATTTTTTAATTTTGTCTGTGCCACCTGTGAAAATTTCCTCAGATTCGAGGTAGTGACCTTTCATTTTGGACCCATCCAGGTGTGTAAATTTCTTGCAACCTGTGTATCTTTCTCCAGAAACTTGGCGTAATTATGAAACACTATTACTCCCATAATAAATCCTTGCTCAAGCAGCTGATTAATCCGGCATGTTTAATCCTAATCCCTGTAACATCCCCACGTCTTCTTTCCGTATTCACAACCCCCAGCGTGAATTGATCCGTTTAATCCTGGATTACCGTTCCAACGGACGTTGATTACATAATCAAACTCCTAGGATTTCATATGTACGGCGGCAGAAATGGCGACACAGAGATTGAGCGATGCTGCCTCTGCTTCTTCACTGCCCACTCAGCTGCTGTCCCAGTCAAACCCATTTGGTAGGCACTCATGAACCGCCAGGACCTAACTGGGGCTGGGGAAATGTCGGGACGGAGGGGCCGTCGAGAAAGGGCTAGAGGTTGCTGTTTCACTCGGCGGAGGGAGAACAATATCCTCGTCAGCGGGGGCAGAGGAGGACGAACACAATACTGAGAAGTTGAGTTTCGTCTGGGTGGTGTTTGCTTTCGCATATCTTTGCTGGGTCCGCAATGATTTACTCGCGGTGTCGGGGCCTTTTATGTAGGTTGTCGGGCGCCCTGATTTGAGAAGGTGAGCAAGCCTCAAGGATAAGATATTTATTGAAGTGACCTCCGGGTACACGCCTGACCTTTGCACGCTTCGCCTCGTACACCTCCCGAGTCGGCATCCAGTCATCGTCCCCAGCATCCCGCTTATCTTCTTCGATCTTGAGAATGAGCCCGAAGAGGCGGTCTTGGAAGTGCTCCTGTGCAACCTCGACGCTCGTCCCAGTCTGCCTCATTGTCGTCGCTATCATGGTCTGTATCGCACTCAAGGTATGCCAGACTGTCCAATTCTATGAGATCCGGCACCTCTGAGTCCCCGTCGCTGCTATTGGACTCGGGGAAAGGACTTTGCTGCCTGGGTTGATTTCTGAGCCCAGTGATGTTTCGTTTGGTGCGTTTGGCGGGGCGTCCGCGTCCTCGACTACCCATTGCGCAGCGTCGATAAGGAAGTGGAGCTTCGATCAAGAGATTGACACTTCAATGATATATGAAAGAACATTAATTTCCGCGCGACCCCATCGATGGATCGGTCTAGTTTCTTGATATTCAGATGCGCCTCGACGAGCTGCGTCGATTGCACATTTTTTCATTATTTACCGTGGGAAATTGGGTGGATGCCAATATTTTCGGCACTCCGGATCACTAAATATTGATTTACCGAGGAACGGCTCGACAGAATCACTCAATTTATATATGGGCCGGTAGCCCTCGACGAGATCTATCGATTCCCCTCTTCACTTCGGCTAAAATATTCAACTTTTTTTTTGGCGGGTTTTGTTTGTCCACAACTGTACGCAGCCAGTCGAAGATTTTGCCGCCCATGCCCATCCGGAACAATTTCAACCAAAGGGTCGATGGGAAATCCCCTTCGCCTCCCCCACTATGACACATTACGTCATTCTTCCGATCAAACGGTCGAGGACGCAAGCTTAGTACTACTCTACCTATGTTGAATGTTCGCTACACACCTACTGCATGTTTTTTTTTCTATATAATCCTCACCCTCACCTTAACTCTAACCCCTAACTCTAACCCCTAACTCTAACCCCTAACTCTAACCCTAGCCACCTAACCTTAACCGTGCGAGACGCCACTACACTGCTGATTCCCGGAGTTAGGGCGCGCTGCGCTTGCCCTAACTCCTCGAAAGCGGGGCACCGGTGTCGCAGGACCAAAAGGAGAGGGGCAAAAGGCAGTGGAGGCAATCAGTACGAACGCGCGGAAACGTGCGCTGCGGGAGTTGAACGCGTGACTAGAAAAAGACCTGAATGATGTGAGTACACAGACATCGACAAGTATAACCGCTCAGCGATTTGGCCAGTGGAAAGTGGAGGGAATTGACTCACTGTATAGTGGCCAAGGCCGCGGAGATTTCCTTTTGGGGCACACCTTTCCATAACGGGTAATGTCATAGTGGGGGAGGCGTGGGCTAGTCAAGCCTACGCATGGTATTCATAATAGCATAGACATTCTCACGACCCACAGAACAGTATTCACCTGTAGTCTCTAGTCTTTTATTCGATTCATTTCTCGAAGTCCTGCACATCTCACTCCCCAATCCGCTATCCCTGTATAGTCGGACGAGATAAGGCTTTGATTGTGACATAATAAAAGACTCCCCTTCTTACCACCCGTACCGCCATACTTCGTCACCGTACCCTCTCTTCCCACCACTCCCGCGCACTTCTTGCGTACCAATCATCAATTCTTCATATACGCCCTTAGGCACAAACCCCGCTCCAATCTTTCCTCTTACCTGAAGAGTAAGAGCGCGCAGTAAAGTACCTCTGTTCAACGCTCTGCCCTCTATCCGTCCCCCTCCGTTTCTATTCCACTGGGGATCGCCCTAGGACGTCCGCTAAAGAGAACTGCACCCTGCGACGCGGCCCTACACAAATTGGGTCAACCGCCTGTTGGTAGCAAAAGGAGCACTGGTCTAATCCTCGGAGTGTACGCGGGGAGGGTCGTAGAAGGCCCCGGTACATTTCTCTCGCAACAGACGTCTTACCCCCACGCGCCGTTCCGGCATCCGACACTACCACCAACCGCTTCGTGCGGAATTCGAATAAGTCGCAACGTATCGCGCACCCTCTTCGGGGACTTCGACCCCCAGCTCTGCCCACGAGTGGGCGGATAACCGAGCCCGTTCCGCTTCACCACCAGCATATTTCTCCCTGCCTACCCTCACCCAATACACCTTTGACCCCTCGCCCCCGCCTATTCCCGGGATGTCTCGGCAACCATCCCCCATGAACGCCGGGCCTTCGTACCAGGCCCCACCCCAATACTTCTTCCAACAGCCGGATGGGACCTTTGTCCCTGTCCCTCCGCCCACGGCACCTTCCCCGCGGCCGTTACCGCAGACTCCACCCCGACAACCTCCTCGTTCCCCCTCTCCACGAACGTTCTTCACTGGAATGTTCCAGAACCTGCAAGCCCGTAGCGCGTCGTCCAAGATAGTCTTGGCAAAGACTCCGCCGACGTTCAACGGCAACGACAAGGCCAAGTGGGATACTTGGCTCGACACCCTTACTACATATATGGCGGCGTATAGCTCCGAGTTTACCTCGGAGCAGACGAAGATTTTCTTCACCCTCTCGCTATTGAGGGATGAAGAAGGTGCGGCGTGCCCAGCGTCTAACTGGGTACGCAATTGGAAACGAACGTGGATCGTTTCCGGGTCACTGCTTTCAACAGCGACATTCGCAGGGCTCGTTAGCGAGCTCGAGAAGACGTTCAAGGACCAGAACGTCAAAGAGACGGCGCACATACGCCTGATCAATACTCGGCAGGGGAAGACCTCCCTTGCTGATTTCTTGCAGTCCTTCGAGTTGACTGCAGAGGAGGCCGGGTATATGGGCGATATACTGTGTAAAAACCTCATCATTTTTTACATCTTTTGAGTTGCACGCACCTGCTACTTTTCTGGGCCTGTTTGCAACTTTCTCTTGTGCTTGCAACCCATATTTTTGCCCTTGGATCTCAATTCCCTGACAACTTGACCTCGCCAGCACCTCTGGATGAACATGTTGAGTGCGGCATTTTACAATACTGATCCGGTTGATGTGCTGATCAGATACGACCCGGCACTTAGTTTTCCTGGGGTTATGCCACATTTTGGCGGTTGGAACCTCAAAAGGTTTGAGTGCAGCAAGCACCCTGAGTCATTCTCATTACTGTCGGGCCCTTCTTCCCTCAAACTTAGCAACTGTGTAGCCACTAAGTATCGATTTGAACCCTTTGTCAAATATTGGACCCCGGTCATTTTAGCTGCCTCAATTCAACCCACATTTCGGGACATATCCCTACGGTGAGCAAACCAAGCAATATTGAAACCAAGACTGACCTCCAAGGATGAAACTTGAAGCCAAGCACAGGCGAATTCCGGATTTGATACATCGGCAATCCCGGCATTCGATGTTGCCATCAAATATATCAATTCGGAACCCCCGCCGGGCTGAACTTGGAGGGCATCTCAACCTGAGCAGTAAAGGCAAACTTGCCAGAGACCCATGAAGGTGGGAGGGAAAAATGTGCCTGCAATCAAAGTTGCATCCAAGAATGTTCCCTGCACCGGAAGTTGCAGGCTTTCAGGCACTTTTCCCAAAGTTGCGGTGGAATTCGGTCGTTAAAAGTTGAAGTTGCGTGAAACCAGTTTTTACACAGTATATATGCCATACGGGTACACCCCCGGCAACGCAATTTACGACACTCAATTGCTCGAAACCCTCGTCAACAGCGAGGTGCGGAGTCGCCTGTATGCAGGCGCGATCGAGATTCCAGGGGTCTACCGGGATCTGAAGAAGAGGCTGTTGGTCATCAACAGCATCATCGAGCGCGGGGCTCTCTTGAAGGGCACCATGTTTTGGACCCCTGCAGGGGCCAGTTCGAAACCCACCGGGGCGTCCCAACCCCGTCAACAACACGTGGAAACCCCCGACCGGTCAAAAGTCCCGGTCTCGCAAGGCGGCGACGCGATGGACGTCGACGCTTCGAAATCGAAGGGGAAACCCTTCAAATGCTATAATTGTGGCAATGAAGGCCACATGGCACGCGAGTGCCCACAACCACGCCGGGAGCGTGGCAAGGTCAATGTCCGCTCGCTGCGGACCAATGAGATCTCGAAGGAGGACTACAAGTTCCTCTTCGAGCATGCGCGGGCCATATATGGCCAGGATTTTTAAGGAGGGCCCCGATCAAGGCCGAATCGGCGCCCCCTTCCCCTATGAATAAGTATGCTCCACTTGATGTGGAACCGACCGAGACTGTGAAAGACTTTGTAAATTATATAAAACAACGCACCGCTCTACGTACAAAGGACAATACAGTAGTAGAGGATGTAAAAAACCAGAAAAAACAGATACGTATTTTAGAAAATAAGAACCGCATTCGCAATATCAAGAGCAGCGTGATGCGGGCGAGGAACTTCATTGTCAGTATATGATTGTTCCCGTCAGTCCAAGTACAGCTATATACATCTTGTATCTTGCTTCTTTGATACATCACCTACCTTATATACCAGTATGTAGCTTGTTGTCGGTAGTTCTAATCTCTACCCCCCTTTGACATCTTTGTCCTCTGCGTCCTCTGTGCCCCCTTCCGTGCTCTTGCACCTGCACTCGCAGCTCGTGGTTCCTGCCGAGCACCTCGGCCCTTCGCCATCCCTGGCTTATATTTCTGACAGGTTATGGGCCCCGCGCCCTCGCGCCTGACTGTAGCTGTGAGAGCCGCTACACTCAGTCTCTCCTGGCTTTAATCGCCTTCCGCTCCTTACCTTCTATCGCCTTGCTCTCTTTCCCAATCCACCCAACCCTGCCGCTACCCTCACTTCCTCTGGGTTCCTTGCAGACCTTCCTCGACCTCGACACAATGCCCATCTGGATTGTCGTCCACTGTCAACTCGTGCCTGTTCATCATCGGCGCGATCCTTTACGCATCAGCAACATCTTGAGCTTCTCACAGCTCGATGTATCATCCTTCGTTGGTACTGCCAACCCCAGCACACACCCATCCATCTCCTCGATGTCCTTCCGAGTCGCTGCTCGTCGTTATGACGACATCCCGCACACGGAGCTCCGCACGGACCGCATTCCCGCGCTGATTCCCACGGTGTCACCACACTGGCAGCTTCGCGCCCTCGTGTTGTTCTTTACACGTCGCGCTCCGAATCCGTGTCTCTCATTGATCTTCTCGTGTCGATATCTCCCTGCTGTGCTCCCGCGCCGTGCTACAGCTCTGGGGTCAAGCACAGCTGCACTCTCGAATGTGCAATGATCTTCTGCACATCCGTTTTGGCTGTCTCCCCTGGTCCTGGACACACCGAGTTATTCAATTGGGTGGGAGCATCTACTGCTCCTCCTGGCTACCAACAACTTTGCTGCCATTCACCATTATTGCCTGGGTCATCCACCGAGCTCTGTACAAGCTCTGTCTGGACCTCACAGTTCTTCCTGCATCACACAGGACTGGCCACACTCGTCCTCCCCGATCCATCCAATCCCTGTGGATGTTTTCTTCACTCCGCAGCTCGCTCGATGCTCTCCGGAGTCTTTTGGGTGCTTTCCTGAGTCAAGAACTCAGGCCCCACCATGCATTGGCACATGCTATACTGGTGCACCTCTGCCGAGCTGTATGAGAGTCCAGCTCGTTCACAATGCCCCATCTCTCTTTGGCGGCTTTTCAGCATTCCTAGTGGTGGTTGAAAGCCGACCTGGCTTGGTTGGGTTGTTGAGTGTTGTTATTTTGGTATTTCCCATGGTTCAACTTTTTGCCGAGCATCGCCGATGTTCTGCCCGACTCTACTTCTTCAGCTCTTACTCAGCTTTCCTCTATATTCCATTGACTCATACTCTCTAGTATTGGAGAACATTCTAGATAGTTTCTGAGTAGTATATAAGCTGTACATCTTGCCTACTAATAATTATCCTCTCTTCTCTTTACCACCAACTCAGTGTGATATTCTCAATATTGAGATTGCTCAACAATCTGGATATTAGTATCCCTCCTCTGGATCTCCTGGTGACGGAGACTGTCACCAGAACCTGGGGGAATGATATATCACGGCTTCTGAGGAGAGCTTGGCCAAGTTATATCAGGAGTTCACCCCAGAAGTCCGCCATGATATATCATCCTGGAAGTCAAAACCTTTTGGGTAGGAGATCCGAGAATTTGATGCAGTATCCATCGACGGCGTTGAGAGGGCGAGCCCGTCGTCGACGACGGCGTCGAATCTGTCGTTTCATGTTTGCCAAAAGCCTTGCGGGCGGGCTGACCAAGTGTCAGTGCTCCATTGGGGAGTTTTGACACATTTGATCTCCTGCTCAATCGCGCGACGCTGGCCGCATTTACGCGTCGAGGGCGCTGAATTTGCTCCGGGACATGGGCAGCTATTCTTGCATCTGTATTTAAACCATCCGCCCGCGTCGATGGGCGATCTTTGGTGATTTCTCTCAACTTTTGATCGCATGTTCACCGCGCCATACAGGGCTTGTCTACGGATTAAAAACATCCAATTCCTCAATTGGGTCATGCTCACATGGGGATTCCACCAGGAATTTGACCTCTGGGTACTTAGGTACATCGGTGGGGCCGTATTTGGCCGCTTTTAAGTTTTATGATATAATGAATTCCGCTTTCATCGCGCGATGCCGGTCGTATTTAGGCGGCAATGACCTTTAAGAACTTGAACGTGGCCTAACAGTGATCTGAGTTTGAACCCACCACCCGATATCAATTGCCCCCATGCGCCGTTCGAACCACGACCGAGAGTCAAAGAGTGTTGAATAGACCCCCCTCGCGACGCCGGGCGCGTTTACGCGTCTGAATAGAAGGAATTCCGGTGAGGAAAAGCATGCCACCTGAATAGTCCATTAGACCTGCGAGGAGAGTCACAAACTGGAGTTCAAGCCGAGTAGGGCTGCGAGTTTCACTAACACTTGATGCGGGCGGAGCCGGGATGCCGCTGTCCTGCCGCCAGATGCCGATTGGATACGGATGAGAATCCAACCATTTTTGGTGCCTCATTCCTTCAACCCACGACATGGAATTTCTGAGTAGGCCATGTTTCTTGGATCAAGAAACCCCGCATTCGGGAAAGAAGTCACAAGTCTGATAGGATGAGCATCGGGCAGCAGGGAAACTCACCAATCTCCTAGCTTTGTTCATCGAGTTCTGGACATTCTGCGCAAGGGGTTGAGTCTGGGGAAGATGGGCCAAATCATCTGGATGTGTATTTCTGCAGCTGGGTTCCAGAAAGCATGTTTAGGGCTGCCGCCCGTGCCCGTGGTCACGGTTCAACGGGAGCCGTGACACGGGTGCCGTGCCGTGCCGTCAGACATTTTCTACTCCCTTCCACGGCACGGTCACGGCACGGGTTTGAACCGTGGCTGCCCGTGGAAACACGGCCGTCACGGCCGTGAAACGGGTCTTAGCCAGATGACGATTTTGGGGCGTGCTTGTGGGCTGAATTGATACACCTGGGCTCCTGGTGGGTCCCAAACTGCCAGCAGATTATTCTAAAGGTCACCGACCTTGTAGAATGGCTGAATTTCAAGTCGGACGGCAATTTCCGGTGGTGATGGCGGAGTTTAAATATTTGAACTTGAACCACCGTTTCCTCCTCAACATTCTCCAGTCAGCAAAAAGAGTATGGAGGACTTCCCTGAAGCATACAATTAGGTATATTTCCAATCCAGGCCCTATATGTTGCTCATTTTCATTCACATGACCGAGATTTATGTTGTTGCTGCAGTCCGCCTGCTGTAGAGGGCGTCAAGAAGGTTCGAATACCTGCTGAAGCTGAGTAGACGACAGATTGATGATTTCTCAAATTGAAGACTGACCGTTGCACCGTCACGGCCGTGCCGTCGACCGTGCCGTGCCGCTCGAGGCCTTCAAACTCAGCCCACGGCCGTCGAATCCACGGTCCGTGCCGTTGAACTACCGTCGATGCCACGGCCGTGCCCGTCACGGGCACGGGTGGCAGCCCTAAGCATGTTCGGAGCACTATTCATGACCAATGAGCATCCCGGCATTTTTGTTCGCTCTGGTCGAGGACCGACATTATATAAATTCTGAGCTGGCCATATTTCTTGCATTTAAAAGCCACAGTATTGAAACGAGGCCGAGGTTGGAAGGTGAAAAAAAGGATGAGGATCTTGAAGATGACGACTTTTCACGAGATTCCGTGAGTCTCTCTCCGAGTTCCGGGCGATTTTTGGGAAGACGGAGAAAAACCAGTCAAAACGGGCCACTCAGCACGAGGAAATTCAAGCACATGCATGCACTTGGGCAGAGATGGTGATTACCCGCACAACCCCAAATATTTGTGCACCCGAGCGTCAAGGGAGGGTTCAGAATGGCCTCTGGGGTGCATTCGAAGACAATAGACATGTTCCCGTGTTTTGAGAAGGAACGAGGGAGTCTCGGTGCTGGAATGATACTTTCTGACATTGGTGTTGCCTAAACGGTAACTCCCAATGTTTGATCACTGAACCTATAGACCGCCCACTCATTTTCCGATAATTCTTGCGTTTTAGATCTGGATTTCGAGGAAACATGTGTATGGTAGGTTCCTTGACCTTACTTACTCCTCTTTCAGGTGAATGGGATACAGGCACCACTGCAAACACCCGAGCATTTCGTTTCAGCCCCAGATTGATGGCTCGAGAGCTAGAGTTGAGTTTAATTTTTGAATGAGTCAACAAAGGGCATGAATGGATTGTTGCGGGAGGGTATCTATTTGGAGGGTAATCTATTTACGTCGTGGTCCGAGCCGGAGCGCGAACTGCTGGTGAGGAAGTGGACATTGTCGACAATCCGTATTACAATCCGTATTACACAGCGGGAAGGGAGAAAGAGGATGTAGGGGCTGCAAACGACGGCGCGCATCGGTTACATCATAATAGGTGTAGGTAAGGCTGCCGGGGTCCATGGGGCGGGGCCCTCCAGAGGGGCGGAGACGGCAGGGGCCAGGAAAGCGAGCCCCCGAGCCGTGAGGGCAATACGGGGCTAGCGAATGGCGGTGTGCAGAGCCAAACACCTCCTACGAGGTTGTGTAGGAAGTGCCTGTCGGGGTTGGTGGCGCTGGTGGCGCTGCAGAACGGCATAAAGCGGCGGGGCGGGGCAGGAAAGCGGGTCTGTGCCCGAGCCGAGAGCGCCTTACAGGATTATTTCATACTTGCGCGCGATGCCCGGCACCTCATGTGAGCTGCAGGTGATGCCGCCCGTGGTTCGTGTGGTGTTGTAGGACAGCGGGGAACAGTGGGGGCGTGGCATGGTAAAACAGGCCCGTGGCTGAGCCGTGCGGGGAGGCGATTGGCGGCGCACAATGTGCAGCACCTCCCATGAGATGTGGGGAGCGCCGCCTGGGTGTTGTGGGGCGCTGCAGAACGGCAGGAAATGGCCGGGGCGAGGCGCGGGAAAGTGGGCCCGGAATTCAGCCGTGAGTGGCCTGCGGGGCTAGCAGTCGGCGGCGCGCAATGACGGAGACCCCATACGAGGTGGCGGCAACATTGCGCAGGGTTTATCGGCGGTGCAGGACGGCGAGAAGCGGCGTGGGCGGGAAAGTGGGTGGGAAGCAGCGTGGGCGGGAAGGCAGGCCCGCGCCCGAGCCATGAGCGGCCTGGGGAGCCAGCGGTTGGAGGCGCATAGTTTCCAACGCCTCATACGAGGTGAAGGTAGTGCCGTCTGGGTTGCGAGGCACTGCGGAACAGCGGGAAGCGGCGGGACCGCGGCGGTGGTACAGCGAGCTCACAGCCGCCATATCCCTCCAGATAAGATTTCCAGTAATGGATTCGCAATTAGGAGCCCAGATTGGCAGCATTTACTAGTTGGCTTAGGCTCCAGTGCGTAGGGGAGCGGCAGAATGGATCGGGAGTAGTGCCAGAACAAATTGGAAAATAGAGATGATATATAGCGGGGAATCGGTCGAAATAGCCATTGAACGAGAGTCAGATAACATCCCAAGAGGCATCCAAGTTGGAATGGGTCGAGGGAGGGTGCAGAGAAAGGGAACGACGACAGCCAGGGTGGCAGGAAGGAGCAAGAAGTATTGATATGTAACACGCACAAACACTGATCCGAACGGAGACGGCGCCACCGCACCGCCACGCGCCAACGGGCGGCGAGCAACGAGCGGGCGTGAACTGCCAAATAAATGCCCCAAGGGAATAACATGGCATGATTTATATCATGGCTGAACTCTGGGGTGAAGTCCTGATATAACATGGCCGAACTCTCTGCAGAAGTCCATGATATATCAAAACCCCACCATAGCCTGCGTACCCAAGGGCGCGGGCCAGTGTGCTTGCGGCGGGGGGGGAACGAGGCGTGGGGGGCGCGGCGTCGCTCCACGGCGGGGACGTCGGCGAGGGCGACTGCGACTGCGACGGCTGCGACGTGGGCGACACCGACGACGCCCCGACGGCGAACGCGGAGCCCGCGTGGTTGCGGAGGTGCCGCCGCATGTTGGAGTTTACGTTGAACGCGCGGCCGCAGGCGGGGTGCGGGCACCGGAAGGCTGTGGGAGGATGTGTGAGCGGGTCTTTGAATGGCGGGGTCGGAACCGTGTGAAGAGGGATGCAGGGATGGGATAGTATGGGATGGGAATGGGATTATGGGATGGGATAGGAGGAACAACACTCAAACAGTCAGGCCGTGTCTGGAACCTCGAACTCAACACCGCATTCCTCTCGCGCGGCTACACCCGACTTCTCTCGGACCAGTGCGTCTACATCAAGCGCAACGGCGCCGACATCACCATCATTGGAGTGCACGTCGATGACATGACTGTGCTCGCCTCCTCTCCCACGCTCATGGCCGCCGCGGAATCTGAGCTGGAATCCATGTTCAACATCAAGAAACTCGGCCCCATCCGCCAGCTTCTAGGCATGGAAATCTCTCGAGACACTGATGGTTCAATTTTCTTGAGCCAATCCCACTACATCACAAAAATCCTCGAGCGGTTCCAGATGCACAACGCCACCCCCGTTTCCACACCCATGGACTCTCACGTCAAATTGACAAAGACGCCGGACTCGGAATCTTACCCCGAGATCAAACGCGTCTACCAGCACATGGTCGGCTCACTTATGTATGCCGCCATCTCCACCCGACCCGACATTTCCTTCGCAGTTCAGACTGTATCACAATTCAGTCTGAATCCTGGTCCTGCACACCTCACCGCCGTGAAGCGCATCTTTCGCTATCTTCGCGGAACTGTCACTCTCGGCATCAAGTACAACTCGGATCGCCACTCTGTGATTGAGTTGTTTTCCGACGCCGACTGGGGAAATTCTCCAGACGACCGCAGGTCCGTAACCGGGTACCTCTCCATGCTTGCAGGGGGAGTCGTCACCTGGAGCTCGAAGAAGCAACCGACCACCGCGCTGTCGAGCATGGAAGCCGAATATATGGCACTGGCTTCCGCTGTCCGCGAAGCTCTTTGGCTTCGCAATATGCTCACAGAACTCGGGCACCTTCCCTCTCTTCCCACACACATCTCTGTCGACAACCAGGGCACCATCTCGTTTGCCGAGAACTCTGGATTCCATGCACGCTCGAAACATATCGACGTCCGACATCATTTTGTTCGGGAGAGACTAACTTCTCACGAAGTGTCAGGTTCCTACTGCCCCACCTCGGAGAACACCGCGGATCTATTCACCAAGGCTCTCGACAAGTCCAAGCACGAGTACTTCGTCTACTGCCTCGGTATGACTCGCGCTTGAGGGGGAGTGTTGTGATTTGGTTCCCACGGGTTCGGCTTATCCCGAACCAACCCCGAACCTTCCCCGAGCTTCTACAACTCTCTATATTTCTTCCTTGTTCTATTGACTCACTAGTCTCTAGTATTGTAGTACATTCTAGATACTTTTCCCAGTAGTATATAAGCTGTACATTTGGCCTGCTAATAATCATCTCTCTCTTCTTTGCCACCAACTCAAGTGTGATACTCTCAATACGTTTGTTTACCCCTCTATTGGACCATCTGCTCAGTTGGGCAATATGCGCCGCATCGACAGGAACGTCACAGGCGTATAAACAGTCCCAGACCTTTGCGTTAATCGTCTTGAAATAGTTGGCGGTTGCCCTTTCTGCCCCCAAGCCGCACGGATTTTGATTTTGAATACAGCGTACCGTGGTTCATGATGTCTTCCACGCGATTGAACAACATTCATGGACTGGCTATCTTTCGGGAAACGCAACTCCTCGCCACGCTATCAACTCTACCGGGTCTCGTTGTGCCTATCCATTCACTTCCGACTCGGACCTGCTGCCGCCGGATACGGTTGGATGAGCTTCAGACGACCAGACTTGCTCGTGATGATCTACTGGTACCGAACTAGCTTTTGCTGGATCCCATCCGTGCGGTTGACACTGTTTCGACGCGCAATGGTTCTGCTACGCCAGGGCCTTGGTCTCTGTACATGTCCCAGCAGGGTGAGTTTTAAGATAGTGACACTCCTCGTCCCGGGACTGATGTGATAGTGGGCGGCGAGATCTTGCTCGGATCGAAGGCGAGAGTGTACAGGAATTACAGGTATGACTCACGATCCAGTCCCTCAACTGTCTCTCTCTCGGCCTTCGCCGCGGTGGGTCGGAGGAATTAGTTTCCATCGCCAACCGAGGAGTCCGGCGAGGACAACAAAGGTAAGTCACTTGCTTCGTCCGTCTTCCGTCACCGAGGTACGATGGAAGCGGCCAAGAGACTTGACTTACCGGGTGATATGAAGACGCAACGAAGTAACATTGCCCGTCATGAAGCAGCCCGCAGGCGAGTGGCCATCGTGTAGTTTCAATCCTTGAGCGATAGAATGACACTAACGTGCAAATGAGACAAATTGCGCCGTCCTCGAGAACCCCCGTTTTCAGATGCTTGTGGCCCATGACGCGACGGAAGATAGTGTTGACATCCGCGGTGGAATCTTCGCGCCAAGGCTTAACTGTAGGTCGGTATCCGCCATAGCTTTGATAGACTGGTATTCCTCGCCGTCGAGCCATCGCGTCGGGCTCGTCGTCGACATCAGTGTCCCCGGCTGCGGATGCCTGGGTGTCGGAGTCATCGTCGCCGATCTGATTTCTTTGGTTCTGGGTACGCTTTGGTTCTTTCGCTTCCTTTCGTATGTTCCATCTGGTGGGAGCCTGCACACACTCCTTATTTGTCTTTTTCCCTTCTGTCCAGGGTGTACTCTTCCTTTGTGAAGGTGGGAGTGTCAGTATATGATTGTTCCCGTCAGTCCAAGTACAGCTATATACATCTTGTATCTTGCTTCTTTGATACATCACCTACCTTATATACCAGTATGTAGCTTGTTGTCGGTAGTTCTAATCTCTACCACCCTTTGACATCTTTGTCCTCTGCGTCCTCTGTGCCCCCTTCCGTGCTCTTGCACCTGCACTCGCAGCTCGTGGTTCCTGCCGAGCACCTCGGCCCTTCGCCATCCCTGGCTTATATTTCTGACATTCATGAGCGTTTCGTCCTCGTCGCGGGAGATGTCGAGCAGGTTGATGAGGGCAGTGAAGCGCGGCGCGGCGGTTTTAGCCTGGTGCAGCTCCTCGAGCGCGTCCCACATTTTCACCGGGTCGGCGCGGACGTTCTTGACGTGCTCCTGCTGGTCCTGCTCGATGCAGAGCCACAGCATCCCGGCGGCCTGGTCCCGAAGGTCCTCCCAGTCGTCGTGAGCGGTGCGCTCCGCTGCCGTCGGATCCTCGGCGTCAGCGTACTCGGGTTCGATTTGGCGGCCCTGGACGGAGCGCCACAGTCGGTGTGTTTTGGCGGCGGCCTCGACGTTGAGCTTCCACGAACTGTAGTTGCTCGGAGAGCCACGGAGGTTTTCCCAACTTTTCTTGGATGCGTCGAAGACCATGGTGTAGATGAGATGTGTGTGGTTTTCCGGTAGACTTCGGAGAGGAAAAAAAACGGGCTTGGCTAAGAACGTTATACCACGGGGCCCATAACCTGTTGTGAGCTGGAAGGTTCTTGCCGGAACTGCGTCGATACAGTCAGTGCCCATGTATTAAATAAACTACGATAATACATACCTGCGTCGATACAGTCAGTGCCAAAGCCTGACTGTCACGACGCAGGGTCTATATATGGGGTGTGTGACACTCCCTGCTAACTACTTCCACCGCGTCCTATGTCGTCCTTTATTGAGAATATCACACTTGAGTTGGTGGTAAAGAAGAGAGAGAGATGATAATTATTGGTAGGCAAAATGTACAGCTTATATACTACTCAGAAACTATCTAGAATGTTCTCCAATACTACAGAGTATGAGTCAATGGAATATAGAGGAAAGGCATAGAGTCTGGTAGAACACCGAGGAAGGTTCGGGCAAGTTCGGGCAAGGCCGAACCCGTGGGAACCAAATTACAACACTCCCCCTCAAGCGCGAATCATGCCGAGGCGAGAGACGAAGTATTCGTGCTTGGACTTGTCAAGTGCTTTGGTGAACAAGTCAGCGGTGTTCTCCGAGGTAGGGCAGTAGGATACTGACACTTCGTGAGAAGTAATTCTCTCCCGAACAAAATGATGCCGAACATCAATGTGCTTTGAGCGGGCGTGAAAACCAGAGTTCTGCGCGAATGAGATAGTGCCGTGGTTGTCAACCGAAATGTGTGTGGGAAGGGAGGACTGAGAGCCGAGTTCCGTAAGCATGCTGCGAAGCCAGAGTGCTTCACGGGTCGCGGAAGCGAGAGCCATATATTCGGCTTCCATGCTGGAAAGTGCGGTTGTCGGTTGTTTCTTGGAACTCCAGGTAACGACTCCCCCTGCAAGCATGGAGAGATACCCGGTGACGGATCTGCGGTCGTCTGGAGAGTTTCCCCAGTCGGCGTCGGAAAACAACTCGATAACGGAGTGTTGGTCCGAGTTATATTTAATGCCGAGGTTGACAGTTCCGCGAAGGTAGCGAAAGATGCGCTTCACGGCGGTGAAATGCGCGGGACCTGGGTTCAGACTGAATTGGGGGACAGTCTGCACGGCAAAGGAGATGTCGGGTCGAGTAGAAATGGCGGCATACATGAGTGAGCCGACCATGTTCTGATACACGGCTTTGATCTCGGGGTAGGATTCAGAGTCGGGCGTTTTGGCGAGTTTGACGTGGGAATCCATCGGAGTGGCGACGGGAGTGGAGTTGTGCATCTGGAACCGTTCGAGGATTTTGGAGATGTACTGAGATTGGCTCAGAAAGATTGAGCCATCAGTCTCCCGAGCAATTTCCATGCCCAAAAGCTGGCGGATGGGGCCGAGCTTTTTGATGTTGAACATAGATTCAAGTTCCGATTCCGCGGCAGCCATGAGAGCCGGTGAAGATGCAAGTACAGTCATGTCATCAACGTGAACTGCAACGATCGTTATGTCGGCACCGTTGCGCTTCAGGTAGACGCACTGGTCCGAAAGAAGTCGAGTGTAGCCGCGGGAAAGGAATGATGAGTTGAGTTCGAGATTCCAGACACGGCCTGATTGTTTAAGGCCATAGAGTGCCTTGTTTATGTCGGAGATTGATCACGGATCAATTAGTGATCGATCGGCCAACATCAGTCAGCCCGAGGTTTCTCGCTCAGCAGCTGAAGGACTCAGATTCAAGTAGAATATTCTAGATAAAATTCTAATAGGTATATAAGCTGTAGTAGTTAGTCCATAGCTCCCTACGAGTTTTTACCCAGTCGCCTAACAGCGCAAGTGCTAAGCTTAACAGCTCTCGGCTAAATCACCAACAAAACTCGTCAGCTTACACTTTCTCCCCGCCGCGTCTCTGTTCCAGGAGATCAGCACCCCGAAGTCGCGCTCATCGTCGAGCCCGCATCCGAAGCCGCGCTTGTAGAAGCCCGCATTTGAAGTCGCGTCTCAGCCGGAGACCCGCATCGAAGTCGCATCTCGGTTGAGAGATCCGCATCGAAGTCGCGCCACGTTTGGCCCGCAGTGAAGTCGCGCGTAGGATACGCCCGCACCCGAAATTGAAGTCGCGCTTTGGGATAAAGCCCGCACCTGTCTGACATGGGTTCAGATAAATTCGACAAATTGAACGACTCCGGCAATTACGACATGTGGGCGTACCGCATGGAAATGTTGTTGGAGAAGATGGATCTGTGGGAAGTTGTAGACGGGACCGCGCAGCCGCCGGCTGCTGCTCCAGGGACGTCCGCAATGAAGAAGTGGGAGAAGAGGAGGAGATTGGCCAAGGCAGAAATTGTCTTGAAGGTGGAGGACTCGCAGTTGATCCATACCAAGATGGATGACCCCGCGTTGATCTGGACCAAGCTCGAAACGGTTCACAAGTCGCGAGGATTTGCGACCCGCATGACGTTACGCCGTCGCTTCCACGCTATGGCGAAACAGGAGGAGCAGACCATGCAGTCCTACATCAACCAAGTGCAGGAGCTTGCAGGGAAACTCACGGATTTGGGATCAGAGATTTCGGACGAAGAAACAATCCTTGTCCTCACCCAGGGACTCCCCGATAGCTACGACAGCCTCATCGTTTCGCTCGACGCAACCGCGCCTGATGCTCTCACGGTTGACGGAGTTATTGGCTCGCTTGATTAACGAGGAATCACGTCAAGAGCCGGCCCGAGAGAAGTTGAAGGAGGAGAGTAATGCCACCGCGTTCTCCGCGCGAGAGGTTTGCTCGAATTGCCAGCGCTCCGGACACCGCAAGGAGAATTGTTCGCTGCACAAGGGAAAAAGCAAAATCAACACTTCAAAGGTTGAATGCTGGACTTGTGGAGGTAAAGGACACATGAGCAATAGGTGTCCTAACAACGAGACGGAGAAGGCGAATTTGACGCAGGAGGAGGAGCAGGAAGTCAGTAACATCGCGTACTGATGTGACCGCTCGAGGAGGAGTGTCGGAGATTGATCACGGATCAATTAGTGATCGATCGGCCAACATCAGTCAGCCCGAGGTTTCTCGCTCAGCAGCTGAAGGACTCAGATTCAAGTAGAATATTCTAGATAAAATTCTAATAGGTATATAAGCTGTAGTAGTTAGTCCATAGCTCCCTACGAGTTTTTACCCAGTCGCCTAACAGCGCAAGTGCTAAGCTTAACAGCTCTCGGCTAAATCACCAACAGTTTAGTTTCCACACATGGGTAGTGCCGTCGTGATAGAGTTCTGGCTGTTGCATATAAATCTCCTCGTCCAGTTTGCCGTTAAGGTACGCGCCGATCACGTCAACAACGTGTATGTCGAGATTGTAGCGCGCGGCAAGGGCGAAGAGCAGCCGGATGGTTTCCATTCGAACAACAGGGGCGAAGGTCTCGTCGTAGTCAACACCCGGGATCTGGGAAAAGCCTTTGGCAACAAGCCGGGCTTTGTAGCGAGTGATGGTGCCGTTCGCATCGCGTTTGACGCGGAAAACCCATTTACAGGCAACTGGGGTCCTGTCTTTGGGAAGTGGTGCGAGAGTAAATGTGCCGAGTTGGCGGAGCTGTTCCAGTTCATCATCCATTGCTTTGTTCCACTCGGGCCAGTCGGGGCGAGATTTTGCCTCTGCAACTGTGAGCGGATCATTGGAGATGGGATCAGCGACGGCGGCTAGCGCGTAGGCGGGAAAAGTGCCAGGCTTGGCGTATTTGCGTGTGCGAGAACCGAGAATGATGTTGTTCTCGTCAATAGCGCTACTGATGTCGCGGGGTGCCTTGGGCGTGGAAGGCGGAGTGGGGTTTGTGGATGCCGTCAAAGTGCTCAATGTTGAAACACGGGAAATTGGCGCTGGTTGTGGTGCAGGTGCAGCCACGGGAGGAGACGGAGCCTCGGGCTCAACCGGTGCCTCGGGCAAAGTTTGCAAAATTTCCTGACTCTCCCCCTTGAGCTGAGGCGGAGTCGGAACAGATGTGGATGTGTTGTTGATAAATGTGATGTTCCGTGAGGTAAGGACCTTGCGGTTGGCGGGATTATAGTACCGCCAGGCCTGGGATTCGTCGGAAAGTCCAACAAAGATGCAAGAGCGTGTCTTAGATCCAATTTTGGAGTTCTTCCCGTCCTGCTGTAAAACTTCGCATGGAGTCCCGAATTCCTGCAGTGCGGCGACATTCGGCTTCTTACTTACCCCAAAAGGCTTCGTCCGGAGTGATCTTATCGCCAAGAGCACGCGTGGGAGATCGGTTCTTTAAGTATGTGACGTATGCGACAGCTTCAGGCCAGAGGTACGATGGAACATTGGCAGCGAGAAGCATGGCACGTGCATGCTCGATGAGTGTGCGGTTGAGGCGTTCGGCGACGCCGTTCTGCTGCGGTGAATAGGGTGCCGTAAGTTCAAGGCGGATGCCGCGGGAAGCGAGATATGCTCGAGCCTCCTTGGAGATGTATTCCTTAGCATTGTCGGAGTGAAATGCCTTGACGCGTTTGCCGGTTTGGTTGAGAATGTAGGCTTCATAGTCCTTCATTCTGGGTAGGACCTCTGTGCGCTTCTTCATCATATAGATTATGGTGCGTCGTTTCGCACCGTCAGTAAAACTGACATAGTACCGCTCGCCGTTGATGCCGGTGACACGAGAAGGTCCCCAGACATCGGTAAAGGTCATTTCGCCAATCTCCGTGTACTCGCGTTCAGCCTCAGCTGGAAACGGAGCGACAGAGGACTTGGCCTTGATGCAGGTGGCGCATTGGGCTGAAGGGGTGCTCGAAGGATCAATGTTCATTCCTTCAACCATGTTGTGGTTCTTCAGCAATTTAATGGATGCTGGAGCAATATGCCCAAAAATGCGGTGCCACTTATCCCAGGAGTGTGTGGGAGCGACGGCGGCAAAGACGGGGGTGAATGAAGCTGCGGTGGGTGAAGACTCCGGCGGAGTTGCCGTCTGATGGAGCTGATGCGGCGGTCGGCACTGATGGCTGGACCGGCATGGCGAGAGTGGGTGTGGATCGGCCAGCGGGGTATTTTAACATGGTAAAGATCACCAATGCGTTTCCGCGCATGATTTCCTGGCGCTTTGGGCCGGAGCGTAGACGTGCATGAGATCACCGTCAAATGGATCGAAATCCAGCGCCGGCCATCGGCCATGAGATAAATTGTACGGTGAGTCGGGACATGGAGGCGTCTGAGACGAATGTAGCCGAGTTCTGTACATGGGAAGCGACGGCAGCGGTGCCGGTTCCGTGGCAACGGACACTGCCAAACCAGAAACTGTGTGATTTCCGGCGGTAGTGTACGCCTGGAACGATTCTCGTGAGATGAGAATATGTTGGTAGCGGCGGAATCAGCAATCCACGAGCCGCGGGAGGGGTGATGCGCTCCTGCGCCATAAATGCAAGTCGGTGGTTTCGGAGGTAGATGATTGCACGTGCGCCTGATGTTTTTGCGTAGCGCGCCTTAGTCGCGCGTGTTCTGCTCCTTCTGGGCAGGGAGTATGTTTTCCCCGCCTTGGCGTCACGGCAGTCCCCAACCATGTGCCCGATCCTGCCGCAGCCGTAGCAGGTAATCTTCGGGTTGAACTTGGACTGTTTGCCGTGGCCGTGATGTTTCTGATGGTGGTGTGCCGGAAGCGCTACCTCGTCGGAAGAGGGTTTGCTTTACGACGGCGGTCCTGCTCGAGAATACGAGCGACGAGTTTCTTGGAGTCGGTCAACGATGCCGTGTCGATCCCTGAGGTAAAGGAGTCCCAGGAATCCGGCAGTGACGTGAGAAGCGTGATGGAGTACTCCTCCTCGGACAGTTTCGTGCTCTGCGCCGCCAACTTGGAGCGCAAATTTGTGAGGGCACGAATATGCTCCTCGATGTCCCCACCTTCCTCGCAGTGGAGGCGTGAGAGTTGACGTCGGAGCAATACGATGGCGATTACACCCTTCGGCTGATATGTGTCGGCAAGAGTGTTCCATGCGGATGAGGAAGTGGTCGCGTCGGTGATATAAACCAACGGTCGTCCGAGACTCGAAGTCGGATCTGGGAGAGGGCCTGACGGTCCTTGCGCTCCCAGGCTAGAATGGCGGCGGCCTGGGTACCCTCCGGATCAACAATTTCCCCGTTAGTATTGCGTGTGTGCGCGGGGCGCGGGAGGACACCGGTAACATATTCGATGAGCCCCTGATCCGTGAGGATGTCCGTCATCTTGACGGCCCATGTGGCGTAATTTTCCTCGCCGAGGAGATGCTGGATGCGATATGCGGAGGTGGTGGAGTCGGACATGATTAAATGTGTGATGGGTGGCTGGTCTGGTGTGCGGTGCAAGAGGCGTAGTAGTGTGCGTCGCTGCAGTGACTTTTTGAGCTGTCAGGCTAGGCGATGATCGATGTCGAAGGTTACGGGAGTAGTCTGGTTAAGTCAGTTAAGGCCGGGGCCCATAACCTATTGAGAATATCACACTTGAGTTGGTGGTAAAGAAGAGAGAGATGATAATTATTGGTAGGCAAAATGTACAGCTTATATACTACTCAGAAACTATCTAGAATGTTCTCCAATACTAGAGTATGAGTCAATGGAATATAGAGGAAAGGCATAGAGTCTGGTAGAACACCGAGGAAGGTTCGGGCAAGTTCGGGCAAGGCCGAACCCGTGGGAACCAAATTACAACATCCTTCAACAAATACAACTCACCCTCAGGGATTATGTGCAGTGGCCGTTGAGAACCAGGCTGATCTTTGTGGCACATCAAATTTGCACAAATTACGGCGAAGCGCAACACTTGACGGCCCACAGTTGGGCACCGCCAGTGAGAAATTTAGACTTGAAAAAATCATGAGTGTGCTCAGGGACCTTAAGGTAGGT
>JARIHR010000228.1:0-30564 GCA_029281495.1 Mycena filopes | reverse complement strand
GACGTCGACCCCCAGTGGTGCGATTGTGTGCGTGCAGGCGAAGGCGCGCGGAAAAACCGATCCCACGGCAGGCGAGCGAGCCGCGACCAACCGTCTACGGCGGGAAGGTCGTCACGGATCTGAAGGGGAAGCTACCAGTTCCATCAATCAAGGGTGCGCTATACGCAATGGGCTTCACAGACCTTTCAACCCACGAAGAACGAGCCTACTTCCTCAAAAAGAAGTCCGAGGCGTTCGAACACTACCTCAAATATGAGGCGTGGGTGCTTGTCCAACGCGGAGCGCACATCAAGACCTTGGGTTCTGATGGTGGGGGTGAGTTCATCTCGAAGGAGTTCGAGAATTACCTTGAGAAAGCCGGAACGGAACACCAACTAACCGTCCACGATACCCCGAGCGAGAACGGCATCGCCGAGCGCGGACAGCGCACGCATATCGAGCAAGTCCGCGCGATGATCATTCAATCCGGCATGCCAAAGTATCTGTGGGCGGAGGCTTGGTTGCACTCCGTATGGCTCCGTAACCGTTGCCCCACGGCCGCACTCCCATCCCACAAACTCCGATGGAAATGGCAACGAAGAAGAAGCCTAATCTTGCCAAACTACTGGAGTGGGGTACGCCGGTGTGGGTAAAGGTGAAGGGGTCCGGCGATCTTGAGCATCGAGCAAAGAAAGTAAATTTTGTCGGATATGACCTGCGGGCGAAAGGGATGAGGCTCTGGCTGGCGGGTACGCGAAAGATAATGGTGGAGAGGGATGTGTATTTCAACGAGAAAGACGCGCTAACCCCCGGGACTGCCTCGATTGAGGGGGAGTGGGGAGATGATGACATTCTCGAAAGTCCCGAGGAGCCGTCCAACTCGAAGAAAACACCTCCCACGGACGAACGAGCAGCGGGGAATGAACAGAATCGAGGACTCACCGATGCTGTTAACCCTCCAGTACCCGAAAACCTCCGCTCGTCGCCTCCACCAGAACCTAACCCCGCGCCAACCGAAGTCCCACCACCCGAGGCTCCAACCGACACAACACCGCCGCCACCACCTCCGCACGCCCGTACGCGCCGAAGCGAGGCTGAAAAGCTTGGACCTGCGCCGTATACGGGACGTGAGACCCGAACACGCAAGCCGCCAGGTTTTTACCATAGCATGAATGCCATGGCAGCTGCAGAGTCGTCCACGGAGGATGTTGCGGCGATGTTCGAGATGCTTGAGGAGGAGGAAGACGACGACTCAGACCTCCATCTGGAGAATGAGGATGTCGAGGACAGGACGTTCGTTGTCGAGTTTGCGATGGTGACGGAAAGTGTCCCGATGACTTTGCGTCAGGCCATCAATGGCCCCGATGCCAAACATTGGATGCCTGCGGCGCAAGCCGAATTCAACCAGCTCGAGAAACTCAATACCTGGGATATCGTCGAGGCTCCAATTGGCGCAAAAGTCATCCGCAATCACTGCGTGCTTACGATCAAGCGGGACGCATTCAACCAAATCAGCAAATACAAAGTTCGACTCGTCGCCAACGGCCGGACCATGGTACACGGCATCCACTACACCGACACCTTTGCCCCCGTTGTGCGCCATGCGACCCTCCGAGTCTTGCTGACCATCGCCGCTGTCAACGACTGGGAAATCCATCAAGCCGACGTCAAAAACGCGTATCTCAACGCGCCGATTGACGAAACAATTTACATGGAGATCCCACAAGAATACGACAGGTTCTGTTCCAAACCTCTCCCCTCCGTTGCTCCCGGACATCGTCTCGTCTGTAAGCTTAACAAGGGCTTATACGGCACTAAACAAGGCGGCAGAACCTGGTACATCAAACTCCGAGATACGTTCAAATTGCTTGGCTACACGGTTCTGCTTGCCGACAACGCCGTATTCATCAGTCGGGACAAATCCACGATTGTCGCAGCCGCCGTCGACGACTTCACCATTCTCGGGAAGACCCTCGCAAACATCAGCCTTATCAAAAAAACAACTTAACGAACACTTCGAACTCGTCGACCTCGGAGAAATCAATTGGCTTCTCGGTATCCGTATCACACGCGACCGAAAGACCAAGACGATTTCTCTGAGTCAGTCCGCATACATTGAGCAAATTCTCGCTCAAATGGGCTTGTCTGACGCAGCTCCGTGCCTGACACCGATGGAGCCCGGGGTCGATCTCAGTATTGATTCACCCGGAGTTTCCTCACAGGTACTTTCAAGTGACGATAAGGCTGTATATTGCCAAGGTGTCGGATTCTTGATGTACGCCACCATTACCCATCCCGAGATTACCTACCACGTCTCCACCCTATCCCAATTTATGCACGAGCCACGCACTACTCACCTCAAGGCTCTCCGACGTGTTGCCCGGTATCTCGGCGGTGTTCGTCATCACCGACTCGTTCTCGGCGGTTCCAATTCTACCCTGGTTGGATATTCTGATGCCGACTGGTCGTCCAACCTTGACCGTCGTTCGATTTCCGGCTACGCCTTCTATTTGGGAAATAGTTTGGTTGATTGGAGCTCCAAGAAGCAACCCTTGGTCACACTTTCCAGCACAGAATCCGAGTATGCCGCTCTCACTCACGCTTCCAAAAATCTGCTGTGGCTCCGGAAACTGCTCGCCGAGATTTCCATGCCAATTTCCAGACCCTCGACTCTCTTCTGTGACAATCAAAGCGCTATTGCATTAACCAAGGACAGCCTCTTCCACGCTCGCACCAAACATATCGACAATCGCTTTCATTTCATTCGCCAAACAGTCTCCGATGGCAACGCACTCATCGTCTATTGCTCCACCACCGACCAGATCGCCGATATCTTTACAAAATCCCTTGGGCGTCCAAAATTCATTCATTTCCGCGAGCTTCTCGGTATTGAAGAAGATCCCGCTTCAGCGTGAGGGGGAGTGTTGAGATTCACGCTACCCGCGGTATCATATCTAGATTATCTTTTCATTTTGTTCATGTTTACTTACTGCCCAGTATTAACTAATCGTCGTAACAGTTCACGCCTCAGTTCTGACCATCACAGACTGAGGCGTAAGTTATCCATTCCTACCTACGTTACTTTACTGACCAGTAGAATAGTCCGTTCACTATAGGTACATAATATATCTGAGTTCTGACCATCACAGACTGAGGCTCCGTTCACTATAGTTCGATCCCCCGCTCGTTTAGCGCCGGTGCATCTTCACACTAACCTCACAATTGCAACGGCAGCTGAGAGCAAGAGAAGCCCAGGGGCGGCAACATCTACTAGGCTTGTCAAGCAGGCAGGTGTAATCCACCATGCTCTACTCAGGGTGGACCCCATAAATTTGAGCCTTCCCGAAGTTCAAAAAGAAAAAAAGATCGTGTGGGAGAGCACATGACCTAGGCTCGAATCGACCGAGCAGCTCCTATATAACTTTTTCAAGGCTTTTCTACTCGGTACAGGCACGGACCATCTGCCACTGAGTCTCAAATTGCTGGCCTTCATATATCATTTTCTCGTTTGGTGGAACCGCGGCGCATCCTGCGTATGAAAAATGGTAACGAGCGGCTCCTGTATAAGCTGTCCAACATCTCCCTTTTTCACCGTGGATAGGTGCAGGATTTTCCTTGAGATTCATGGAGAAGATTGAAACCAACTGTGGAAATAAAAGGTCAACACTGGTTGGGAGATCCAAGTTTTTCATCAGCATTTCCAGTGAAAAACTGTGGGGTATTTTTCAGCAATTTTTCTCTGAAAAAGTTGGTGAAGAAGTTAAAAATATTTTCACTGTTTTCTAGCTTTCTTTCGAGTTTTTCACCTTGTGTCGGAAAAGCGGTGAAAATGTTTTGAATTTTTCACCTACGTTTGTCGGGAAAAACTGCTGAAGAATTACCCACAGTTTCACCATAAATAGCAGTGAAAAACTTGGATCTCTCAACCAGTGCGACTCAACTGAACATTTTTCAACATGAACTGCAAGATGTCTGCCCTACTCGACTTCCGATAGGTAGGTAGTATCCATTGACCAAGTTCAAATTCGCTCCCATCTGACCAGTGACCGCAGCTTGAAGCACCAAGAAGAATGCAACCTTGTTTATCGCTATGCGGAGTCAGGGAATTGAACCCCGGTGAACTATCTACTTACATATGTAAATCACTATGTAGTGATTATTCTGAGGTCTGAGCAACAGGTCTCTTCAGTTGGTCTTGTGATTCAACCAACTTACTCAAATAAACATAATAAATAAATAAATAGATTTTCAACCACATCGATACGAGTATAAATGGTTTTGCACATCAGGTTCAATCTTGGAAATTCAGCAGTAACTATGCTTTCCTTCACCTTGAGAGCCGTACCCCCAGTCTCAGGGAGTTTCAAGCTCTGTTCCCTCCACTTTTCTGGCAGGTGTGCTGAGCTGTGCCAGCTTCACCAACTTCATTTGGTCACTGAGCTCCATCTCAGCAACTCTGGTCTCAATATCAGCAATTCCGTTTCACCTGGGATGAGGCGTTCAAAAAGGGGTTTTGCCATCCTCCACAGTTCCAGAGCCTTTGTTGGGTTGGCATTCCGTTTGGAGATATCTTCAAGTCGGATGAGACATTCCGCCTTGCTACGGTGAACATCCATCTGGGTAAAACCATCCAAGGCAAGGGTGAACAGGGAAGTGGCTGTGGCTACATCCCCATCCTTAAGGAAGATGTCTCCAATAAATTGCAGAGCCTTGTGAGTTCCTAGCTTCTCTTTCTGCTTAAGAGAGTGGGCCAGGAAAATTGTACTCCATGAGGTATCATGGTGGAAACCTTCCCAACGGCTACTGTCTCCAAGGCTCTCAAGACATAAAGCCACCAGCTCAGAGTCATTGGCCCATGCCCATCTCAGACACTTGCAAACAGTGATAAGGCAGACATATCCCCCTCTCGGAGATTGAGATCTGCCTGAATAATTTCGGAAGCAGTTTTTCAACCATGTTCCCCCATTGTTATTGGTGATGGCTTGGATTGCATCAAATCTCTGTTGTATCTCAGAATGTGCAACACCTATTGAGACCTCAACCTCAGCTAGGTTGAGCAGGGTAAAGCTACGTTGGCGTAGGTTGTGGCCTAGCACTTTTGGAGAATGTGGCTGTGAATTTTGTGTGCTTCCTCATATTCAGATTTCAGTTCGTGAACTTGCCCCAGTCTTCCCATGAGAGCATAGGCAAGATCAGTGGAGGCCATGCCACACAGAGTTAAGAGACTCCTGGCTCTGCCCAGCAGTGTAAGGCACTGTGTGTAATTTCCTAGTGCTCCTAAGCATACAGTGTCATAGTACAGTGCCCGTGCCTCGTGGTAAAGATTCCCATCGATCCGACCCATTTGTTGCGCCTTCTGGGCATAGGCTTGACCAACAGGGTAGTCACCAACCAGTGATTTAATCTGTGCCAGTCCAATAAGTGCATTGGTTTGGGTTGTGGCATCTTCCACTATTTCTGCCAAGTGGAGGGCCATTCCATAGTACTCAACGGCTGATTGGATGTCATGGATGTAGCGCAAGTAGTAGTCTGCAATAAGACTATAAAAGCGGGCTGCAAAGCTCTCTTAATGTCTATTCAACAGAAATTTGCAGAAACATACTTTTGAGCGTGACATTATCACAGTGGTGAAGGTGTTCTATGCCCTGAACAATCAGGGCATTTGAGTTGGAAATTGAACCAAATTCCCAGGACCTCAGTGTCTCTATAATGAATGTGACATGTGAGGTGTGGTCAAACTTGTGAGCAAAACTACTGAGTTCTTCCATGAGAGATATTTTGTCGTGTCCTTCAATGCGGCTGGAGTGGTTCAGCCTGCATATATCAGAGACTGTAGTTCTCAAGTCGGAATGGTCAGAATACAGATTGTGCCGGAAGATGTTTTGGATATTGGTAAAGTTTGTTTGTACTTGGGTGACCAACATAGCACCGGACTTCTGGCCCCGATGTTTTGCGTGGACCTCAACGAGCTCCTGGAAGTGGCAAAGAAGGGGGTTTATCATCTGGTCCATGGGAGGGAAGACCTTCTGCATGTATTCTCGGATGGGTACAAGCACCTTGAGTCGTTTGTGTTCGTCAATGTAGGCCAGAGCAGTGCGAACCAGTGCATCCTTGCATCCAAGAATATTCCTCAACGGAAACTTTGCTTGTCGAAGCTCGGCAATCCGAGAGCCCATCAGGAAGGATGGCCATTAGGCTCAGGAGATCACGAGCATCAGGGATAGATGTGATTCGTGGGCTCGAGAGTGAGAGTGAGATGGATAACTCCATGTTTGATCTTTTGTCATGGCCATCTGAAATCACAGAGGTCTTTTCGATTTGCCAGCGGGACAAGACCCTTGAGCAGCCTTCCACATCAACCAAATGAGCCAAAAGACAGATTGCAAGGGGCACATTGTCTGTGAGCTCAAGAACCTGGTTGATCTCTTCTGGCAAATGTCCATCATCTGCGATGTCCAAGAACACCTCTTGGGCAGCATCTGGAGCCAAAGGTCGCAAGGGCAACAAAAAGGGTCTGGTCCACTGCACTTTGATGGCCTTTCCGCTCCCCGCATTGTAACCTGGGGTCTCATGAGTGACACGGTGCTGGAAAATAGAGGGCTTCAACAAACCATTAAGGACAATGTGTTTATGTCTGTAAGCAGAGACAGAAACTCCTCAATCTCCTTACGAAGCTCAACCGGCTCCCAGAGTGTTTCAAAGTTATCTAGAACCAGCAGACTGGGTGGGATCTGACTGAGATGCTGGCAAACAGCCCGAGTCATATCTCCCCCAGGCTTCAGTCCAAGGTGTGCACCAATGAGAGAAGCGAGTTCTGCTGTGCTTTCAGCTTTATCGCATGGGATAAAGAACCGATACTGGGTGTATCTGCCTGCAATTGTGTCCTCATGTAGGACAGCTTTGGCTAAGCTTGTCTTTCCCATTCCCCCTGCACCTAGGATGGCAATGTGTGGATTTCCTTTATTGAAGAGCTTGAGAATATCTGCTAGCTCTGATTCACGTCCATGGAAGATTTGTGTGCTTGCTGGCAGCATGGAGATTGAGGTGGAGCTTTACTTCCAGTGAGCAAAACACAGAAAATGAATTCCAGAATGCTGACCTTGTGAAGGAACCAGAGTACATTTTGCTGATCTGTCCAAATAGTTTTCACTGAGCAGTGAATGCCAGAGCAAATATTTCAAACATACAGAAGATGCAGAGTCAGAGCTAGAAAGTGTGTCAATGAGATTGAGGACTTCCTGATGTTTGTCCTCTGCTCTTGCTTGCATGTCGGCCAGGATATTCACAGTTGTGATCTGGATCTTTTCTTTAGCTATTGGGTCTTTCCATAACCAATGTGATTTACTGAGAAGAAAGCCAGTTCATGTTGCAAATCTGCCTTGCAGCTCTTGAGTAAGGCTCCAAGTTCACCTTGTCGGAGGAAAAATTTGAATTTGTTGCCAGTTTGCTGAGCCTCGATGAATGTATGGATCTTGTGAAGAGTCCTAAGTAATTGGTGAGTAGACATTAATTGAATATCAGGCCTTCAAATTACGTTGTAAGGTTCCCAATCTGATTCAACACACTGGGGGCAAGGTCTTCACCATTGTCTGACTTGAGGTAGACATCGACAACTGCAGCGAGCAACTGGGAAGTGTGCTCCATCAACTCAGCACAATGCTCCTTATTTTGTTTGATAGTCTAGGCATTGGGTAAGGAGAGCTCTGTACTACGATTTATTAGAGAGCATACCAACATAAGTTTGGCTAGGGATTGTGTGGTGTTTGAGATGGTTTCTAGACCAGGGACCTTGAGGGTCTCCACAAGGAGCTCAAGGGTGTGCGTAGTAACCGTCAAAGACTTTGAGATATTGTTCAGGCGTGTTTCCGTGGTCGGTGGGTTCATTTTGATGGATTTTTGAGTCATGGCACCTCAAAACCGTCTGGGCTTTATACTACTCGGACCTTCTCTATTATTGGTTGCTGTTCATCTCTGTAGGCATATGGAACACCTGTTGGTGGGAGTCAACTCTATTTGTGAAAGATAATCACAAGCAGTTCAATGATGATTGTTCAACTGAGCTGTGAATAAGATGTGATACTTGTTGAGCATCTTTTTTCCCTCTGTGATTCAATCCACTCCTGCACACAGACCACACAGCTCTGAGCATTTCTATGGATTTGTGAATGGACTTGACGGTGAAACGGGACGGTAACGCCTATGTGTAACTTGGGCTATATGTATGCTAAGAAGCGTGCACACTAATGCAACACACAACCACCACACAACTAACACACAAATCACTTTATACTCCCAAGAACTAGGCGCTTCTCCTTGGTTGAGTTCGGGTCCGAGCCGTAGTATGCGACTGCTGGCTTTAACTCTTTATGCAACTAATCTCCGGTCTATGATTGAACTAACGCCGAGGAACACTCCCAAACGACTCTGCTGCACTCCTTGTCTCGAAACAATACACTCTCGGGCGTATAATGAACTTGGTTGGGTCTGGGTATGAGGATACTGAGTGATATATAGGCAATTCCGAGGAAAAGCGTGAATATGCACTAGGCGGAGTTTGTGTAGTTTGTTTCTGAAAATCCCTTCTCCCAAGGACTCCCTAGGGCAACACGAGGGCTATACTGCTTTCCACTAAACTGCTCCTCGGCGAGCTGGACCTTTGTCACTGACTTCACCGGACTTGGGTATTCCCTCGAAAACACAAGAGCGTTTCCGTACACTGGTTTTATAAGGACCCAAGCGCAACTTGCAATTATCCAACGGTTCTACCGACTCAATCTGCCGAGCTGACTTCCCAAACTGTTCAACCTAGCAAGCGCCACAGTTGGTGTTACGGTCGAAACTAGCGTTGCAAATGCGAAAGCCCCTTCCCACAGTAGCCGTGCAGCCTTTGCGATACTCAAGTCTTCCCACTTGGTGCGTTTAAACGGTCCTGATTTATACGTGAGCCGCTTGCACTGTTCCCAACGCGAACTTATACTGAATGCGCAACTTAAGAGATGAACTCCGAGGAAGCCAACAATCCAACTTCAATTTCTACAGACTTTACAAAACAGAGGAAGGTATCTTTTATCTCTGCTTTGGAAGGCCCGAGCACACCCACACCGTCAAGGTCTTAAACGATGAGCGGGGATGAACTGGTCTTCCTCAGCGTTTTCTACGTCCTTTTATACTACTGAGTCCATTGTACATGATAAGCAAGATTGAGTCAGAGAAAGAGAGCCACATCCTGCCTCGGCAACACGGAAACGCTGCCCGGCCTATTCGTCAGTTCGGCCTGGGGTTACAGTCATCAGTCTGATGCAACCCTCGGTCTACTTTGGGTATATTTCTATTATCAACCCGGGTAAACGGGTGCCGATGGTCTGCGTATGGCCGCGGCTGCCTCCATTAGGTACCTCGCTAGCTCATAGCACCTTTGTCATGCTTCCTCGGCGTAGATCCGCACGGCACGGTCATCTATGCAACTCAACATTGCAACTGGGTATCATCTCCGTCTAGCCAAAACTCCTTCTCAATGTATCTCATCTCCAACTATCGATATATCGCCGCGCAAAGCTGCATTGTGTTTCTCTCGTGAAGCTCCATCTAAAAGCGTTCAGCGCGGGCATATAGACCATCTCTCAGATCTCCAGTATCCGACCAAATCAGCCTCTCACTGAATATATCCCTCGGAAGACCATGTCTATGTTCCCTGCAACTCCCAACCCGTTCTGTGTCGTTGTCCAATCCTCGTACAAGCTCCTCGACCCTTGCAGACTACCAGACTTTGATAGTTCCTCCTTGTTTAGTGTATGATTCCAATGTAACGCTTGTAAACCGCGCCGAACATTGTTCAACATACTACAGCCAGTAGCTGGAGCTCACTCTGACTCTCCTTTATACCACCGAGCAGAGGCCTAACATCCCTAACTTAAGTCCATTAGAAGGCTAATGCGAGTCCTCGGCGCACTACTAGCGTAGTACCCTAAAAAGCGCAAAGTTTAGCCAGATGTTGTGACACAGGTGTTGTGTCGTTTCATCTCCCCTTTACAAAATCTCAACCGTCCCCGGTTGTGGTCGGCGCCATTCGCCTTCCAGTTTCATAGCCCGAGGAATGGCATCTTCCTCGGTGCGCTCATTTTATTTTGTATCTGGCATTTATGTCCACAGATTGCAAGTCGCTCTGTTTTCGTTTCCTTGATTGTTCAACTTAATTTTCCCACTATTCAACTTTGGAGCTGCATATGGTCAGGATCTACACTCAGTGATTCAGCCTAAACACCCCTTCTCAAAGCGGAAATAGATCAAATGTCTTAGACATCTTCTATATGCCGAGGACTGGGTGCATTGGCTTCACCATTGACCGCGCTTCAGCTAACACTCTTTGCCGCAACCATATATTTCCTTGAGAGGGGAAGATACTAGGTGAATTTCAAACTTGGCCTCTGCCGTCGATTTATGTTACGGCACCACGTGCTTTAGAACCCAGGCATATTTTGGGAGACTTCTATCGTCCCTTGATATTCCTCCAAGCCCTGAACACCGTGGAATCGTCTTGAGCTCGGCTGGCCCGTGCGCAGCTCACTTAAAGTGAGACGTGCAAACGTCGGAGTTTGAAATTCTCCTTTGTCTTTCCCCTCATCGCCCACTCTCTCTTTTTCACACTTCTCCTCTATTTCTTCACTTATGGCCTCTGCCTCGGGTTCTGGCTCTCGCCAGCGCACTCATTCCACTGTCGTCCAGCCTGCCAGTGCTGCCAAGCCTATCTTCGTCGACCCCGACAGTCCCCGCCTCCCATGGACCCGTCTTCGCACCAGCGCCTTCCGCAACATAATCCCCTTCTTCGACCAGGAAACCGTCTTCTCAGCCGATCCTCAGGACGTTGCTGACGCTATTGAAGCCCTGCGGCCTGATCTCGTGCGTTACCACAGATATATCTCAAACGCTGCTTCTACTAACTCGTCATCCTTATTCTGCAGACGAAATTCCAGGTGTATTGTCCCGACCCACCAATAGAGATCCAGGTCTTTCTGCAAGGCGTTTACCGGGCGATCCACCTCTTCGTGGCTACTTGCCCCGGATATGCTGATCAGTTTGCCGGGCTGCCTGCAGCACCTTCCGCCGCGCTCAAGGAGCTGATGGTACGTCACCGTCGACTTATTCTTTGAGCCTTTAACGCTAAACTCTTTCGCCTAGGCTCAGAAACGTGTCGTCCTGCCTACGTCCAGCTTTAAGATCCCCTTTATTACCATCCGCGAAACCGCACAACCCCAGCCTACACCTAAATCTAAACCTCGTACCGAACTTGTGCCACCGCCGCCCGTCGATCCTCCTGAGGCACCAACTCCCAAACGCACCCGTCACCCACCTGCTAATCGCAATGGCACCGCCGGGCAGACCTCCAAGTCTGCTGCCAAGAGCGAACCAGCGGCGAGCAAGGGTACGGCGCATCGTCCTCGTCGCACACAGGCGCAGATGCTTCAAGACAAAACTTCCTCCAAGCTCCTGCCCACCCCTGTGTCCAAGAAACCTGCGAAGTCCGCGGCCTCTAAGGTGCGTTTTCTCTCTTCGGTCCCCCACTCCGTTTGTTGCTCATTGTCTCGTCTAGACGTCCAAGCACCAACATTCTCCCGAGGTCAACCCCGAGGAGGAGCAGGACCCCGATTTCTCACCACCGCCGCCCAAAAAGGTACGACTTCCTTAGCTATATCTGTTTCTTGACTGGCTCGCTCACTGTTCACCTCAGAAGGGTGTTAAGCGCAAACGCTCGCCCGAAGTCAACCCCGAGGAGGAACAGGATCCTAACCAGTCACCTCCACCAACCAAAAAGGTATGGTGCTGCTCACTATAGCATCCTTCTCTATGCTAACCAACTACCTAGGCCAAGAGTAAACAAGCGCAGCACGTTTCTTTCGTGACGGTCGCCGAGGGTTTTGCTCCCGCAGAGTCGCTTGTTCAGGTAAAGAAGGTGCGTTCTGCCCACTTCCTTTCCTGTTTGTCCTTAACTCATGTTCTAGAAAAAGCGCAAGAAGAGAGTCACCGAGGAGACGCCTGCCGAGTTCATGGAGGACGAGCCCGTTGCCAGTACTTCGGCCGTCATGCTTCCCCCTCGCAAGGTAAGTTTCTTTCTTCTATAACTTGATTTTAACGTCTTTACTGATGATTTTCTAGGCCAAAACGGTCGTGGTCGGGCCACCTCTGCCTTCCGCACGCCCGCCGTCTCCAGCGTCGCCTGCTGTTTCTCCGCCCGCATCTCCGCGCGCGTCTCCACCTATCAAGTCCGAGTTCCTCAATCTCGATCCCGGGTCTTTACTTTCCGCGCCCCGGCGCCAGGTCCTCACGATGCCTGAACACTCCAACGAGGGTGTCTCCAACCGCGTGGAACTGTATCAACATGCCATGATCCCAGAGGGCGGTAAGTTCCATTTAGCTCTTTGTTTGCCGATATATTGCTAACTTGTCCTTCAAAGATTGGGCGGAAGGCAGCGAGCGTCCCATGCCGGCCATTCTTCACGTTTCCGCGGCCACGGTCACCGACGCGTTCATTCCAAGCTTCGCGTCCACCGCGATCCTCAAATGCGTCCAATGTCTCCTGCGCGGTGACGACTGCGGTGGGAATTCCATCAGCGTTACCTGCCCGGATTGCCGCAAGCACAAAGCCAAGTGCTCGCGCACGATGGAGCCCATTGAAATCATCAACCTCCTCGACGGCCTTCGTCCCTACTTTGCGCTGGCTCCGGATCGTAAGTCACGTTTTACTCATCGTTGCCCGCGTTTACTAACCCATTTCTAATAGACATTGCCCGCGGCTTCGTCGACTTCCTCAACGCCCGCCGTCATTCCGACATGATGGCTCAACTTCACGCGCGCAGTCTCCACGACACCGAGCTGCACCTCTATTCACTGTTGGCCTCCTTCGAGAATCAAGGCCGCACCCTCCCCGCCGACGTCCTTATTCGTTACTTCGAGAACCCAGCCGATGTCGACCGCATGGTGCAGGCCTTGGAGAGCTTCAACATGTCGGCTGTGCGCCTCGTCTTGGCGCACGCCGAGCTTCGCCCCACTTCCGCCGTGCAGCGCCATGTTCCCAGCGAGCCGCACTCGATTGGCAACTCCTACCATACTTATGGTATGCCGGCTTACTACGCCGCGATGGAGCCACAGGAGTTGGAGAGCTCAATGGCGAATGTGTTCGTCCCGGGGCAGCGTACCACGCAGCCCCAGCCGTCGAGACAGGTTACCCCGCCGCGCACCGCGCCATCTCTTCCTCGCCGCCTCCCGCAGTCGACCCTTCGCCGTCTACTTTCTCGCAGGCCAACCTCGAGGTCCACAATACGTTGAATTCCCTTGTGGCTAAACTCCCACCGTCTTCAACAACATTCCCTGGACCTTCTGTCGCCGAGCCTTCGCTGCAGCGCGTCGCCTCTGGTTCTTTGGCTATCCAGCCCACTTCGCCGACGTTTGCACAGGTGGCCGCAACTTCGCCTCGCGATCCTACTCCACTCGCGGAGTTCGATCCCGAGGTGGAGCCTTCGCTGGAGTCTGCAGCGCCCTCTCCTCCTGCTGCGCCATCGTCACCTGCGCGACCACCGAAATCCCCGACGCCACCGCCGAAGTCCAAAGCACCATTACTGCCTCCTCCCGCGCCTTCTTCACTGCCCAAACTCTCGACGCCCGCGCCCACCACCGAGACTTTTGGTTCCCCAACGCTGTTATCCCCTTTGTCGCCGTCTCGGCCAAAGGTTCAGCGTCAGTTGACCAACTACTTCCCGACTTCCCCGCGCAAGGCTGCTCGCGCACCTGTATCGGATGCTACCGCGGGCCCTAGCACGGGTGGGGCTTGACTTGGCTGGGATGGCAGATTCTTTGGGTTGGAACTTTGATATATTGCTCGCGCCGGGACGCTTACTCTACATCGCTCTTGCTACCTATGCCAACAACATCTACTTACTATGTATGCTTGCCGCGGTGCACACTGCTACTTAAAAGCTGGGTTTCTGAAACGCGTAGTAGTTGCTTGATACCGCGTATCCTTTAGCTAGTCTGCCAATCAATTTGACTTTAGTGCTCATTTTCCACGGGAATTAAGTCTTTAAGACTCGTTTCTTTGGTTATAATAAGTTTATAAGTCCAACTTCAAGGAGATTCGTCTGCTACGATGTCCCACAGTCTTTTAACAGCCAGCGCGGTACGCGCGTCGCTCATACAACTCGTGTTTTAACTTTTACTTGATCAAACTCAACTCAGGCTTGCTCAGGTGATCGTCAATACACCTTTATCTTCTGTTCACGATTTTCCTTATCGCCGCGCCACCCATTATTCGGTTTATCTAGACTTGCTGATCACCGCGAGGTGTTTGGTTGGTCCCCATAGGTGCATGTCATGGCTCCTCGGCACTTTTTGGTCAAAGCGCACCACCAATCTTCACCTTATTTGGACTAACAACCCGTATCTTGGTAGGCTCGATACCAGCCTGTCTCCGAGGGTAAACCTGTCGAAGACAGGCTGGTCGATCTGAGTTTGAAATAGCGGGTCAAAATTCTTACCAAAAAAGGTTAATCCGGACCGCGATTCCGAGTGGTGGAAGCCGCGGCCAAACAGGAGCAACATCCATCATTTTGCACTTAGTACTCGACGATACTCACCGTTTCTCACCTGAAGCCCCGGAGTAGCGTCCCCCAGTGTAGGCGGTGATACCTATGTAATTTTCTCGCCGGATATCAGGTGAGTGAAGCTCAACTTTGGATAACCTTTTTTGGTAATAATTTTGATCCGCCATTTCAAACTCAGATCGACTGGTCTGTCTTCGACAGGTTTACCTTCAAGACAGACCAGTGTCTGGTCTAGTATCTTGGCTAAATGCTGTTATACCGCGCTTAAACAACCAGTTGTAGCCTTCTAGATCCTCGTTTCGGTTGCCCGGTGGGAAAATCCGCTTAACTACTCAACATCGCACCAACTTAGGATCTTCTTTTCAGATTTGATCGTTTTAGTTGGTTCAACGCATTCCTCATTCTTCCTTAGCACCGCGCATGTCCTTGAGTAGACTTTTTAGCTTCTGTTAGTCTATGCCTGGTGTTCCTCGGGATATATCTAGCTTCCTCATGTTTATCTGCGGATGCCGCCAATTTTAACCCTTTCTGAACATCAAACAATCTCGCGGTTTATAACACCATTGAAATTCCCCTTGACCGATCACCCCTCGTGAACCATTACTGGACCCGATGGTCGCCTGCCTCGGCGTTGTTCTCTGAGTTATATCCATAAGTTCTAGCAGATGGTGTTATGGCGAGGCTTTCGATGGCATACTATACTGCAGCTACATACTGAGTTCTACTGTTTTACCAGTTTCCTTCAGCCGCGCTATAGCTAGTATATTAAAGACATCCTGCCCTCATGATTCCTGTCTCCATCTGTCAACCTCGGTCGATATCATGGCATTCAAAAATAAATTTTTGACCCATGCGTTCGCGCCTGATATTGGTTTACCCGTTACAGCCTCCTCCCCTTTACAAATCCCAAACCGTCCCCGGTTTGTTCTGTTGTTACTCAGAGATGCGCTGTTTCAAGCAACAATCCACCAGTTGCTCACTGGTCGACCCAAATGTTTCAAGACATGATTTTCCATAATTTTCACCGCGCTAAGGTATATAAACCCCGAGGAAGGTCGTCCCCGATTTCCTTGTCCTGTTCTGACCCTCCGTACCATGTCTGCTCGGCATGCGCCTCCATCTGCGCTTCAACTGGCATCTACGGCTGTTCTTGAATCCGTTGCTGAATATACTACAGTCAAAGCTGTCTTAACCCATACCCCTCGGTGGACGGCCCAAGGTATGGGTTATCACAGCTTATGGGGTTCGAGGGCCGTGGGAATTAATCTGGAAGATGCCGGCCACCAAAAACTTCCGTTGTTTTCCTCTAAAATATTCTAAAGTTGGCCAAAAAAAGTCTCTGCTGCATACTATTCAGTGTTAACACCCATACTTGACACCAAATGTGTCTTATAGGCAGCACAGAGGTCCATACTCAACCTAGGTTTGGTTCAACCAGAGTCAATCCTTGTGTGGAACTCAAAACATGGACTGTTTTGAAGGATCATACTAAAAAATGAGTGAAAGAATGCTGTTAGGACCCATGATTTTCACCCAAATCACCTTGAAACTCCATCAAAACCATGGGTTTCCCTTTGAAAAAGGTATGGGTTATGGGGTTTCACAGATTTATGGGGTTTTGAGGGGGAACATGCTCGGTGGAAGCAAAAAAGTATGGGATTTCACAGATTATGGGTTACCACGGCTATGGGTTAAGACAGCTTTGACTGTACTCTCAGCAACCTTCCGTCTGTCACTGCAACTACCGCGCACCGCTCCCTTGACTTTGCTGTGGACCGCGTCGTGCGTATATCTATGCTTTGTGACCTTAACTATCGTCTGATAACCTTCCTCGGCATAAGGCTGCGTTCGTACCCTTCAAAGAGTCCCTCCTCCTTTCCGCATACGAGCCCACCAAGGAGGCTATCTACTCCCTCCGCGAATACGTCACTACCGCCACCAAGAATGGGTTCAGACCCCCCGCGGCGCATATGACCGAAATCGCGAACATGCTCAAGTTCTACGAGGACGCGCGTGCCGTTAAACAGAGGAAGACCGAGGAACGCAACCGTGCCAAACAGCAAGTTCGTTTGCTACTTTTCAGTATTTCCTCGGTCGTTAACCTTGCGTTTTCAGGCTAAGGCGACGTTCCAGCCCCTCCCTCCGACTCAGAGGATTCCGAGGATTCCAAGAGTGTGTGTGAGGCCGTTCGTCCTGGCTCCCCTACTGACGAGGTATTGCTATCCCAGAAACTCCTTTGGCTTGCTAACCTGCTTAAGCAGATGGACGTGGATGATTCCGGTTCCCGCTCGGAGATTGGCACCGTTCCCGCCGGTCTTCGTTTCAAGAAGACTCCCGTTCAGGTATGTCTTTGAAGTTCAACTCTGGCGCCGAACGCTCATCCCACTCTCCTTCAGGTGGCTACCTGTTTCTACTGTACATCCCCCACTCACGCTTCTGCTCTTTGCCCTGTCAAGCCCATCCTGGACTCCGGTGCGAATGTCACTATCCTCAGCAAGGACAAGGATGTCATCATTATCGATGACCCCATTGACGCCGCGCCTAACAAAAAGGCCAAAGCGGAATCGCGTTGTGTACGGCCCCCTTCTTCACCTTTAACGCCGCGCATTTGCTCATTAGTTCCGGGAGCTCAGAAAAAGGCTGCTCGGCGCGCGGTACGGATTTAAACCCTCAGTTTCAACGCGTTCTAACTCATTCTTTTTCCAGGAAAAGGAAAAGGAGAAAGAAAAAGCCGAAGTCGCTCCCCTCGTGCGTTTATATTCCGTTTAACGTGCCTGCCATTCTAATCCTTTCTTTCCAGGAGCCAGCAGCGGAAATTACTCCGCCCTCGGAGCCTTCTCGCAAACGTCGCCGCGTTGGCAAGTCCATCAATACTGATATTGAAGCCGATGTCCCGGTCCATGGTAGGTCTTCCTTTATTGCCGCGCTATGCTTCATTAACAGCCCCGTAGGCAACACTAAAGATGTCTCGCAGTCAGTCATTGATAGCGTCTCCGCCATCCTTGACAACACCGAGATTATCTCCAGCGACCCCGACTTTCTGCGTAAACGCGAGAAGGAAATCACCAAAGACCTCGTCGCCGCCGCCTACCGCATGCAGTACTTCTATAACCTGCGCAACTTCTTCGTCGAGCGGCTCGCCGACACTCGCAAGCAGCGCGAGGGCGCTAACTTGGATCGCTTCCTCCAAGATGGTGATGTGTGAGTGTTCCTCGGCGTTTGTCTAAGAATTTCCACTAACGGGATGTCTATACAGTTAAAACCCATATATTCAATCCACGCTCGTTCCGTTCCTAGTTTCAAATTTGCGGTTTGTATAACCGCACCACTCGTTCTTCAACAGAACCATCATTGGCTCTTCAACAGTAGCTACTCATGGACTTATCTCTATCCACGTTCCTTCACTGGAATCGCCCCGAGTTTCCCTCGATCGTATCTCGTTTAGCAGTACTTAGCCAATACATTTGTTTTGACAAGTCAATCGGTTGAAGATCTGAATTTCCAACGATCTGAGACATCACTGCCCCCTCTGCACGAGTATAAGTATGCCGACCTCAGGACCCCTTTCCTCGGTGTCCCTCTCTCCAACTCACGTCTCCCTCGGCGTTTCTGACCATGTTTCCTCGGGACGAAATGGTGGAGTACTGCCTGTACATGTTGGAGGATCAGAAGGTACTCCTTCCTCCCTTGCAACATTTCCTCGGCTTATACTTGCCCAGGTCATCAACAACTGCGAAGCTTGTGTCGAGGATGAATATGTGTGCGTGGTGTTCTCCTGGGGTCGCTGCTGCCACTGGTGCGAGCGTCGTCTGCTGCCCAACTGCTTGCATGCGTCCGAAGAGTACTTCCGTCAATACACTGTGCATTCCCGTGCCGCGATTGAAGCTAGTGCGTCCATCTGGTTCTTGTGCCCGGGATTTATCTAACGCCGTCCGCCAGGTTTCCCTTTCGGTCGTGATAAATATACCCTGGACCAACTCATGCCCTCGGTCCCTCTGGCCTTCGAATATCTGTGCCGCTGCTACTTTAATCGCACTCGAAAGCAGATTAAGGAACGCATTAACACTATGACCAGCCTCCAGGAACTAGTCGCCTTGAACATGGAGTTCGTGGCTTATGGGTACCACCGCCACGCTCTTCGTTTTGTGCAAGAACGCGTGAACCAGATCCGCCACTCTACTGCGCCATCTCAGAACCTGCCTTCCGGGCCTATGCTGTGTGTGTTTTGTCGCTCAATGTGGGAGTGGGCAGCGAGCGGAAATTGATGGGCTGATGCGAGGTCGTACAGCCACATCAAACTCGGTCGCTCTCTCGTTCTGACTGTTTTACCTCACACTGGCACGGATTTGCGAATATAAGACAGTGTAGGTATGTAAGAAGTCATATAACTATAAGGCATGTACTAGATACTTACTGGAATTTTTATATTACATTATTGGTCCATCTCGATGTCTTCCTCCACTTCCCAGTCATCCACCACTGGTGCAGCATCCTCTGGAGTTAATCCGGGCCCCAAATATAAGGTCAGGATCCTCGAGTAACAGTTTGAGGTGGTCTTGAACCGCCTTGTGAAGCGGACCGAGGTCGAGTAGGTTGGTGTTTTCGGTCCCAGGTCCACGAACTTGCCGCATGTACGGGTGAGTTATCAATACCCGGTACAGGATCATGGCGACCAGCTCCGCAAGAGTAGGGGGGTCCCGCAAGGCATCGAGGAGATTTTTCTCGATGTTGGTGAGTGAAGGGAAGGTTTTGGTCCAACGGATGACATCGAGCATCTCCAGATATTCCGGGAGGTAAATTATCAACTCCGCGGCCGCGTCTCCGTGGCTGCCAAAACGAGTGTTGTTGGTGTCGGGGAATTTATGGTGCTGCTTGCCAGTTTTCCTCGTCATAAAATCGACGTGCTTGTCCCCTTGCCCCTTCTTAGCCTTGTCTTTGTTGTTGAAAATTGCGCCGGCAAGCGCACAGGCTTTGACTCCGCCGCGGGTAGAGGCCTCAAAGGCTCTGAATTCGTCCTCCGTGAGAGCGCCGGTGGCGGAGAAGGTGCGATCGTAGACGTTGCGAAGGACCGCGGCGTTGGCTTTATTCGCAAGGAGGACCGGTTGGACAGCACCGATTTTGTTCCACTCCAACATCATCTCCGTGTTGCCGCCCTTGAAGCTTTTCAGATCTTTATGCATGCAGCAGCCGCCCCAAATGAATAGGTCCAACTTGCGGCGGTCCTCGGGAGATAACGCATCGTAGGCTTCCTTTCCCAGGACTGCCACGACCTCTGCCATGAGCTTCGCGTCCCGGTCGGCTTGTTCTGCTGGCGACAGGGCCTTCCACGCTTCCTCCCCTCCCGCATCGGCGATTTTTTTGGCGTTCCAGGCAGCCAGGTAATGAACGAGCTCCATGAAAGCCTTCCCCGCCAAAGCTTGTTCGCCGAGACTCTCCAGCGTCGCCTCTCGCTTCAGCACCTCCATACCCCTCGCCGTTCCTTTCTCCGCGGAGGCGTGGTCGCCATTCATCGCCTTCAAGATAATCATGAATTCTCGAACCGTATATTGTGTCCTCAGCCGCGCTGCCAACGGACTGCGATTGAAAATGTTGACAGCATCTGCGATTCGGTTCTTCCAGCCCTCGACTGACTGGGCGCTCGAGTGGTCCAGGGTTTTCTCTACGCCTACGAAGCGGACCTTCGGCGTTGAGTTTGGGTCGATGTCGAGGTTCCCTGACTTGTAGTCGGGTGCGCGGGTCGCAAGATGTCGGCTTTCAATATTTTGACCTCGGTTGGATGTACTGTCGGCGCTGATTGTTACGCCTGCGTATATTTTAATGCTGCTCGGATTCCAGTGTGCTAGGAAGCTTACCTGTGTTCTTTGACAGCTCGTAAATCAACTGCATCCTCGCCGCCACACCCCCCTCTTCAATTGCACGGCCGACGGTTCTGCGGCTCATTACGCGGTTGATACGTACGCCGAAGACGTTGCCAATGCGCTCCATCATCGGCCCAATCTTGCCCCGCGCACATCCGCCGTCGGCCATAATCCTGGCGAGCTGCCTGGCTTGCGCAGTATAGATCCCCTTCTCCGTAACTCGGCAGATGCTTGATTTGGCTTTGGCACGCGCAACGGCGCGTGAAAACCCCCGAATTGAACGCCGAACGCGCTGCTTCAAGGCCTTGACTTGTTTCCGGAGGGCATCAGCTGTGGCGACAGACGACACCGATTTTTTCCGCCCCTCCACGACATATTTTTCGATAATGCCGCTCAATTCGGTGATGCGTTCTGCGGAGAGTTGTGCCGTCCGCCTGGTGGCCGCGTCCGTGAGTTTGAACTTGGCCAGCTCTGCTTCAAGCTTCCGTTGTTGGTTCAGAGATGCCCTGTACTTGCGGCGAATCTTTTGGTACGCATTCTTCCAATCTGTCGCGGGTTGCTTATGCTTTTTCGGGGGTGGAGCTAGATTCGGAGCTGGGCGATGGTTTTCTTTGTTGTGACCCGCCTTTTTGCGTAAGCAGGCATCGAATTGGGCGAGGCGACCGGCGGAGGGCTTCTTCGGCTTGTGTGTTGTCCGCTGCTTATTGCCGCCGGTCATGATCCTCCAAAAAGAGGCGGCGTCTGTCCAAGAAGCAACGCGACGGTGACCTTCAGATCAGCTATCAGGTGGGTTTAGCCTCTCCAGAAGTTCAATATGACATATCAGAGTGTTTACGGACCGGCGCTGGGACGTGGCTGTGGACTACCGTGGTTCGCGACGCGTCGAAGGCAGGAGACGACGCGTTATGTCACGCGCGGTAACACATCTGGTCACAGTCATCCTGCGGCAGGTTTTACCACCTCTGCACGGCCTAAAATATTCAAGATGGTATCGGACATCGGTCTACACATGATTAACTATGATTTGACCAAAGGAATTTTTTATAAGTAGTTTCCAGCTTTGGCGGTTAATTCCAAGTCCGGCAATTTTCCCCGCCAGCCAAATCTGTTCGGCCAAATCATCGGCAGGCTAACCTGGCGTGGTTCGGCTTCTAAGATTTGTTGGCATCACCGCGATAGCTCGCAAAAATGAGCCGGCGTTTCGGCTATGAATTTTGGCGGTGCGCCCTCCGTGATCGACATGTACAAACAGAACACTGATGGCTCGATCGCTGCCCACTCCCACTCAATGTCCTCCTCGGGCTTAGACTACCTTTACTTTGCCAGTTTTACTCCCTCGTTGGTCACGTAACACATTATACCCGCTTCGTACTCCGTTTAGACCGCCGAGGTCCTGTTTGAACTATTTCCTCATCTAATCCAAATGTCTCGTCTTCTTCCTCGGTGATCCTTGGGCGTCACCCTAAGATGCACTTTATCAAAGATCAAATCTTTGCCCTTGTATTTCTTGCCCTGTTTCTTCGTCTTAAGCACCGCGCTATCGTTCATTAGATCCTCCAACGTGTTTTGCGAAATGTCAATGAGCTTGTGAATGTTAGCAGGGATGGGAATGGACTTGCGCGCTGCATAAGGAATTACCCTAAATGCTGTGATCCGATCCTGAAACATTGCCCCGTTCAATTCTGCCACCAAGTATGCGCCACCGAGGGTGCGCCTAATCACAACCATAGGGCCCATATATCTCGGTTCCATCTTGGCGTTCAATGACTTTTCAACCCCGGTATGGCGTACCAGAACTAAGTCTCCAGGTTTGAAGTCATAATTCTTGATAGCATTCTCATGATATCGCTCGTACTTTCGGACTGACACTCTCTTGTTATAACACTGGGGGCAAGGCCCACGGGCGTGGGTTCATGGCATTTGATCAGCGGTGCACGAACACTTGCCATGACACTTGCCATGGCAGATTTGAGAACACCCGGCCCGGACTTTCCCGAGCTCCGAGACATCACCGCGGGTTCATTCGACATATGCAGATATTTTGTTCACACAGGTGTGGAAGTGCCGCACAGGAATTTTGATAGATATTCAGACACTGGCAGATGAGTGATTAACACACAACAGATAAGTAGAGATGAGGGCGAGAACATCCTTCTCTCCTCCCCTCACCATGCCAGGTGCGAAGGTTGTCTGCACCTGTCCCAAGTGCCTAGGGCACTGGGTCATGGTAGATGGACAGCGCATTCCGGGCCGCAAACTTAGTTCACAAATCCGCCGCCGACATGAAATCTCTGCAGCGGTGCATCGATCACCAGATTACCCAACCCCCCGAGCCCAGTTGGTGTTACGGGGTTTTCCGACGAGGACGAGGATGAAGTCTCTGACTTTGGCAAATTTGGGTCCAGCAGTGTGTCAATCCTGTTTTTCCACAGTCCTGGGATGCTGAAGAGCCACAGATATTAGAGTGTTTGCGCAGCAGCCATTCAAGCCATTGGATGGCTGGTTGGCGTTGCGCAAACTGATGGCTAATGGCTTCGGAATTTTTTGTCCTAGCCAACGTGAGCGCTCGAGTGAGGGTCTGTGCTTCCCACTCTATCCCTCCTAGGCGACAGAGTGTCATAATCCCAATAATTGGAGCCCAAACTGAACGGTTGACTTCTGAGGTAAACTATGCGTTGTGAATGAAGAACGTGCAAGGCCCGAGAAAGAATCCAACACCTTTTAGCCTACTCACCCTGCATACCCCTCCATTTTATGCCCTCAACATGGCTCAGGACGAAAAATTCTGAAGCCATTAGCCATCAGTTTGCGCAACGCCAATCAGCCATTCAATGGCTTGAATGGCTGTTGCGCAAACTCGCTATTGACATTGACAGTAGTCTCATTGTGCAACTGTGTGCTAGTCTGGTGATATGGCTCAACCTGCGAGCTGGTGTCAGCCGGGAAACTGCAAACACCATTTTGAAGGCGCTTCAGTTTATTCTGTCGACATTTCTGCATCTCGTGCAACTACAGTTGACTGCTCACGGCCTTCCTATACACCTCCCGGCACTGCAGATCCCTCAGGACATTCGCACAGCATACAAGAACTATACTAGGGAGCCAGACATCATTCGGACTGCCTGTTGTCCAAAGTGCTATGCACTTTACCCATCCTTGGCAACGATGCCTGAACGATGCACAGCGAAAATTTCGAAGAAATCAAAAATCAGCTGCAAGGCTGAGCTCTGGCGGACACAGCGCTTTGGAAAGGAGTATAAACGTGTTCCAAAAACCACATTCAACACACAGAAATTTGAATCCTGGCTGGAGTGGTTTCTTTCACGGAAATCTATCGAGGACTACCTTGCCAAAAGCTTTCAGCGAGCCGCTATGGCAGAGGGCGAGGAGATGGCCGACCTCCAGGACAGTCATCGGTGGCAAAATCTCAAAAACCAGGGAAAGGACAAATACAACTTGGTTTTTGGTCTCTACATCGATTGGTTCAACCCTCGCGGAAACAAGATGGCAGGCATGTTCTTTCACCACTGGATCTCAAATAGTTACTGATATGTATAACAGGAAAGCAAGTTTCATGCGGCGCAATCATCCTCTACTGTCTGAACCTCCCAGCGGATGTTCGCTACTTGCCAGAAAATGTCTTCATTGTGGGGTTGACTCCATCCCCCAACAAACCGACTGCAAGAGCACTCCTGAATCTGCTTGATCCAATCATGAAAACTATTCTCTTGTATGATCTTCCAGGGAAAGTTATACCAACATACTCACATCCGGAAGGGGTGAATGTTGCTGCTCGAATTGTTCCTCTTGTTGCAGACCTTCCTGCTACAAGAGAAACTGGTGGATTCCTGGGACACGCTGCAAATATGTTCTGCTCGTTTTGCCTTCTCACCAAGAGTGAACGGCACAGATCGGACTATTGGGCATGGCCAAATCGGATTAGCTCAGTCGTGCTAAAAGCAAGCCAAAAAGTGGTTGAGACTTCCCACCAAGAAGGAAAGGACTATTGAACAGCGGAAAACTGGGGTCCGTTGGTGCTCCCTTCATCTCCTCCCCTACCGGGATCCTGTGCATGACACAATGCTAGGGTTTATGCACAACTGGCTTGAAGGTGTCCTGGAACATCAGCTCCGGGGGCTCTGGGGGATAGGTCGTGATGCAAGGCGGACAAGGTCGCTGGCGGAGCTTGATGAAGACGATGAGGATCTTTGGACAGATACGGATAGATCCGATGCAGAAGGAGAGGCACAGGATCTTTTGAATGATGAAAAAAACTTTGATGCAGGTGACTTTGAGGAATGGAGGGCAGGCTATCTTCAAAGTGCACACCCATCTGACGCTGAGGAGGAGAATGAGGATACCCCAAAGGGAACTCCAGCACCAGATGATGATGACCCAATGGACGGCTCTGGATCTGAGGCCACGCCCGTTCCACAATCTATTGCTGGAGGCGACACAGACGACAGTGATGCTGAAGATGAAGACAGTGACGATGATGAATTTGCGGATGTTGCAGTACGAGGCTCCTGGAAGTTTAGTAAAGAACAACTGGCCAAAATTCACAGCTGTATCAGAGAAGTCTCACTTCCTACGTGGGTCTCGCGCCCACCAGGAAATCTTGGCGAAAAAAAAAAACACGGAAAGTTGAAAGCAGAAGAATTTTTGACACTGTTCTCAGTGATTTTCCCTCTTGTCCTGCCGGAAATTACATTGGACGATGATCCCACTCGCCAGCAAGCCATGCTGGAAAGCTTCTTCAATGTGGTTGGAGGAACAAATATTCTGGCATCATTCAAAACTTCAAACTCTGCAGCTGATACATTCCTGCACTATTATGAGGCCTATTTTATCTCTATTCAAGACCTTTTCCCTGATGTTGATATTGTACCAAACCACCACTATGCATTCCACAACGATGGCATTCTAAAAAACTGGGGACCTCTTCCAAGTCAGAACGAGTTCATGGGTGAACGTATGAATGGTTTACTGCAGAAGATCAAGACAAATGACCACATCTGTGAGTTGCTCGAGACTCAGAATGCGGTGAGCTGACCAGTTATTTGTAGATGATATGGACTATACCATGCTCAGGCAAATGACTCGTCAGAGTCGGGTACTTGGGCAGCAGCACGATAGCAGCTTGCATGATGACCCCGGACCCATGCAGACCCTTGCTACCCTCTTGAATCCGGAGAAGAAAAAAATCCACAAAGTTCGGATCCTCAGTGAAGCAGATTTGGCCAAGTTTTTGGCACGCAAGAACCAGGAATTATCCCTGCCAGCTTACAACTTGCTGCTGAGATACCTGACCTCAGTTGGGGATCACAAGCTCAACTTTTGGGGTACCCGCAATGCTGCAGGGGGTATCACCCTTCCCGATCCTGACCATCGATCCATGATCTTGCCACCTCGTGTGCCAAGCGTTCCCGAAAATGCAATATCGACAAGCGAACCTATAGCCGGCAGTCATCCCACCAGGGGAATAGCTTAATTCAGTTTTACCATCCGGAAACTGAACGGAGCGACAATGAGACCTTCACTGGGGTGGTCATCGATGCCATCCTGAAAATCCCCCTCGACAACACACTAAGAACATTCCTCCTTGTTCGCAAATATCAAGCTCTGGTTATCCCACCCTATTCAAATCACCCCGAATTAATGAGTTCGGTGGTATATGCGGAAGGACCCCCAGCCTGGTCAGATGTTCATTGAGCCAAAACATATTATTACCCATTTAACAGCATGGAAAAGAGGTCCAGAAATTTATAATACCGACAAACCTGTCATGGTAGTCTGTTGGGCACTGAACCGAGGTCGTCGCTAGTTTGCTTCTAAATTTTCCCTGTACCTATTTATCTTGGAAGTTTACCGGTTGTAGTTGCATTATATTGCCTTGTTTTTGTTCTGCCTGAGGTTGCAACACTTTTCCCACCGAGCATTATACCCAAGCAGTTTTTGTATCCTAATATCCTTCCGTTGGAAGTCGCGGTCACATGATGTGTCAGTGCGGCCTCTTGCAACCCATTGTACTCCCATGAGTGCTCAGGGTCAGCTTTTTTCTGTCTGAGAAGGAGCTATTGATACTTATGATTGGTTTGTACTACTCAGAATTCCTTAGCCAGACACCCCCCAGATGTTCCTCTCTGAGCGATGTGACACTGAACTTTCACTATTCAACATTCCTGGAGGCCACGAACCGTGAGGTATTGTAATCCGACATACCACCATACCATGAATTTTTTGTATCTTTCAACCTCACAGTAGTACAACATTCAATGGAGTCAGAGAGTCACTGGTCAAGTTTGGATCCCAGCTTCACATTCATGTAACAGCTTGGAGTCAAGTGCTGAAGAAACAAGAACAGGTGAATTGAATGGCATGAATCGTACGAGAAAACAAGCTCCAAAACAAGGACAAAAAAGGTACATCTACGTCTTCAGCTCCTCGTCAACCTCCATCTCCGAATCATCAGTGTCAGCCAGATTGATCTCCTCCTCCTCCTCCGCCTCCTCGTCTGCATCCGAGTCGGACAGCTCCGCAATCTCTTCAGCAGAGGGAACATGGTAAAGTGCAAGAACTTCGTTTCCATACGCTTTCATGAAATCGGACTTGCCCATTTTCTTCCAGCCCGCATGCGCTGGGTTGAACGCGTATTGTGCGAGAGGGAAGGCTACACCAGTCTTTACATACCTGGCGCGTTCCTTGACGGTGAGCGAGTTGTAGAACTCGGGGGTGAAGAAGTCGATTGGAACTCCGGGCGGCAAAACCCGTCCCATATCAGAGGCCGGTAGAGGAGGGTCACTGCGGATGCGATGTTCTGGTTTCCTGGAATCAAGTCAGTGTCTCGATAAAACAGAAATTCATGCAGACATACCTCTGCCCAGCTTTGGCGTTGCGCTTCCTGTACTCCTCGCCCTCAGCATCAATCTCTCCAGTAAAAAAATCGGCTGCAATGGGGTTGCGCCCCGGTTTCTCGCGGACGCGGCGCCCCTGCGGAGCGTGTTCGTCATCGGAGTGAACCTCCCGGACATAAGCCATGCGCTGCACAGGCTTCCGCATCTTGAGCCTGGTCGTTGTCTTGAATCGAATAGCGCACACCTGAAGCTCAGCTGTAAGCAAGACTAGACAATAAAGATAGATAAAGACGTACTCGGCCACGAGCTTTGAATGCGACAGTGTTCTCAAGCGAGGTGCTAAGACTCCCTGGATTGCGTCTCTCCCTTCTGGTCTTCTGTGCAAGTGTTCCGTGGACGAAATTATCGTACATGTCGCCGAGAAGAGTGTCGTCCTGGGCAATATGGTTATCCACGTTCAACGCCATGAGACCGAACGAGGAAGAAAGATATTGGAAGGCAGCCACGGCCAGGTACCGATGAAGCTGATTGTACTTCGACTCGACCGGCCCCTCGACGTCGGGACAGAAACCTTTGAGCCCAGCTTTCTGAACCATCGTGAAGGCGCTGGCAAGGTGGACCTCGGAGATGCGCGCGATGTCGTTTGCGATAGTGCCGGTAATCCTCTTTGCATCCTTGATGAGTTTCGAGGCAATATCAGCCGCCTCCTTGACAGTAGTCCTCGATTCATCGACGAGGTTTTGCATGTGGCTGCGTTGGTCCTCAACTTGGTCGAAGCGCTTGTCGTAGTGGTTGCGTGTCTCAACGGCAGAGGGAAGGACATCGTGTTGGGTCATCAGGCCACAGAGCACTCGAATAACGCGCTGGAAGGCTCGCTGCAATCACTCGATGAGTTGAGTGTGATAAATTCACGTTTCAACAACGTACCTGCGTTGACTTCGCCTCCGGAGCAACCTCCTTCGGAGGAATACCCCAAGGATTCCGCACACGCTTCTTGGCCGGCGCCTCGTCGTCGTCGTCACCGTCCCCATCCGCGTCCGCATCGGTAGCAGGTACACCCGCAGGCGCAGAACCTTCAGCTGGGCCCGTGCTCGGCCCCGGAGGCGCAGACGAGGGCCCCCCCCGTAGCAGAGGAGCCCTCACCAGTTGTACTGGTACGCTGCCTCTTGTTAGATGGACCAGCGCTGCTCGGGTCGGGGCCGGCGTCGTTCCTGCTATTGCTCGCCCTCCCGTGTTTGCTGCCGGGAGCCGGTCCCTTGGTGAAGCGCACTTTGGGCTTTGCTGGTTTCCTGACAGGCTTTTTGCCCTTGTTGTTGCCCATAGTATGCAAAGACAAAGCTGAAAGACGCGAATGAAAGAGATGAAAGAGATCTAATATAAGTACAATCATTGATGGCTTGCACTTGCCTCGAGGCCGAGGACGTCGCTGGCACTCACCAGAGAATTGAACACCCTTTTCAAACATCCTGCCAGCCCTCGCCTTAGCCATCGAAGTAGTGAGGGGCACCAACAAGTGCCAGTCAATACACCGATGGCTGTAAGTGGGGTTCCGAAGAGTCAACGACGCTTCGTAGACTCAGCCCCGGATTGTGTCGACTCGGAGGAATAAGGACACAGATGTACTAGAGTAATGGAGAGATTCAATCCTTGAGGCCCACTGGAAATCCAGCAACGCAACGACGGTGAGCAGTGAGGGAGAGAGAAGGGATGTGACGGGAGCTACCAACATTAATTCGGACCGCGGGTGCCGAAAGATGCCGTGGCAAGTGTCGTGGCAAGTGTCGAAGCTCTCCCATGAACCCACGCCCACGGCGTCTGCCCCAGTGTTATGGTCAACTCTCGCCCGCATAGCCTGAACGTGTTGAATATGCTTTGCGAGGGCTTGTGCGCGGGTAACCTATCAGCTCAGAGTCGGTTAAGACCCGCACTGGTAAGTCAACCAGCCAAGTTGCCTCTTCCACATCTAACGGTAGTATTGATGCGCGCCGGTAACCATAAAATACGGGGAACAGCCTAAGCCTTTCCTAATCGTGACTCGGTCTGACCAGAGCACCAGTTGAAAGAACCAGAACCATTTGGACGGATTTCCACCAGTTGCTTTGTACAGCGCTGTCTAATCGGAAATGCCCCCGTTTCTATCTTGCCATTGCCTTGAGAATATAGGGCGACACTTGTATGTTAGGTATGCCATATTTATCCTTCAACCACTCCAACCGCGGCGATAAACTGAGGTGCATTATCAGTTACCAGCCTCTGCGGACCAGCCCCATCTACAAATCACATCCTCGAACAGAAACATGCCGATCTGTTGCGCATTATCTCTCACTAACGGCCGACCTTCTATCCCATCCACTAAGTGAGTCCCTCGCATCTACTACTAGACCACACTTATTGGATACTTGGCCCATCACCATAACTATCAATGTGAACCGTGGTGAAACAGACTCGGTGTATGAGTGACTACTGGGGGTATTTTCAGAAGCGTGGATGCCTGGTTTGGCACAAATGGCAGGTGTTAATATACCATTCCACATCTTCCTCCATACCTGGCCACCAGTAACGCTCAGCGAGTTGGCTCCTAGTCGCAAAAACTCCCCGGTGTCCTAGTCCATCATGCGAGGCGCGCATCATGTACATCCGGTGAACTTTATCTACCACTAGGCGATGTGCCATCCCATTATCAAGCGTTTTTCGATACATCCTCCCCCCCTTTAAAAAGAAATGGGATGCATATCGCATAAACGAACGATACTCTGCGTCGTCATTCATTCCCTCGGGCCTAATCAACGGATTCTGCAACCACGTTTTAATCAAAGGTAGTTTAACATCACGTTTTCTGTTCCCCTCGGAACACCTTTCCTCATTATAAGGCTCCCGCTTCTCTGGATTCCACTTTAACTCCAAGTCAGGAATCAGAGGCTCGGTCATTTGTACATACTGAGGTACTTCCATCCCAGCGTCCAAATAAACCTTTCTACGTTCCGCGCAAGGTCTCGTTCCATATCTGCCACACCGCGGATATCATTCTCAAAGTCCTCAATGCCTGTTGCCAGACCCTCGGTTTGTAAATAACCTCCACGGGTGTCAATGAGATGTTTAAATTCCTCGAACTCCAAAGGTGGCCGACTTTCGTCTGAATCTACATGATCCCGTGGAGGATCATTCTGATCATAACCTTCTTCTGAATTCTCGAAAACTTCATCCCCTGGAAACGTATCCCTTCGTGACAATCCATCTGGTGCAAAGGTTGCTCCCGGCACATGCTTCAATTGAAAATGAAAC